>VZRU01012175.1:35148-62181 GCA_013398155.1 Pedionomus torquatus
TTTTTTTTTTGGCCTCTCTGAGCACTATGCAGCTGTCAGTGCTGCAATATATATGTTACATTATTTAAGTATTGTGGTATCCAGTGCATGTTGGATGACCATTCATTGATGGTTGGACTAGATTATCTTAAAGGTCCCTTCCAACCTAGACAATTCTATGATTCTATGTCATTAAAACAGTCTATTATTTTCTCATCTTTATCTCCTTATATTACATCTGTGTTATGAGCTGTGATGGGCTGACTCTGGTCAGCAATAAAGCACCCACATATCCACTCATTCACTTCCTCTGCAGTGGGGTGGAGGAGAGAATCAGAAATGTAAGAAAACTGGCAGGTGAAGCAAAAGATGTTTTATTAAATGAAGATAAAAGAAAGAAAAGAAGAAAATCCAAACCAACAAGCAAAGGACAGACAATCACACACTACTTCCTACAAGCAGATAGATACCCAGAGTCTCCAATCAATAGCTACGTTTGAAAGATCAGACTCCCAGTTTTTATTGTGGAGCACGATGTTATGTGGTATAGACCCTTCCTTCAGTCAGTTTGGGTCAGTTGTTCAGGTTATGAACAATCCCAAGCTCTCACCCACCCCCAGAGTACTCAGTGGAGCCTACTGGCAGATTAAATAACAGTGAAAGCATTGAAGTTGTGCAAGCACTGTGCAGCTGCATCTGAAACATTGGTGTGTTACCAGCACTGTTTTGGTAACAAATCTAAACCACAGCACCATATGGGCTACTGAGAAGAAATTTAACTCTATTTCAGCCATAATGAGAGCAGCAGAACAGTACAGATGCTGCAATTTCATGCAGAATGACCTGTCATAGCAAATAATCTTTAATAAATTAGTTACTTCATTTTACATATTTTTCTCTTGAATGCTATGAAGTTTTCTTCAAGACACTACTTCCTGTTACACAGTTGTATATTTTTGGAAAAAAATCATTCCAGTTCAAGTAGATCCTGGTAAGCATTCAGATTTCCTAAATTCTACCCAGTTCATATCACATAGGAGTGGTCACAGCAGTTTGTTGCTTTGTTTTGTTTTGTTTTTCTTTCTCTCTCATTAATATGAGGCATTTATGACTCTTTTCTTAAGAAATGGTAAGAAGTTGCATAGACTCCCACAGATGAAAGCATCTTTATATTGGCCTTAGTAGCAATTCTCTAGTAAAAATTCCTCAAGCCATACATACAGCGTCCACACTGAAAGCCTGGTTTGCCTGTGTTTCCCACAAGTTATGTTTGCACTTTACAACTTAAAGCTTCACAAAATACTTTACAGGGGCAAAACAAAGTGGCTGGAGTGAAGACTTAAATAGTGGAAGTAAGCAAATGAGGAGAATTAATTTTTCAGTTAATTTAATTAATTAATTAATTTAAGTTTTCAGAGGGAAAAATTACGAGAGAACATAGGAGAAGAGAAAAAAACACCACAAACCACAACATTTCATTCAAACATAGGGTGGTTGTTTTGGTTATTATTTTTATAGAAACAATGGCCTTAACAAGTATCATGTAGAATCTGTGAAATATTTTCCTTTCCATTATTTAAGGAAAATAAAACAATGAAAATTAAAGAACATTGCTGTTTCTTACAGCTGGGATATCCCCCTGCTTCCCAGCTGCCCAACATTTAAAGTTTTGCACCACAGTGTGTCAGATCGCAGGCTGACACGTGATAGCCACAGCTGACATTTTTTACATAGTCTAAATTATTCAGCAGACTTGGGAGAATGACTCTAAACCAGTGGTCCTGACACATATCAGAAAAACAAACTTTTCATTTTCCCATTTATTTTCCGATTGACAAGTATACTGTTGACAATTCAAGAGGGGGGAGGGGGGGGAAAGGTACATATTTTATTTGTCTTTCAAGTTTCCACTGTCTTTAGGAATCTCATGGATACTTTAGATCCCCATCTTTGTAATGATTTCATTTCAAGCTCCTGGTGACATGATAGAACTGGTGATTTAGTCTTTTCCTGCATTGGTAGTTCTGTCTTTGTTAACAAAGGCAGGTTTTTCTTATGTTGTCATGTGGAAATCCTTGTACCCTGTTGCATAAAAAAATGTGTCAGTAAAAAAATAACTGCAAATGATATGACATGCCTGTAGCTTCATCAGCTTTCCATGCTTTCTCTATAATAAAGTATCGTTAATACTTCTGAAAGTATCAGAAGTATTTTTATCAACATCAGAATTTTGCACAGATGCAGCTCTCCTAGCAGCAGTAAGCAGAGAAACAGTCTCTGCCAGAAACACAGAGAACTATTCATCTTGTAAATGTAAATGTACATGCAGAGATAGTGGCATTTCATCAGTTTCTTAGGAAGCCAGAAGACTTAGACAATATTACCTTTCAATGCTACTTGAAAAGGCAGGGGCAGTGTGGAGAAAATTATTTTCATTTTTGCATACACCTGGATTCTGTTATCTTCACAGTGATAATCTGTTTCTGCCCAAAAGAATTTATGTCCAAAACAAATAATAATCTTTTAGAACTTAATAGCTATTTTGTAGAAAAGACAAATTCCCGTGCTGCTTCACCAGTGCAAATCTTGTAAAATGGATGTTCTATAGGGAACATTTTGCAGAAGACAGAAGGGCTTTTCATGGCATTGTTATGAAAGGACTGCTGCATTAAGGACAGGTAGTTCTGTAGCATAGGTAGTTTGTCTGGGTGAATCCAATGTGATCAAATCAGTTCTTCTCTAAAGATGCTTCCTAATTAAGACAAGAGGTTAGAATCAACTGAACTCTTTTCAAAAGTTTGCCTTTATTCAGACCTTCAATCAGGCACCACTATGAACTCCAAATATGAGCATGAAAGTTTAAAAAAATATTTTAATAAAATATAACATGGTGTTAAAAATGGAATAATGAATATTTCCTTTTCATCTCCTATAAAATCATTCTACACATAGTGTGTTTGAAAGACTAATTAGGTCAGAAGTTCTGGAAATATTCTTCGATCTTGTCAAAGTTCTCCACAGCTGCTGAGAATGTAATAAAAAGTCTCTATTAACCAGTATGAAAAACATTTAAAATTAACAGTCATGGAAAAACCCTAGGTTCTATTCTTAATGTATTCTAAACATTATTTAAGACATGACAGTGAAATGCATTCCCCCTGACCCACCAAGAGAGACTTTGCAAGATAGAGACTTTGGTTTCAATTTAGTAATCTGAATATCTATTGCCATTGGATAAAGTAACATCCCTTTACAGTACCATTCCTTCTCTCCCCTTATAGCAGCTCTCCCTTTTGCTGCTTGGAAAACTAATGGTTGAAACATACAGAATTTGAAATACATATGTTGCCCTTTAGAACTGTACACAAAAACTTCATTTTGTTGTGTCTTGAAAGCATGACACATGAAATATGTATTCAAGGTTGAATTTGAAGGGAGAGATTTGTTCAGAATTTTAAAGATGCCATGAGCCAGTTTTCATCTCTTAAAGTAGACTTTTTTTAAAAAAAAATCTTTCGTGGATATCATGCTTTTAAATTCTAAGAGCCCTACAAAACTCAGACTAAAGTTATTTGAGGAACATGTTCCCAAGTAAATCAATGCAAGTCTCCAAAGTGACTAGCTGATCATTTCTAGTGGTTGCACTGAGGTAGTAATAATCATAGAATCATATAAGTTAGAAAAGACCATTAATATCATCAAGTCCAGCCATTAACATAGGACTGCCAAGTTCACCAATAAACCGTGTCCATAAGCATCATGTCTACACATCTTTTAAATCTGTCATCTTTTAAAAGTTAACTCAACCACTTCCCTGGGCAGCCTGTTCCATTGCATAATTGGTGAAGAAATTTTTCCTAAACCTTCGCTGATGCAACTTGAGGCCATTTTCTCTTGTCCTATCGCTTGTTACTTGTGAGAAGAGAGTGACACCCACCTCATTACTACCTCTTTTCAGGTAGTTGTAGAGAGTGATAAGGTCTCCCTGGGACTCACAGAATCACAGAATAATATGGGACTGGAAGGGATCTCTGGAGGTCATCTAGTCCAACCCCCCTGCTGAAGCAGGTCCTCCTAGAGCAGGTTGCACAGGAACTTGTCCAGGTGGGTTTTTGTATATCTCCAGAGACACAGACTCTACCACCTCTCTGGGCAGCCTATTTCAGTGCTCTTCCACCTTCAAAGCAAAGAAGTCCCTCCTCATGTTTAGATGGAACTTCTATGTACAAGTTTGTGCCTATTACCTCTTGTCCTGTCACTGGACACCACTGAAAATAGACTGACCCTATCCTCCTGACAGCCACCTGTTAAATATTTATAGGCATTGATCAGTTCTCCCCTCAGTCTCCCTCCTTTTATTGCTTTAGTTAGTCTCTTTCAGAAATTGCAAACAAGCACTTACTGAAAAATTTATTTTCCCACATTTTTACCATTTCTGAAAGGGAAGTAATTATATCAGTTTTATTTGGGATCTGTTAACCTTATTATTTATTTATGTATCATTTCTTACTTTTAATCACTAGGCCACTGCCTTTTTAAATCTTTATTTTTATGAAACATTCTCCTTTTGGTAAGTATATGCATCTTCATTATCTTCATTACACAGGTCCCGCAGATGGCAGCATGACCCTCTGACATATGCACTCAGTCTGGTGTCATCAGCAAACTTTCTGAGGTACACTGCCCCATCATTCAAATCACATAGAACAGAATTTGACCCACTATCAGCACCTAGAGTACAACAGTAGTTGCTAACCTCCACCTCGCAACCTTCTGGGTCTTCCAGTTTTCAATTCACTTCACTGTTTGTTCATCCGGCCCAGGCATCCACAGCTTCTGTATGAGATTCTTATGAGAGACTGTCTAAACCCTTACCAAAGTCTAGATCAGCACTACCAAGTGTTCTTCCTTCTTTTTGGCAGTTATATCATCATAGTAGTTTATCAAGTTAGTCAAGCATGACTTCCCTTTTGGGAAGCTTCTAGATTTTTCTTTCCTCTGATTTTCCACTTACCTTTCTGCTAAGGATAGACTCTGCCTGTGTCTACACTACATTTGAGGTTCAGGGCTCTTGAAGAAGTAAAGCCTCTAGGAAGAACCTGTCCAGCTGTCTCTCTTTCTCTCACTCTCTCATTGTCTCTAGTTCCAGTCAGGCTGTTCCTTTCATACTCATCTACTTGGAAAGGGGACTATGTTTCCTGCCTCAGGCAAGGGGCTCCAGGCAGTCCCTGCAGCCTAGAACTCACAGAACTGCACTCACTATCAGAAGCTCTGCCTGGCAGAGTACATCTGCTTCAATGCCTGCTGGGAAATGGGCCCGGTGGTGTGCCACCACCACACCTGGGAATGTTTATGCCTATTATGAACTGAAATGAGACCACTCTTCACACCCTGCTGTAAGAACCGCTGCCTCTGTTAACTGTGCTGTAATTGCTACACTCTGCAAACTGGGCTCCTGGCCTCAGCTTTTATATTGGCCTTGCCCTAGCACCAGCTAAGAGGGTTCTTGACCCTCCCCCCGTCATCTAGAGCATAAGTTACAGACACCCTTAAGTCAAGGGCAGTTGACTTAGATCATTGGAGGCTACTAGAACTTCCTCAGGTCCACATCTCTGTGGTTCCCATTGTCTTCTCCTTACTTGGCAGCTGTGTTCTCAATCAAGCCTCTACTTTACAAAATAAACAGTCACAAAGCTGGAGCCAGCATTGATTTTCTTCATTTTCTTATCTCTTCATAGGCAGATAATTTCATCTTCCTATCATTTAGTTTTCAACCTCCCATTCTACATTTCCAGTTTGGTTTGCTTCAGTAATTTCAAGCCTACTGGCAAAAAGACTTTCTCTATTCAATAATGTCTTGGGGAAAATGCTCTTCTTAAGATTAATTTAAGAGATTATATTTTCCTTATTTTTAATTGACCTATTTCCTCTTCCACACTTAAATAAGTGACTTATATGAATCTATTATGTTCTTGTTTTCTGCTATTGACATCACCTCAGAAAGCATGCCAGCTGAGCAAACTGAAATGTTTTATTTATCTATCAACTTTCACAAGATAGATTTACCACTGTTCATGAGTAATTCCCACTGATTTTTGCTGGATAATAATAAATTAAAAGGACATGACTCTTCATCATTTTAATGGCTGTCACATCAGAGCTGAAAGGTTTTGGATTTTTATTTAAGATGTTTAAAGACATGAAAAGCTAAGGGTACGAAAGAATACAGGCATTTACATTCCTATTTATTTTAACTTTTGGTCACTGGTGTCTAAAAATGCCATCTTCTGTCCCCTAATCAACGGCACTGAATCCTGGAGAAGTCATTTTTTTACACAACATTTCAACATTGATAGAGCTTATTGAACCAATACCTAACTTATTCCAAACTTCCTTGGAACTGCAAACTTAGTATCCTTCTATGTTGTCTGAATGTCCTGTGTATGACCTATGTCGTCTGAAAGATGTAATCTATATAGATTCCATGATAGTGACACCACTTTTTTAAATTCAGGAACTAAATAGTTAGAATTCAAAATTATGATTTAAAAATATTGCTATCAAATCATTCTCCTGCTTTAATATGTTCCATTCAGAAAGAAAATGGAAGATTTAAATCCTGTGTATCATTACTTTGGAAAAAATAATAGTGAGAAATCCATAGTGCTACTGAAGCAGAAACTAAACCACAAATGTTTTCTCTTCTTCTGAGTGACAGCTCTAATCAGTAAGCTAGAAAGTCACACACGTGCATATTTTCTCCCCTGCTTTCTGCCTGTCTTTTGTCCAACAGTCTTTGATTATTGCATGAAAAATGGAACAGTTTCTAAAGAAAGGAATGAGAATGCCCTTAGTCTATGTATGTGTTCCTCAGGCAGAGAAAAACATTTTAACTGCACTTCATATGAGTATTCAACTAACCACTAAGTGGCAAAAATGGGAACAGAGAGGTACCTTCTAAAATAAAGTAATTTTATAATGTTATAAAATGTTATTTAAGTATTTGGAAGAAAAAAATGTTGTGAGTGTCATGATTTTGGAAGGGATTAAGAAGTGCAAAACCCATATCAGGAAAATACTTCTTCAGGAGATACATTTCAGACAGTCAGAGAGTGGGTCATACCTGTGTCCTCAGATAGAATCATAGAATCGCCCAGGACAGAAAGGACCTCCAAAGGTCATCTAGTCCGACCTCCTTGCAGTCAAAGGGTCACCCCGAACTAGACCAGGTTGCCCAGGGCCTCATTGAGCCTCATCTTGAATATCTCCAGGGAAGGGTTGAGACTCAACCACCTCTCTGGGCAACCTGTTCCAGTGTTCCACCACCCTAAGAGTAAAGAATTTGTTTCTAATATCTAATCTAAATCTGCTCTTCTCCAATTTAAAGCCATTGCCCCTCATCCTGTTACTGTAGGCATTTGTAAACAGACTGTCCCCAGCCTTCCTGTAGGTCCCCTTCAGGTACTGGAAGGCTGCAATTAAAAGATATGACCTCTTCTTCAGTTTGCCAAATTCATATCATCATCCAGTGCTTCCAAGGAATTTCTTGGGATAAACATTAAAAAACAAATCCAGATTATAGACTATTCTTGAAGGATCAAAATTAAAATTTAGGTGTTACAAACACTGCAATGTATATTTTCACTTTAAGTTAAAAAAGGTAATGAGTGTATTTTGCTACTACTATTTTCCTGTTTCTAGCTCCCCCTGGAATATTGTAAAGCATAGATCTAGGCAAGAAATTTGTAATCTGGTCAAGTGGGCTGTCAAAAGTAGAATCTTAAACTCAAATATTTAATCCAAGCTTTAGGTTAGTCACAACTTAATTAGACATTTGCCCTAGAAAGGATCTCAATTCAGCATGTCATTATTTATATTTTTGAACCTCATACTGCATCTTATTTAGTAAGAAACATTAATAAATAATGGATGTGTTGCTATCCTGGCATTATTTCCTCTATCTTGATGGAAGTATTGAAAAAAGCACCAATTTGGATATTTCTCTAAAATATTTCAATGATAAATGCAAATCAACTAATTCCAAAATAACTCTGAAAATTATGATGTTATACATTATAGTATCTGTGAAATCAGGCAATGTATTAGCAGAAATCTAATAAGCATTCTGAATCGTACAGTTTCTATGTGGTGTCCATAATTGTCATACTTTTAGTTTATTACTGTTTACAGTAATATTTGTCCATTAAGCATGAAGGTCTTGGAATGTGCAAACTAACTTCAAGATTTTGAGGTATAGTGTCAGATACTCTTATTATTCAATTCAGTTGCATCTGGTCAATGACAGTTGCACCCAACCTCTTTACTATAGATAATTGACTTTGACAGCATTGAAATAAAGTGACAGGATGCTAGCAATCGTTATAAATGACATCTTCTGTCATTACACTTCTGACAAAGTATTATTGGCTTGTACAGTATATAAGAACTTGTAAGTGAATTAAAAAAAAAAAAAAAGTTTTTTTTTCTCCCAAGGTCTATACATCTATATTTTTCCTATTTAAAATTAATTTTAATATGATGCAATTTTAATGTTTATTCCACAGATTTACAAGGCAAAAAGGTGAAAATAATCCTGAAACAAACATTTTTGGAATTGGTGGGCATTTTCTCTGTGGAAGACAATTTATTCAAGCAACACAAATGCTATGCATGGTAGGAAACAAGTCTAATCACAGATGAGAGACATGTATGTAAACATTATAGGTAGAGGGTTAAATTCAGTGAAGCTTTCTTTATCTTTGTAATTCACCAGTATACTTCCTCATATACTTGCTTCATATCATTTCCTACACCAGTAACAGTTTCACTTCCTTTTCAGCAAGAGAAGGTAATTATTTGTAATTCCTGGCTGACTGGTTCTATCACTCCCCACACTGAAGGAGCTGAGTTGCTTATGTCAGTTAAAAGTAATTAGTTTACTATAAATACCCCAAACCAGAAATTACATCTTTCTTTCACTGTATTTAAGGCTCTGCACTGCTGTCAACTCAAGCAAACTGCTAAATCCTGTCTCCAACAGTTTTTATCTTCTTATCTAAACAAGGGAACCGTGGTCCACTCTTTGATGAGTGTGGCACAAAAGACAATTTTCTTAGCACTGAACACTAAATAGCTTATTAGGGTACATGACCAGATAGTCGACGCTGACCCCATGTGGCTCATTAACAAGATAATGGCACAAATTGCTAAAAGATATTAAAAGCAGTAACAAAATATGAATATTACCCAAGCAGTGAAAGCCAAGATAAGAATTATCAGAAATGAGAAGTGTTATGGATAACAGAAAGGAAAAGTAGTCAACACAATTGGTGACTAAGGTAGAGATTACCAAATTATCATACTAAAAATGCCAAAGAAGTTTACAAAATCAGCAAAAAAAACCACCCCAGCCAATGGAAAAAGAGTAAACACTGGAGGTTGGTTTGTTTGGGAGGGTATGAAGGTGGCACAATATGAACCTGGGCTTGGGAAAAACATGTGGAAGGAAACACAATTGGAAGAAAATCCAGTGATCAGTGTTGTACAGGCATTGGTGAGTATCCCTGTGCTTGATCACAAAAGAAGAACAAATCTGCTGTTCTCACTACATGAGTATCTGATCTAGGGGAGATTTGGGGTGCTTTCTCTAATGCTAATCATTCAGAAAAAGGGTAAAAGGAGACAAAGATGCTTCTTGTTTGTCTTGGCAGGATCTATTACTCAAGGTAATTAGATTAGAGTCCTCATCTTGAGATTCCTATTTTCTTTCCCCAAATGTTTCCAATTATTGTTCCTCTCACATTAAAATCTTGGAAATCATGAAGAACATGAATACTGCTGCATTTTATGATGGGATGCCTTCTGTAAATATAATCTAACCTTTAGTAGAAACTGAGAGGTTGTTTTGGTTTTTAATTACTTATTCTGCAGTCAAACTGGGCTTGGGAGTGAGCTAATCATATATAATCTTATTGTTAATCAAGTGCTGTACCAAATACTCATAAATTTGCATGTAAATATTTGACTTGAAAGCTAGCATTTATATTACATTTTTACAAATGTGAACATCAGGAATTACTTCTCTGAACTGTTACATTTACTGACTATCTATTGCTTTAAGGAAAAGATCATATTTGTTAAATAGAAAAAAGAGGAAAAGTAGAAGCATTTGTGTTCCTTACTCTTTTTTTTTTTTCAAAACAATGTTGTTTAAAATGTCTTAAAAATGTTTTTAAATTTACTGCTGATAAGATATTCACAGAATTTCTCGCTATTACTTGTTGGTCAAAATCTACAAAATAAAAAATAATATCCATTATTTAAGAGATTACAAAATTTTAATACTATTCAGAAAACATGTATCTTAGATAAAACATAAATAATGAAATATTAAAAAAGATATATTTTGCATCTTTATATGTATGGGTGTGAGTACATGCATGAATTTGAATTTGAATGGATTTGAATAAGTCTAACTAAATATTTAGTAGGGTCAGGTAAAGGAGCAGCAAATCTGAAATGGTAGAATAAATCAGGCAAATAAATATTTGTTCTCTCATTTTTATCTTCCCATATGTTTTATAATTAATCATTTCTGTTATCCGTAATGAAAATTTTAATATGTCTGGTATTTACAACCACTCTTACAAATTTGCTATTCTGGAGTTTAGAAATAGGTACCTTGAAATGATGTAAATATAAACACTTGATCTCCCGGTAGCATTCCATCCAATCCATTCAATCTTCCCTTTTCACTGTTGTTTGATTTTTTTTTTTTCCTTCTCCTACAGGTTGCTCACTACATGGAGGGAATAAAGAATTCATATGGTTCACATGGATTCTACTGCTAGGAAACCAAGTTATTTTGTTTACAGCATATTTGTTTGCAATTGTCACACCAGCTTTGAAAACTTGTTTAAAGCTATGTTAAATAGTGATGTCAGGAAAGACAGCAAAAACAATAGGCTTAAATAGTAAAAGCTAATGAGCATTGTAATTTTCCCTTAGCCTACCTGTGTTACAAAGAGCTTAAAGTATTGAAATAAAAAAAGCTGACAATTTATTGTGTGTTGCTGTTAAGAAAGTCCCTCAATCCTTCAAATTCTTTCTTGGAAAAGTTTAGAATGTGTGTCTTCTATTTACTATAGCAACATTTATGGGATTAAAAAACACAGCTCCTTGGAGATCTTTAATATTATTGATTGATGAAACTTATTATATGAACTATTTTTATTCCCTTGGAAAATGGATAATGCTTAAATTCTCTGCTGGATTTTCAAGGTGTTTCATCCTGTGAATGTGTTTAGTAATCAATGATTGAGGTCCCTCTGTACTGTAGGAAAAAAATTAGTAACTGGAGTTGTTAGCCCCTTCTCTAAAGAACTCATGGCTCTAGAGAGGCCAGCCAGAGAAATGGCTGTAGCTGCATACAAGAAGGGTGCAAAACAGACTGATAGGCAAAAGCCTCAGCTTGCCACCTGCTTAGCCATTTTCCATGCTCACTGTAATGGTCATGGCCTTTTAATTTCCTTTTTTCAAAAAACTGAACTATTGCAGAGAGCTCCCAGATTTATTGACATTGCATATCTCCGTCTCTTTAAGCTGCTATAGTCATGCAAAAGCTATCTGAAAAACTGTTTTCACCCTTACTTACTACTGTCTTTATTACTACTACCAATTGTTATCTGTTATGGTGGAAATGAATTGGAGTTTGGAATAGCCTGCTTATTATCATGTTATAACCAGATGTAAGCTTTAACCATCAAGAATGATACATCTATGTTAACCTGGTTTAAAATAAAATTCAAAATAGCTTTGGTCCCATCTATGTTGTTTAAACAGTGTTGGGTTTTATTTTTCTCTAATATACCTCAGTTGAATTGTAACTAACATCAGCAACAATTAAAAAAAAAAATTAAATTCCATTGTTTATGTAAAAATGCTGTTTATTAAAAAAAAAAAAAAATTCCCTTACTTAGAAGTATAGATGAATGTACCCAGGAAATTAGTATTTTTTTATTTTATTACTGGACCACTTTTGTCACAAAGAAAATTAATCTGTTGCCAAAGAGGGATTCTTTTTACTTCTTGTTTGCTTTGTCTATTTTTCAGTGAATATTTGTTAGCTAAGTCAGATTTTCAGTCACTGGGAAATGTATCTGAGAGGAAATGCAGGGATGTTTCATTATTATTATGTATCAGTTTGCCAGGTCTGTTGAAAAGACAGCTAATGGAAGTACCATTAGAAACCAGAACCAGACCTTGTCTTCTCTACCCTCCCACCCTCTTTTTATTTTAGGAGAAAAAGGAAAAATATTGCAGAAATAATTAAAATAAAGGAAATTATTTTTTTTTTAAATATAATTCAATTTTTAGCAGTTCTAAGAAACTATGAAGCGTTTCTCCTATTTCATATTTTTCTAAGTATTCATGAAGAATATTTGTTAATTCTTCCTATGAAAGCACATAAAATTAGATACAGATAGGGAAAGAGAACATTTTGACTGACAGCAAGTTTCAGAGATATGATCCTATTCTCAGTGAAAAAAAGAATATAATTTGCAAATTGGAAACATGTCTCATAGCTTCAATCTATTTAAACAGAATTTAATTTCGAATGCAAACTTGCATATGAAACAGACTTTACAACAATTAAAATATTTTAAAATAAACTACTTAGAGTGTAATGGAGTATTTTGGATGCATTTTGAAGTAGATTGAAATTTGGGGTACACTCAGACCCTGCAGTCCTACTCTTGTTTTCCAGTTTGGCCAAAGAATGAAAAAAAAAAAATCTGCAAAGTAAAAGTCTTTTGGCCAGAGAAACAATTTGTTGGACTTCACTGATGCATATCGTAAAGAAATCAGCTATCGGTATTTTTCAGCATTTTTCTAATGGGGGAAATATAATTTTTGAGCTGGCAAATACCAATGATTATTTTTCAACTTATTTAAAATTTAAAGATAGTCTCTAAAAACCTATGTGATCTACTTCTGACACAGCTCTGATTAAAAAATAATCCTGCAAAATATAGTGACAGTCTCACAACAAAATTTGTCTTTTCAGAGCCTTGGCCTATCCCAAGCTGGAACACATTAAAAAACATGTTTTTTTTTCTTCAAGAATTACAATGTAAAAACTAAAATACTGTTTATAAATGTCACAGCAGGCTTACAATAATGTTCAAACTCCCCATAATTAGTATGGGGAGATAAAATGTTTTAGCCTTTTTGACCTGTAACTGAGTGACCCAACAGTTTCAATGAGTTTTGCAGGAAAGGGAGCTATCGAGGAAGAGAAAAGCATGATGTTTCCCTGTAGGTGAAAAAGAAAATGAAAATGTTCCCTATAACTGCACAGCACTAGATACTGTCTAGGGCCAGAGCTATGATGAACGAAAAGGGTATTGTGTGCATTCCCAGGAGGTAACACTGCAGTACATGAATATAGGAAAGTTGTATTTAAATAGCCATGAAGTAAATGAGGAAAAGAAATTTGAATCAGCACATTACTACCCTTGCAATGGAGGTAAGCCTTGGGAGCAGGAGGGGTTACTAGCATGCCTAAACCTAAAAGTTTTGAATCAAATTATGTGGTAGGGTTTTTTTTCAGCAGTAGTCACCATGGTGGCTTATGACAAATAATCTGCTATCATGCTTGACTGAATGGAGATCATCACCTTTCCTGCACAACATCACCTCTTCTCACCTGCATCTTGCCTTATGCATTTTGCTACAAACACAAACCACCTGTACTGGCCTTATGCAAAGTCTGCTGGTTACCCTTATTTCACTCACAGGGATTTGTGTAGCAAGATTAGCACAGGATCCTTTCTTCCTCATTAGTTTTCTCTGTTTCTGGCTCTACAAACCTCCAAAGAAGGGTATCACTTTGAAGCAGCTCACGCTCCTGTTTCCCAGACCTGCTGACAGCTCTCTCCTTGGGGCTCTGAGAAGATGAGGGTAAAGCGAAACACTCTGTTTATGTTTCAGGCTGCTGCTGATTTCTGAAGCAGGAGAACAGGAAAAAGTGCAGGCAAGCTTTCTGACATTAAATCAGTGGATAACTGCTGTCTCAAACAAGAGTAAAACTGTCAACTAAAAAGCCACCAGAGGAAACTCATCAGTGAAAAAGAGCACCTGATTTCTTGTTGGGCTGGAAGATTCTTCAAAAGCTGCTAGTCCTTATTTGTCTTTCACCAAAGACATAGTCTGTGGAGTGCTGCAAAAATAGCTTCAAATGAATAAGAAAACAGACAACTGAACAAGCGCTGACTCAAGAAAAAACAGACTTCAAGTGACTGCAGGGAACCTATCAGGAACTATTCATAATTCTCTAATGAAAGACCACATAAGGCAAGACACTCAGGAATACACAGGTAAGAAATGAGAAAAACTAAAAATAAAGATATTTTATTGAAAAGAAATGACGCAGAATGTACTAGTTTTGGCTGGCCTTTTCTTATCTTGTGTGGGGCTATGTTTTGGATATGTGCTGGAAACAGTGTTGATAATACAAGGATGCTGTCATTATTGCTGAGCAGTGCTTACAGAGTCAAGACCTTTTCTGCTTCTCACACTGCCCCATCAACAGGGAGGCTGGGGATACACAAGAAATTGGGAGGGGACACAGCTGGGACACCTGGTCCCATCTGACCGAAGGGATATTCCATAGAACATGACATCAGGTTCATCAATATAAACTGGGTGAAGAGGAAGGAAGGGTGGATGTTCAGAGTGATAGCATTTGTCTTCCCAAGTGGAAGCCCCACTTTCTTGGAGATGGCTGGATATCTGCCTGCCCATGGGAAGCAGCGAACAAATTCCTTGTTTTGATTTGCTTCTGCATATGGCTTTTGCTTTACCTATTAAACTGTGTTTCTCTCAACCCATGAGTTTTCTCACATTAACCCTTCTGATTCTCTCTCCCATTGCACAGTAGGGAGAGTGTGTGAGTGGCTGTTTAGTGTACAGGTGCTCGCTGGGATTAATCTACAACACAGCAGTGAAGAAGCGAAACCTAACTAATTAACAAAAGAAAATCTGTACAAATTTCTGAAGTGCAGATGAGAAGAAAAGTCCAAGATATATATTTAGACTATTTTTTCTACATTATCAATCAAGATAAAATTTCAAATTTATCATAATATTTTTTAATAAAAATTTTCAACTGACCATAATATAACATTTTTTCAACAAACTGTGAAGCTGTCATGTAGAATCACAGAATCATCCAGGCCAGAAGGGACCTCCAAAAGGTCATCTAGTCCAACCTCCCTGCAGTCTCAGGGACATCCCCCAACTGGACCAAGTTGTCCAGGGCCTCATCGAGCTTCAACCTGAGATGTTGATAGAATCTAAATCACTTTCAGTATATTAAATCGCCCACTGAAATTACTTCTGCATTTGTATTTTAGCACTCCTTACACCTTTTATAGCTAATATGCAGACATAGGTAACTTAGAATTCACAGAATGATATGGGACTGGAAGGGACCTCCGGAGGTTATGCCGTCTAACTCCCCTGCTGAAGCTGGTCCTCCTAGAGCAGGTTGCACAGGAACTTGTCCAGATGGATTTTGGATGTCTCCAGAGACAGAGACTCCACCACCTCTCTGAGCAGCCAATTCCAGTGCTCTGCAACCATCAAAGTGAAAAAGTTCCTCCTCGTGTTTAGATGGAACTTACTATGTACAAGTTTGTGCCCATTTTCTCTTGTCCCCTCACTGGACAACACTGAAAAAAGGCTAGCCCCTTCCACTTGACACCCATCCTTTATGTATTTATTGGTGTTGATCAGATCTCCCCTTAGCCTTCTCTTGTCCAGACTAAAAAAAATCAAGTCACTTAGCCTTGCTCCAGGCCCCTAATCATCTTTGCAGTCCTCTGCTGTACCCTCTCCAGCAGTTCCTTGTCCTTCTTGAACTGGACACAGTCCTCCAGATGGGGGCCTCACCATGGCAGAGTAGAGGGGCAGGATAACCTCCCTTGACCTGCTAGTCGTACTCTCCTTGATGCACCCCAGGATTACAGAATTGTCACATTTGGAAAGGACCTCTGAGACCACCAAGTCCAACCATACACAAAACCACAACCCACTCCCTATAATCTTGGTCACTAGAGCACACATTGAAGTGCCACATCTACATGTTTCTTAAATACCCTCAGGGATGGTGATTTTACCATCTCCCTGGGCAGACTGTTCCAGTGCCTAACCACTCTTTCCGTGAAGTAATTCTTCCTAATATCCAGTCTGAACCTCCCCTGCTGTAACTTCAGACCATTTCCTCTGGTCCTGTCATTATTTTCTAGGGAGAAGAGGCCAACACCCACTTCTCTACAATCTCCTTTCAGGTAATTGTAGAAGGCAATGAGGTTTCTCCTCAGCCTCTTCTTCTCCAAACTAAACATGCCAGTTCCCTCAGTCTCTCTTTGTATGACTTGGTCTCTAGACCCCTCAGGAATTTGGTTGGTCTCCAATGGTACGAATGCCTCCAATGACAAGGATGCCATTTGGCTTCTTGGCCACAAGGGCACACTGCTGGCTTATGGTCATCCTGTTGTCCACCAGGACTCCCAGGTCTTTTTCCTCAGAGCTGCTCTCAAGCAGGTCAGCCCCCAACCTGTTCTGGTGCAGGGGGTTATTCCTCCCAAAATGCAACACCCTCTACATTTTCCCATGTTGAATTTCTTCAGTTTGTCTTCTGCCCAGCTCTCTAGCCTGTCCTTTCTGGATGACAGCACAGCCTTCTGATATGTCAGCTACCCCTCCCAGTTACATGTCATCAGCAAACTTGCTAAGGGTACATTCCATCCCTTTATACAGGTTATTGATGAAAATATTGAAGAGGACTGGACTCAGTACTGAGAGCTGGGGGACGCCACTTGTTACCGAAAATTTTTGAAATTTTCCTTTATCATCTCCCAATGCCTAACTCTTGACTGAGATTATGAAAAGTGGATTCTATGTTATTTATTTTATTTTGAACAGAAAAAGAAAAATTACATTAACATCCACTTATTTATTTGGTACTTCCATCTTCTGTGAAATACAGATATTATTATTACATGTATTCATACGATGATGCCTCCATTGAATAATGCCTAAATAACAAAACTGAGTAGAAATTTAAAAAATGCATTTAAATGAGTTCTTGGTAAATGCAAGTTCCATTAATTATCATGTTTCTTCTTCTCTAAACACATACAAATTAAATTAATACTGCCATATATAGAATGTCACTGGTCTTACAAAAGTAATGTAACATGTATTAGTTTTCAATACATGAATTTTCAATATTATCATGACTGCAAATAGTGTGTATATTTCATCGTCTTAATTTATTGATGAGATGAGATTTCAAAAATGAAGTTTACCTTCACAACTATTCTTCTTTAATTTGATCCTCTGTGTTAAAATATAAATTTTCAAATAAGAAAATTGGTTATACTAGTGAAATAAAATATGTATTGATGCATCTAATATTCTGTTTTTATATTATGCTGTATTATAGTTACTTTTCATTTCTATTATAAATTAAAATTAAGACAATTAACCAGTCAGTGAAGAAGCAACAAATCACAGTATCATCTTGGTTATCTAACTGAAGTGACAATGAAAATAAACAGTATAGCTTTGACAGATAAGAGTTTACTTAACAACACCCTAAGTTTATTTTCTCTTGTTTTCAAACAGAATTTTGCAGAAAACCAATTTAGAAAGGATGAAGAAAACTATTCTTAATGACATTTTAATATCAGATATTTTCATTTGTCAGAATCATTGTTTATTAATATCTGATTCTGCATGATGCTGAGTATGTTGGGTGATAAACAGACCTTCTTAATTCTTGAAAAAATACAAACTGAGTGAATAGCCACTTACAGAGCTCATTCTGTGTTTTACAGGATCAGGTCCTAAATGAGCTTTTCAATTCATTGGTTCCACACCAGTGCTTTTTTCCATTCAGCATTTATCAAGAACATTTATTCACGCTGAAAATGTTTGCACTATAGGATGCAATAGTGCATGCAGCTATAGTAAACAGCAAATAGTTTATTCAATTACTCTTTACAATCAGAGAAAACAAGGTATGGCAAATATTAAATAAGTTCTTTGTTGCACATGCTTACTTGTTAAGACTGCAACAGCATTTCAAATCTATTAACCTTTCTTGTGGTTCCTTCTTGCTTCCAGAAAGGTTGCGTTTCTGACAAATTTGACATGGGCATGATAAATGAGTTATTTGCAGATGTTCATTATATGACCTGTTTAACTTGCTGTCCACCAATCCTGACATGCTAATAGATGTCTGGTAGCATAAATAAAGACAATTACCATAAGTGAGTAGTAAATGTCACTAATAATAAAGTGTATCACCTAAGATGCTCCAACCTCTGCAGCACACATCCGATTAAGAGACATGACAAATTCTATATGAGCTTTTAAGAAAAATAAAGAAGAAAATTTTCAAGAGAATTCAAAGTGACTGAATCTGTGAAGACATCCGTCTTTTTTCATTGCTACAGTCAAATTCTAGTTAGAAAAAATGGTTAAGTGATAGTTAAAGGCCATAAATCTGATAGTAGAAAGTTGAATTTTTGTACTTAAGTTGACCACTGTTTACATTGCTTAAATGTTCTCATTGGGCAGTAATAAGCAGTAATGAGACATTCTGATTACTAGGACAAAAGAAGATGAACTTTTTTCTGACCATACAAGCATTCTTTCTAGATCAGAGCATAATCCACAAAGCAGTTAGTCATGTAATTCCAATGGAATTACTTGGTGTCATATATTTTATTAGTTTGGGATTTGAAACCTTCAGAGGTATATGTTCGTAAATCCCTTTAGTGTATTTTAAAAAAGCATTTTACTAATTTGTTTGGGCAGCGGAGACTGTACAAGTCTCCACTGTACCTTTTCCAGAAGATAAAGAGAACTGAAACTTCATGGGCTGCCAACCAGTCAGGTTTATATCCAAGTACATATTAAATAAAAATTTCAAGATAAATATGCAGCAAAAGTATGCATAATAGAGACAGATTTTTCCTCCAAAATTTTTTCTTTGAGTAGCCAGAAAAAACAGCAGAAATCCATTTTGGAGAAAAGAAGCCAGATTGTGCATTATTTAATAACCTAAATGGATTGTGTAACAGACTTGAAATTGTCCCCCATAGAAACACATACTCTTTAACCCATGAAACAGTCCTTATCATAGGGGTAAAATATATCTTACCTTATCATAGTAAAATATATCAGAGTACCAGTGCCGTTCACTGGGAATTCATTAACATAGGACAGGTTAGCAGCTTGTGACAATCATGGGAGAAGCTAGGGTTTGATAATGAAATTTCTAAGGAAGGTCTAAGGAATGTTATAACAGGGCATAAATACAAAAATGATGTATATAAAGATGATAGTTCCTCCAAATATATGTACACATGAACATTACCATCTTTATGAAAGTTAAGCTAGATCATGAAGATTGACTCTTTTGCTATTTATTCATATAAAGAAAAAAAAAAAAAAAGAATACCTAAGAATTAATTTTAAAAAATCTTTAGAATTTTCCTTATACATACGTCCTCCTCAAGTTACAATGACTATTCTCTTAGCTTTATTTCTTTTTTTCCCTGCTTATCATCAGTATAGTCCCCAGGTATTTAGTATTGGAATGTTAAAGAAGATAACGCTGATTCTAATTATCCATTTGGGAACAAAGTAATTTGGGAACCAAGCTGATTTAAAAAGTTGATATTAACAGGTATTTCTGTAATTTATTGAGTAAGAATTGTATATAGCTTATCCTGAAGGTAATATCTATAAATGAGATGGAGGGAAAGGAAAGAGTAAGAAGGAGGGAAGCATGGGTACTGGAATAAAGGGGATAGAGAGGAAAGGGTGGCAGAGAAATAAAGTGAAGCTAGATAACAGTTTGCAGTTCAGCTCTTCCTTTTCAAACTGTTTACTAGTACAGGTACACTTTGAAGTTAGTCCAGTCTCCTGTGTCTTTTCTCTGCTGGTGGACAGATGATAGATTTGTCACTGTGCCCTCACACCAACTGCATCCAGCTGGTTTTCTTTCCAAATGACCTCCTAGCTGTGTCTATTTGCTGTGTATCCTAGTCCCTTGATGTTCCATTTATTCAGTCCTGTCATCCTCTCCTAATGTAAAGCTTGTGCTCTCCTGGCAGGAAACATCAGCATCCAAACTCCCTTTCTCTAAAGCACAACCAGTTGAATTTTTACTAGCAATGCCCTTGCAGATGCAGTAAATCCATTACATTTGTTACTCTCATATTTTCTAATCATGTGTGATTTCAATATCATGTTTAAGTATGAAATTTTGTGAAGAAAATTTATAAATAACATAGTCAATAGATCTGTGAAAAGGAATTTACCCTTGGCTCTCATCAGAACATCTATGTAGGTAGCAGAGGCAATTGTAATCCCCCACTGAAGTCCTTACTGTTCAGGTGACCATAAATTCCTATAGACCAGCCCAGACAATCTTTGTTTCTCGCACTTTTATGTAAGCTTCAGAGAAAGGTTTTGAGATGAAGCACTTCAGACCATATTGTTTCAAAATCCATTTCAAGACACAGAAATATGGAGCTTTAGTCTGCAGTTTTAGCTGAAAATCATTGCACTATAAGGTAAAGATAAATACAAATTCAGATGAATTACAAAATAATATAAAGACTGAAAAATGTTAAACTATGAATAAGTTCCATATACACTGTAAAAAAGTGTCTGAATAAAACCTCAATATGAAATGTTTATTTTCATAACCTTAGAGCGTTCTATTTAAACTAAAAAGTTGAATAAAATTTTTGATAAAATCATTACCAGATGTGAAAGATAGTAGGTGCAAGGTAAACAAGATAAAATGGTAGATGCAGAGTACTGAGCCAAAAGAGATATTTGTTTAAAAATGCCCACAAAAGTACTCAACAGAAAGGAGTGCTACAGAGCAGTTAAATTACGGACAACAACAAAAAACATTTTTGAGCAATTATTCCAAGCAAAACTAAAGAAGCATATAACATGTGTACATAAATAAAATTAATTCTTCTAATAGCATCTCACCAGAAAATAAAATACATCATCCCACCAGAGAAAACAAAACAAAACCAAACAAAGGAAAAAAAAAACACACCAAATTCTGCTTAATTTTAATGGCTTTTATAGCAAAAAATGTTGAAAATATCCAAAACCTTAAAATTCTCCTATCACTGAATCACTGAAAGGATTAACAAGAGGAGACTGGGGGCAGAGAATGACAACATCCACATAAAGCAGTATATTGGTTCTCTTTTGGACCTTTTAGGGATTCTTGTGGTTTTATGGAATAAGCATAACTTTGTATGTTGTGTTCAGTTCCAATCATCCAAGTATTGTGATTCAGTTCACCAAAATGATGTTATACGTTCTGAATTATATGTTCTGAAATGGAGCAAAAAGGCACATAGAGGTGTCTGAGGGACCAAAGTTTGATTTCAAAATGGATTGTTTTTCTTCCTCTTTTTTTTTTTTTTTTAATCTTTATCATCATTCCAGTTTCAAGGTTACAGGGACTTAATTATTGAAATACAAATGTCTCTCTTCCCATTTTTCATGGAATTAAGCTGGTACTTTCAGAACACATTTGAAGTTAAGATCTACTTGAAGTATTTAAGATACTGTATTCAGCATTTAAATTTCCTGCCAATTTCTTCAAAGTACACACACTGTTACTTAAACCACTGAGAATCTATCAAACAGTTTGTCACTATTCCACTATCAAATCATATTAATGTTGTGTCAGTTTGTTGTAAGGACAACAGACAGTTTCTTCTGATAACCACTGATCACTTCTGTGGAACATAACAGAAAAACAATATTGTTTGCCTCATTGCCTTCCACTTCACTGATTTTTAAAAAGGGCAGAGTCCAGTGCTTTTCTACTACATCTCATCTAAACAATTCTAATACATTTCTACATTTATTTTCACCCAGGTTTCTATGTAGAATTAATCAGAATAGGTTTCAAATAACTGCCACAGAGAACTTTTTCTATTTGGGTTCATTACAAAAAAGATGCCATATATATGGTGACCAGAGTCGTTAGACAAATTTTGACCTCACGTGTCTACAGAAACCTGTGACTCCATGGGTCTTTGTTTTTTCCTTCTGTGTGGAATTACTGGTGCAGAGCTGTGACAGACACTACACTAATCTAACAAATATTAGAAGTATAAGGATAAGGAACTGGTTGGATGGCCACACTCAAAAGCTTGTGGTAAATCGATCAATGTGTGGGTGGCAACTGGTGATGAGTGGCATTCCTCAGGGGGAATACTGGGACCAGTACTATCTAACATCTTTATTGGAGACATGGACAGTAGGACAGAATATGCCCTCAGCAAGTTTGCTGACAGCACCAAGCTCAGTGCTGTGGTTGACACACTGGAGGGAAGGGATGCCATCCAGAGGGACCTGGACAGGCTTGGGAGATGGGTTAATGCAAATCCATGAAGTTCAACCAAGCCAAGTACAGTGCCCTGCACCTGGGACATGGCAATCTCAGGTACAAATACAGGTTGGGCAGAGAATTGCTGGAGAGCAGGCCTGAAAGACATGGGAGTGCTTGTGGATGATAAACTCAACACGAGCTAGCAGCATGCACTGGCAGCCCAGAAAGCCTGGCCTGCATCAAAAGATGCATGACCAGCAAGTCATGGGATGTGATTCTGCCCCTCTACTCTACGTTCATGAGACCCCACCTGGAGTACTGTGTCCAGCGCTGGAGTCCTCAGCATAGAAAGGACATAGAACTGTTGGAATGGGTCCAGCGGAGGGCAACAAAAATGGTTGAAGGGATGGAGCACCTCTCCTATGAAGACAGGCTGAGGGAGCTGGGGCTGTTCAGCCTGGAGAAGACTCTGGGGAGACCTTATAGCAGCCTTCAGGTGTTTGAAGGGAGCCTACAGGAGAGCTCCCTTCCAACTCTAACCATTCCATGATTCTATGATTCAGAGATAAAATGTTGAAGATCAAAACAAAACTCGGTGAGACTAAAAATAGGTAGATGAATAATGATGTCACTCACATAGTTCTGAGTACTGTGGCTTGGCTTTAAGCCAGTATTACTTTTACACATATGATATTTTCATAATTTTGCACATTTTCAGAAAAGAAGGGGGCTCTGTTACCTTGATCAAACAGTTCAACAAAAGCTATAGACCTTGCCCTAACTTCAACAATGTGTACATCATTTCTGTTTAAGACATAGTAAATGTTAGGAAGCCTTCTTGATTTTACCTGCCCTGTAGGGTAGGTGCCCCCCCTGCCATGCCCTACATATCTGTTTCCCTGATCACCTGGATCAAGCAACTTGGTTGGAACACATCATTACCATTTTTCTCCTTTTCTGCTTGCTATGTTTTCTTCAAAAGGAAACATAGATGGCCAGGGTTACGCTGCTCCTTCTGCTCTGACATACATCAAAAATACCCACTCAGGATTCAAGCCTACAGAGTGCATAAGCAAAGATGATTGTCTCACAGACAGGAAAAACACAATTCAGCCTCAAAGTGACAGAGATCTCCTTTAAATCTGGTGGCAGATACTTCTAGAAATTAAAATATCAACAATATTAAAGATGCACATTATTTCTAGTTTGGATATTAGTATTCCCATTTGATAACTGTTGGATTTTGCTATGCTTTCCACAGGTGAATTAAGATTCTTTCTATGCCCAATCTTCATCTCAATCAGAAATCCAGTCCTCATGAATGCGAACTAAACTGATTTTTCTGTTTTAGGATAGTATTGTAATCAATACAATGTTTTTGTGAAAATTCACTTCTGAAAAGATGTAGTCTTACACATCAACTCTACTGTGACCCTCAAGGGACTGGATCACCTCAAGGCTTCCCAATGATACAAGAGAAATGGCTTCTTCTCCCTCACTCCAGCAATGAGGAGTGGGAGCCAGGCTACTTCTGACACACACACACTAAAAAAAAAAAAAAGAGATTGTGAAAGGGAATAAAAATATAGAAGGAATTCCTTGAGGAAGCTGCAGTATTTGATGTCTTAATTGAAATGGCTAAGAACTGAAGTCAGACACCAAGCATATCTGCCCTATAAATCAAAGCCTTCTCTCTGAAGCAAGCAAAATGGTTTTCTAATTTCCCACCATAGGCAAAATACATAGTTTTGCATCACTTCATTCAAAAGAAGGAAAAAAATAAAATAGTTGTTTCAGGATAAATAAATGTATATGAATGCACATATCATGTTTCTGAATAAAATATTACTTAAATTTTATTAGAAGTTATCTGACTGAGTGAAAAATAAAAACAAAGGTTTTACAGGAAAAATATATCAGAGGAGCCCTGCTTCTAACCAATGGCCATTTTAACTTTGAGCCATTAACCACTCTGAACTTGGTAGCTGCATAAATTTTCCACCTATCTTGTGATCTATCTATATAGTCCATGCCTCACCAGGTTGCCATCAAGGACGTTGTTACAGACTTTGTATTGCTAAGATCAAGGGACTTCTACAGCTCTCCACTCATTCACTGGGCAAGTTTCTTCATCACAGAAAGCAGATACATTGGTTAAACAAGATTTATCCAAGCAAAGCCATCTCTATAAATGTAAACTATTTTGTAGGCCATGACTTATGTAAAAAATGACCTAAAATGAATGCCAGATTTAAATCCCATGTCTTGGTTTAATATATGACCAAGATAAACCTTAAAACAAATATGGTTAAATCCAAATCAGTTTAAGAGATTTAAAATAAAGATATAGTTTAAGTAGGTGTCTTGAAAATACTTTCATATACTCCAAATAAAGATTTGTTTGTCTCTGAACCAAAAGTCACCTGAATTTTGAGTGCTCAGACTGTTCTCAGTATCCTGAGACTGAGTGGCCATTTTTAAAAATAGGTATTAAGACTTTGATCTGAGTCTATTTGCTGAAGAGAGATGTCTCCTGATTTGAGGTAAAATGAACCAATTTTCTGTTTTACAATTTTACTTTTTTATCTGGGCTTCTTCTAACTAACTAACCTCTGAAATTTCCTTCTGACTTGCTTTGTAAAAAAAGTTTAATTTGCCTAAATTTTCTCAGCTGCCATGTTAAACTGTTCCATTGTATTTTTACTGATGCATAATAGGTGGAAAAAATCCTGCTCTCACAGGTTTCCATGGAGATCTAATTCTTCTTCCAAAGTATTTTAGTTCTTTGGTTCAGTGTTGTAAAATTTCTAGAGGTAACTTGTCATGAAAGAGGAGGTCTATCACTGAAAAAAATCTGTCCAATACTGAGAAGTGAAATCCAGAAAAGACTTTTAGGATATTTGCTTTTATATATGAGGCGGATTCTGTGAGTTACTTGGTATGATATTTTAATACAGAAATATAATTGTATTTCAAAGAACTTTCATATTCATGCATGTTTCAGATTCATGAATAAGGGACAGTCATTTGATAAAATATCTTTATATACTACAAGCAATAAAAACAAAAGTATCTTGCAGACCCCCAAAATGCCAACACTGCCTTCAATTCATAGATAGTGAATAATGTGTACAGAGAGTAGATCTCAATATGACTTCTTATTTAAATTCCTCCTTTCAGCATAATACACAGTGTCAGGTTATGATTTTCAGCTCCTTTATGGATTTTCATAGGTTCAGAACAGTGTTGAGATTAAGATATCAAAAGAACAAACATTAATGCCAACCTTGACATCCAACTACTAACAGCCAGCCCAGCTTTCAGACGGCATCATGTCATATATAGTGTAAGTATCATCATTCCTGTCCCAAAACTAGTATCCTGAACATGCTAAGACGGAGCTGGCTGACAGAGTAGTTCAGCTTAACACAGTATAGTGTAGCATGACATAGAATGGCATCGTTTAGCATTGAGCAGAATAGAATAGAAGGTTTCTGCTAGTAATTTTCAGTTGCTATTTCACTTTGCCTCATTTCTCAGCCTAACTAGACAAAGATCCAGTTCAGAGTTCACTAATATGGAATTCCTTAATACCAACTACTAACAATTGTGTAATTACTGAAAATTGTATAATTTTTAAGGCTTGCTCACAAAAATATCTTTGCTTAAAAAATATTTTATTTATTTATTTTTACAGAAAACAAAGACACAGAAAAGTTTAGTCTCCTGAAAGTTTAAAGACATCTATGAATCTGAAACACTAAGTATTTCAAGGAGAAATTTATTCATGGGGTTTAGATAAAATCCTTTGTAATCTCACTGGGTTGGTACCTGCATCATTAACTGCCTATATACGTTTAATGTGTATTAGGGGTGAGATACTTAGGCACATCTGAAAATGTCAACAGGATGCTGTTTGTATTTTAGAATCTAATTAGTGTTAAAATATAGTCCTAAATGAAGCAAAAAAAATTACATGAGAACTTGGTAAATTTTCCCAGATGGAGAATATCTATGTAAATACTTTTGAAGTTTTTTTTCTTCCCCAAAATGGGATTTTACAAATACCTAAGTTTTAGTGTAAAAGAAGATACACACATCAGACTATATTAACTCATCATTTATGATGTAGTACCAGGGCCATGATATATGTATCCTTTATAGCATCAGAGTATTACACACACCTCTCTGCCTTTCCTTGGCAGACCTTTTCTCTTACTGGGAAAATTTTCATGCCAACCTCATGATGAAGTTTTTACTTCTATCACAAATCTTGTTTGAAGCCATAATTCTTCATCCATTTTTTCTAAGAAGCTGATCATCATAAAAAATTATCACCAAAAATGAATATTATATATGGAAAAATATTTTTATGGCTCAAGACTTTTTTAAGATAAAATTAATGCTAGTAGGACTATGCAGTGATCAGCACAAAAAGTTTCTGTTTTCAAGTGAGTCATCTTTGACCTACAGGGATAGGGACTAGGTGATCTTTTGAGCTCCCTTTGATTCCTATAATTTGCAAATCTCTGACTTCTAACTGGAATAGAAAGTAGCATAAAGAAGGTTGTCTGGTCAATGCCACCCCCTCCCACCCC
>VZRU01012175.1:73695-108389 GCA_013398155.1 Pedionomus torquatus
CGGGCGGGTGGGGGGGGGGGGGGGGTAGGGGGAAGAAAAGATTTACTGTGGCTCTTTTAGTGTGGTTTTACCATGCAACTTCTGAACTTAACCAAATTTTATTCTAAAATATATAGCTAAAAAAAAATAGCTCATAGCTGCATTCTGTACAATATATGTCCTTAATATTCAGGTAATAAACTACTTGCATCTAATATCAAAATATTATTTAGTAATATCTACTGTATTGGAAATACATTAGCATGAAATATTTCTGTCTTATTATTAAAATACATCATTTCAATTCTAAATCTTTTTTAGAATCCTATAGTAACTTTATTACTTCCTTTAATTAAAAATAAATTAATTTATTAAAAACCAGCAGTTCTGTTTAATTATCTCAAATATCAAATCAATGTTCATCTAAAAAAGAATCTTTAAAATCTCGATTGTGCTCTTTTATATGTGTCGGAAAAATATTATCCTATAGAAATTTCTTTGTACAGGACAGTTACTTTCTTTGGTTAACCATTGTATTTTAATCATAATGTATAATGATATGAAGACAAATTGCAAGAGCAAGATTATATACAATCAAAGGATTAAAAAGATCTTTAAAGATCTTTATCTCTAAAAAGAACAGAACTAATGATTACTTTAAATATACTTTTTTTAGAAACTTTTTAACAACTTTTCTGATTTTCAATAATGTTTTACAAAGATAAATGTGAATGTATTTCAATTAATATTTAAAATTCAGAGAAGCTACTTCATAAGCTAATGAAATACACATGTGGAATAATTATTGTACATTTAATTGTATCTATGTTACAATAAAGAGTATAAATGTAATTTATTTGCATTATTGTTATTAAATGATTTCATTTACCTTTCTGTATGCATTTTTTTTGGCTTATAATTATAAAATCACAGAAGATAAACGGTGAACATGAAAAAAGAAAATTCTTAATTTTTTTTTTAGTTTGGGAAAAACCCTCATAGTTTGTCCATTTTGTAATTTTTTTCTAGTACTACCAGTTGCATAGCACTGAAGGGTGTAGAAGCAACTATTTCATTAATTTATAAATGGAACTGATGCTATTATTAGTTGTATTGTTAACTCTCAAAAAAACCTTTTTTTTTTTTTCAAAAGAAATTTCTTGAAATTCTGCATTCTCTATCTTATAGCAGAATCACTTACCACTTTTTCAAAATGCGATGAAATTGAAGGGGAAAAAAATGAAGTTTCTTTTTTTCGGTCAGGTTGGTATTTCCTGTGTATATTTATTTAGAGGAACTGATAATATTTAAAAAAAAAAAAGTTTTTAATGAAAAAATAACATTTGTAGGATTTCTGGATTTAGGTTTTGTTTTGAGAACAGCAGAACATTTAAAAGCATTTAAGTAGATGGAGATGCAGCTGCAACGGAGCCATTTATGCAGGGTTATGCAATAAAATGAAAAGGAAAAATGAAGAAAACCTTACCTGAAGAATTTACAGTGCTTTAAAAAGAAAGAGAAACTTAATATGCAGAAATCTTTCTACAACAATTAGAGTTTTGATTGAAAACGACAGGACTGCTCTAACTACTGTGTCTCAAACAGTGCATTTACCTGATTCCTCCCCACACAATACAGCTTCGTTTCTCTCTTACTCTGTCTTACAGGAGTCATTGCTGAAAGTGGCAATTTCAGTAACATATTCCCAACAGATGCTAGCAGAACAGAAGAATACACTGCTGACTGTTTGTGGCAATTCATGTTTATAATATGTTCCAAACTTTTTCTGCTGTAGTCTTTTCTTCACCTGAAGATATTTCTCACTTTTCCTCTGCTTTGTGGATGTTTGCATCTAAAGAAAACCTTGAACCTCTTAATAAGACACATGTTTAACTATATTTGAATGTGCTTCTGGTATATTACTAGAATATATTCTAGAAAGCATTTAGTAGTGAGAATTGCTTGCTAGTCATTCTATTAATAAACTGGAAATTATTCAGTTAGAATATTTAAGTAAGTGTTTTGAAGGTGTTTTGATTCGACTCTGAGGTGACAGTCACCTTCCAGAAAAGTACTAAAAATGTACACTTTATATAGAGAACAATAAAAATTGCAAAAAAGCTAAATGCTTCAATGGAATTCCTCGTACAATTCAATGAAGAGAAAAGAAAGAGAAAAAGAAAAAAAAATATTAACATCATCAGGATACAGAAATGTTCTGAGGTGAGCTATAGAGTATTGAATAGCCACAGTTATTTAACATCTTTTTTATTGAGTGCTACCTTTTCTTTTATCAGTTTCTAATAAATCCAAATAAACATTTACAAAAAAAGGTGGTTTGGGTTTTTTTGAGGGTTTTGTTTTGTTTTGTTTTGTTTTGTTTTTCTCTCTCTCTGACTGTCATAAAGGCCAATATGACATTTACTTATTGGAAATACGTCTAAAAATATGCATTGCCATTTCTGTAATATGTGACTATGTGACTGTCTAATAAACACTTACAGGATAATGGCAGAAATAGTGCAGGGAGAACATAAAATCTTCCTGCTTTCTTGTCTCAGGGCTCAAATCACAAGTCTTAGAGTTCCTTTCCCTTTTCTTGTGATCTTCCTTTCTTTTTTTTTTTTTTTTTTCTCTCTTTTTCTCTCTTTCTTCTCTTCTCTGAATGAGAAATGTTAGAGAATCTAGCTTTCTGAAACTATATAATGGAAAATGAGACACTTATAAGTGTAAAGGAAGGTAACATCTTATTGCTTGTATCAGAAAAATGACACCTTCTATTAATTTTTTTTTTTTAAATTCCGTATCAAATTCAGACCTAATAGTAAAAAATAGACAAAACTGAAAAATAGAATCAAAATATAAACAAAATTTTTAAAAAGTTACATGTTTCATGTAACGAGTTTTGAAACTTTCATCTCCACCCTTAGATGAAAATCAAGATGATATATGTTCAGCCAATTTTTGTATAGTTTTTTAAAAGAAAAGATTTGTTTGTTTGTTTGTTCTTCACACACAGAAATAAACCAAGATTCATCTACACCTTCGTCATTGATGCTATTAACGCCTGTTATTGAAAGAAAACAGCTAGTTTCCTGAAGTACAGTTCCCAAGAAAACTACAAGAAAACAATATTCACCTTCACCAATTACCATCACTTTTGGCCACAAAATTCTGCTGGCATATTAAGTTCTCATTAAGCTATATAAACCGATTAGAACCAAAGGATTTTTAGAGACTTTTAATTATCCAGGTCAAAGAAGCAAGTTTCTAAAATATACTAACTGATTGTGTCTGAATCAGTGTCATGAAGCCTCTCAAAGCTAAAAGCAACACTGCATCAAGGGTGAGCCTACACTGCAGTAGGTTAGACTCTACTGTGAATGCAGTTCTGATCAATGCAGCACTCCCTGTGGCCTCAAGAAACATCTGACTTCTAGAAATAACAATTTATTTAAAACATAGTTTTCTAAGAGAGTGGAAGAACAGAAAAGAAAAGTAAACTTTGAACAACTATTTGCTGTATACTATATTGTAATACAGATTTTAATGGTTTTTTTTTTCAAAGTGAAACATGGTTAGCTTTGATCATGGAGATTCATAATAATTAAGTCATACGTGTCTTAAGAATGTGATATAAATTGGTTTCCTTCATGTCCTCCCCTTTACAGAACAATTGAACCCATCTTCTTTAGTGTTGGGATGACTTCTTTTCCCATTTTTTGTCCTTTTCCACTAATTATATATTATGTTAAATTAGATTTGATTAGGTCAAATCACCTCACTTCCTTTTGTCCATTAATTATTACTTAAAATATTTATTTAAAAAATATTTTTGTTGTGTGATGTGTCTTTGTAAGTAATGTAGCCAAATCACTACTTTATTTTCCAGCTCAGTCTTCTTCCTACCATGCTGGCATTCTGTCTTCCTCCTCTCTGAGTTAATATAAAAGACCTTATATGAATATAATAAAACTTGAAATTGTTTAAGTGGAGCAAAGAATTGATAAAATTATGCACTTCAGCAGCACAGTTACTGCACAAAGTCATTTTAAGGCATACTTGTTGCAGGAGGCCAATGTAAAACCTAATGGCACAAAGTTATTCGAGACGTATATATATTTCAGTTTTATCAGATGCAGGCAAATAAATCACTTAGAATTTAATAAGTTTTTCTACAAATAAGTGACATCTTTTGGAATCTGAACAGATGTCTTTGGATACTGCTTATTTAATGAAGAGATAAGATTTGTTTCTAGAAGCTTTCATTCTTTTGATGCCATTTCTCTTATACTTATTCTAAGATGTACAAAGCATAAATGTTCTAGAACAAAAGTTTTGTTTTTGTAAATATTCAGAGACAAGACAATCACAGTTAATGATGTAATAAAATTACTGTAGTTGTAGCTTATACTTGCAATATTAAAAAGTTAGTAGTATATGAGTTTTAGTTGATCAGTTACCCTTTTTTATTTTATGATTTTGGTTCTTTAAGTTCTTTGGTTCTGTAAGTTTCAACAGTTTTAAACATTTACTATGATAAAAATTTAGAAATCATGAAAGATGGAAATATTTAGGCACTATGTTTAGAAAAAATATGTATAATAAAGAGAAATTTAGAAACTCTATATGGACCTGTTCCATATTTCCTCTGTACTATGATATTGCAAACAGTAGAAGAAAACTATAAGCTCACACATGTTCAGGTAGGTTCCTAAACACAACTTTCCTCACTTTCACAGAAAGCAAGGCAAGATTTGCTTTGGTTGCAAGCACCATCACACCATTCAATGATGTTATTTATCAAAGTGTTTGCCTATATGAATGCAAATGGTGCTGAATGGACACACTCAAAGAAATGTGGTTAACAGCTTGTCCAAATGGAGACCTGTGTGGTGGTTAACAGCTTGACCAAATGGAGTGGTGTTCCTCAGGGGTTGGTACTGTGACAGGTACTTTTCAACATCTTTGTCAGCAGCATGGGTGTCTGGATTGACAAGTTGACCACTCAGCAAGACTTAGAGTAGTAAATCTAGAATAATGGATTTGAATTCTAGTGGCACTGGTACTTAGGTAAATGGTAGCAGTGCCATGAAGGCATTAATCCTTTTTTCACAGGATAGCTGAGGTTGTAAGAGATACCCAAAGATCATCTATTCCTGCCTCTTACTCAGTGTGGGACCATGTTTTTTTTTCTTGTGTTGGAGTAGAATTTTCTTGAATTTGTGCCCATTAATTATTGTTCTATCATGGGGTGTGATGGGGAAGAGTTTGGCTCTACCTTCTTTATTCCTTCCTACCATAAATTTGTAGGCATGTTCCTTCTGTCTCTGTCAGTCAGCCTTGAGTGGGTTTTTGTGGGGTTTGGAGTGGACTGTGTCTTTTTCTACTTGATTGATTCATTGGTTAGTTGGGGATTTTGGGGGTTTTGGGGTGTTTTTTTCCCAGTGATGTAAATTGCTCATGTTTTAGAATGAGTTTCTTTCTTAAGGTCAGACAATAAAATCTGACAACACACTATAATTATTCAATTATATAGAAGAGAAAACATTTGAAAACACTTTTCAGATTTATTAATCACTATGTATTCTTTTTATTACAGTCTGTATTCCTGATGGATTTGGGAATGCATTTAAAAGGAACTGCAGTTCTTAGTGTTCTGGTAATTTAAAAAAATTACCTTGACTGAATAAGGAACACATTTGTTTAAAAGTGAAAACTATAATTTAGACCTTTTCAGACCAACCTCTAGATCTGTTGAGTAATGCACAAATTGTTTGGGGGTAATTTTGGGGAATATGTACAACACCGCCTGTGTAAATGGAGGAAACTTTAAACTATATACATAATAAACTCTTATAAGCTTCTAGCAGTAATAAAATTAGATCTACACATATATTTTGTTTTATCATTATTTTATGTCCTTTAAGTCTGTAATAAGATCCTAAATTTTTCACAGACTAACAACGAAATTAATCCATTTTTTCAGGTCTGTTTATCATTATAATTCACAGGTCTGTTTATCCTGAATTGTTTTGTTAGACAGATATATAATATAGTTTTGCAAAGTGCAGTAGTGGCACAAATGTGCATTTCACAGGGAGGAACATACAGTTGTGGTGTATGAATTGGGGATACTTGTCAAAACCATTGTCAAAGGAAAAGGAGTGTGTGTAGCCTGAGATATGCACCTTTTCTTCCTGATTTGGTGTTTCTGCATTCTGCAAAAAGACAGTGTTACTAGAAATGAATGTTTGTTTTCTGTTGTCTGGGTTTTTTTTTTAAATTTAATTTATTTTATTTCTTCTGAGTTAAGTGAAAAATACTGTGAATATTTGCTGCCTGTTATATAAAATAGAAAGATTTAAATTGTGTTGTTTTTTCTTTTTTCTCAAAATTTCTTTAAGAAAATTAATGAAAAACACAGCTTGTTATAGTTATTTAAATAAGTAACTGAAAGGGGGTTAATGGCCTGAGTTGTACAAAAAGTCAGTTTAGATGATCAAATCCTGTTAGTACAATTTGAAATCTGTTATTACATCTCAGAAGCCAAAAGCATAAAAGTGAAATTTGAGCCACTCTGTATTCTTTTTTTTTTTTTTTTTTTTTTTCAAATTGGTTTTTAACCTTTTTTTTTTTTTTTCCTTAGAAGAATATTAGACAGTTAGGTCAAGCATGGGGGACTTTCAAAGCTTTGTCTTAAAGGAGTTGCATTCTACTTTTGGAAATCTAGTCCTTATGCTTCTGTGTCACACAGTCTCAAATAACTGCAGAAACAATAAAGGGAGAGAAGGAAGCTTTATATAGCTAAGTAACTCAGTGCTAACAAAGGAGAAGACAATCTAATTTTTACTGAGAAGACCATGCTGTTTATAAAATTATAAAGGTTCATTTAAAGAGAAGGTAAAAATGCAATTATAGAAAATAAATGACCAAATTATGAGTTCAGAATACATTATGATGTTTCTCACAGAGCATAATTATAGTTGTGTCATTTGTTTAGTTATATTCAAGGTTGTAGGAGCACTTATATTATACACTCTATATTTCAAGGGTTCATAACTTGGCAGTACAAAATTTACTTAGCAGTGAAAATTAACACACTGTCAGCCTCAGAACATATTATTTTACAGCCTTTCTGATTTCTTGACACCTGGGAGTGTGAGATTAAAAAGGATCAAGACACTGATTGGGACAGAGGTGTGTTATTTTGGTACAGAGTTAAAAATAAGAGTGGATCCCTAACCCTTTTCTTCTTAAAATTAACACAAGTATTCATTAGCAGGAATGTTAAAATGCTGCTGTGTGGTTGGTAGTATGCAGTTTTGGATTGTTCTGGAAAATAACAAAAGCAAATGCTCTCCATGTTTTTATCACTTGTGACAATAAAGGATACTTTCCCTCCCTGGTTTTGTTTGTTTGTTTGTTTGGTTGGTTTGGTTTTGGTTTGTTGATGGTTTTTGTTTGTGTTTTTGTTTTTTTTAAATCAAATGGTTTTTGATACAAATAGTTATAAACCGTTCTGAAAACAAAAAAGAAGGTAGAGAAAAACTGAGGATCATAAGCTCTGAAGACTAGGAAGCCTATTTTGGAATATTATTTTTTTTTCACAAATAATCAAATTTGGAATATAGCTTTTGTGTGCATATGTGTGTACAGGCTTTGAGAATGTTCTCTTCACTTTTGCTCTTGATATTTTCTCAAAAAAATAAAAAAAATACACTATGTGACCAGTTTTCTTTAGAGGTCTACATTGAATCTGGAAAGGCTGCATGTGAAGAAAGAGGTTGTTGCCTGTGTTGCCAAGTTTCTAGACTATTCCCAGAAGTATGTTTCACAAAGAAAGAGACCAAGAAAGTTTTAACCTTCAGTTCTTATTGATGGAATGGAGATGTATGGCTTTGCAGCCTTCTTAGACTTGGTCATCATTTTGTAAGTCTAATAGTAAGCCTGAGATAATTTTAAAGTTACTGTCTTGGGTTTTTTGGTTAAAAAATGAAAAGACAATCTATATAAATAAAAAGGAAAAGATCTGACTAAATTTGTTGTCTTGTGTGTGTGGTGTGATTACTGCACATTTCTTTCTCTTACTACATTGAATGTTTTATAACATAGCATACTCTTTTCCCTTGTCTACACAACAGAAGGAAGACTATCCTCCTATACTGCAAAGAAATAGTGAGTCCGTAATTCTGTTTTTAATGCTTGGATCAAGGTATATGAAAAGTACATAATGAGAAGTCATAAGAAAAAAAACATCCTACGTCATCCAAGTGTGTGCTGAGTCTACATTGCCTCATATATATGTTTAGAGCTACGTTTCCTCTGTCAGATGCCAAAATAATATAGCACATTCACAGCATAAAATGCTTCTGTGCATAAAGGTAATGATCTGCTAAATGTAATATAATTTGTTAACATATACAGAATTGAGTCAATGGAACACTATGTGCTGCCAATAGAAAAGTTATTGCCCACCAGCTTAGAAGCATGATAACTAAGATAATTTGAAATCACCTCATAGAAAACTATTTAAATAGTTATTTTCTTATTAAAAAACACATGCCTGAGCTTACATACGTTTACATGGTCTTACTTAAGGTTACATCCATGAGCATTCAAATGACATTGATTATGTCTGTCTTGGTTTAGCTTGGTTTAGCTGAAAATTAGTTGCTCAATGTAGAATCCAGGGTTGCTTTAACTTAAGCAACTCATGCTATTTGAGACACCTAGCTATCCACATATGGCTGACAGATACTACACAACCTGTCATCTTCTGGAGACAGAAATGGGGAAGAGGTAGGAAAAGTCCAGGATACTTAATATGGCACTAGATGCCTGTCTTTAAGCAAGTGAAGTGATCTGTTAGATTTTTTACTAGGCAGAATTGATATCATCCCATCTATTCTAGACACAGTTGATTGCTGGATGGATTGTTCTCTAAACACATCCCTTTCTTGACTATAGGAGTGGGGTTTGTCTGCTGAAACATTTTTATCTATCACACACTGAGACTCAGCTGGTACGTACTAGGTCCTCAGCTAAATTTCAGAATGGCTTAGGCTTCTGGAGTTGGTTCTGTACAATGTCTCATCATGTATGTCTCATGCCTGGTGAAATCTTTCATGATACTAGGTACCTATGTTTAGGCAAAGAGCACTTCCTGAAAGTGACATATAACCATAGAATCATAAAATCATTTGGGATGGGAAAGACCCATAAGATCATCCAGTTCACCCATAAACCTAAGACTGCCAAGTCTACCACTAAACCATGTCCCTAAGCACCAACTTCTACATGTCTTTTAAGTACCTCCAAGGAGAATGACTCAACCGCTTCCCTAGGCAGCCTGTTCCAATGTTGGTAACCCTTTCGGTGAAGAAATTTTTTTTAACACTAAACTAAATTCCTCTGGTGCAACTTGAGGGCCATTTCATCTTGTCCTATCAGTTTTCACTTGGGAGAAGAGACTGACACCTACCTTGCTACAACCTCCTTTCAGGTAATTGTAGAAAGCAATAAGGTCTCCCTTTAGTCTCTTTTTCTCCATACTAAACAACCTCAGTTCCCTCAGTTACTCCTCAAGGACTTATTCTTTAGAACCTTCATCAGCTTTACTGCCCTTCTTTGACACACTTAAGCATCTCTATGTCTTTCTTGTAGTGAGGGGCCCAAAACCAAACACAACATTTGAGGTGCGGCTTCAGTGGTGTGGAGTACAAGGGAAGAATCACTTCCCTGGTCCTGTTGGCCACATTATTTCTGACTCAAGCCAGGATGCCATTGACTTACTTAGCCACTTGGCCACACCAACAGATTCTATTCAGCCAGCTATTGATCAACACCCCTCAGGTCCTTTTTTTGCTGGGCAGCTTTCCAGTCACTCTTCCCCAAGCCCATAGCACTACATGGGGTTGTTGTGACCACGTGCAAGACCTGGTACTTGGCCTTATTGAGTCTCATGCAGTTGCTTTGGCCCATTGATCTGGCTTGTCCAGATATCTCTGTAAGAGCCATCCAACCCTACAAGCAGATCAATACTGCCACCCAACTTGGTGTCATCTGTAAACTTGCTGAGGATGTGCTCAAGATCATTAATGAAGAAATTAAAAAGAACTGACCCCAGTACTGAGCCACGGGGATTGCCACTTGTGACCAGCCACCAGCTGGATTTAGCTCCATTTACCACAACTGTTTGTACGTGTCCATCCACTCATTTTTTTTTCCCAGGGAAGAGTACACTTATCCAAGCTATGGTCAGCCAGTTTCTCCAGGAGAATACTGTAAATGCATAGTGGAAATAATGGTATAAAAAATCTCCAAAACAACAAAATACACACACAAAAAAATCAGTATTTCCAAACTTCATAATGCAGCTTAAAAAAAAAAAAGGGGGGGGGGGGAGAAAAAAACTTTTAAAAAGACTGCAAGAAACAAAAATATCAGTTGTAGACACCAATACAAAACATACCCAAATTTGCTGTGTTATGAAAAATAATCTCTAAAACTGTGCAATGCTCTGCCAAACAATGCTGGTGTAACCAGTATTAGAAACACTGAAGGTATTGTTATCAAACAGTTTGAACAGCAGCTGTATGGTGTGGCTGAGAAGGAAAGTTTTTGCAGAGGCATAAGCACTCCCAAACACAATGTGTATGCAATAATGTGTATTCCACACATTTTTACTGCCTTAGGAGGTCATCTTCATTCTGTCAAGTTAGTGCTGGAAACTGTCCCAACAGTCTCTATACAGACATAAATCTATTTACTTAAAAAGCTTTAGAGGTTTGCTATGTAATAAACCTAGATTAAATCCAGGGAGCTACTGAAGAACAAAATTCCTGTAGTAAACTCTTTGTAAGTAAATATGACTTCTGATTCTTATTGAACATCTGCTGTATTGTATATTGTGTAGAGTGATATTCATGTCCTAAACAAAAATTGATTTGCTGCTGTGCCTGTGCAGATAGCAAATCATTTCAAAACCACCAAACACTATTACACCATAGATTCTATCTTAATGTTTTTAAACAGAACAGTGTCTAAGGAAAAAATCTGTTTGAGAAAAAGGTTTGCTCACAAGAATAAAAGTCAAACTAATATCAGTTGTGTGTTGTAGAATTCATGACACTTAACATTTTACGTGAGACATGTATTCCAAAGGCTTAAAATTTAGTTCTGAGACAACAATGAAGAAATTGAGTATTCCCAATGAGGTTAAATGATTGTATTAGCTTTCAAGAACTGTTGTGATCACAGCCATCCATTTCCACTAACTGAAAAAGTATTTGCAATACTTTATTTTTTAAGTAAAATTGTTCATTTAATTTTTTCTTATTTTAAGAGTGTTTGACACCAAAGCATGCTACTAAGTACAAAACTATTGGTCTTTTCCACTTAATATGCAACTAGACAGGCCTACATCAACTCAGCATTTTTTGAAGAATGATCCTTGCAATTCTAATTAACATGCCTGGACAATGGACATTGTCAACGGACAATGACTTATACAATGTTGTCTTGATCAATCTATATTTGAGAAGACTTCTGAAATTCATGAAAAAATACTGTCCATATAACTATGTATCAACACAGCAGGGCTGAAATGGAACTTGGCCAAATGTCACTTGAGATAATCTTTCCTTCAATGTATTGTTTTTCAAACAGATCTGAGATATGAATCATTCTGTTCTGCTTTAGTTATAAAATACCGTGTCTTCTCTTATATCTTAAATTATGGTATCAGTTTTTACTGAAGACTGTGGTACCATTGCAGAACTAAAGAAAACAGTAATCATTATAGCTTGAAATTAGCCCTGCAAAGCTGATGCACTACTACAAAAACAGAACTCAAACCCATGGTTTTCAGTCTTTAATTTTTTGTTAACTATTATGATTATTAATGTCTTACATTTACAATTTGGAATTACATTAAATCCTGAGAATACTAAATCTACTCAAAAACTTTTATAGAAGGTGACAAAAAGTGTAAATTTAGAAGGAGGCTGTCGAGGTTTCAGCCAAATTTACNTTGATCCCTCAGCTTTTATACAGGGCATGATGCAGATGGGATGGAATACCCCTGTTGGTCAGTCCTGGGTCACCTGTTCTGTCTGTCCCTCCTTGCAGGTGGGACCCCTTTACGATTTTCTGTTTCCAACCCTCCAATGGGGCAAATGACGAAAATTACCTGACTTTGGTTGTTATAGCAATAAGTACAAGCAAGGGCCTCTGTGCATACCATCCCTTGGTAGAATCAGGTCTTATCACTGCAAGACAAAACAGTTCTGAACTATTTGCTGTTCATTTCAGAGTTCAGTAAGTTAGAAGAAAGTAAAACAGAAAGTAAAACTGTAAAACAGAAAATTGGTTCGTTTTACCTGAAATCAGGACAGAGGCACATGATTGCCGTGGATTCTAGAAAAATGAATAAAAATACAATTTTGGTCTAGGACTTCAAATTGCACATAGGTCATAATCTTTTGGCAATAAAAACTGTAAACAAGAAAGGAGAATCCTATATTTGCAAAACAGCAAACTTGGGCATGGAATGGATCTTATGTTACACTTGTTTTTCAGCAGTGAAATAGAAACAACTTGGTCATCTATCTGTAATAGCATGTTTTACCTACTTCTCATTAGCTTTCCCACTTAGCTACCCAAGGAGAGATCAAGTCTAACAAACATCCTACCTGATGTACACAGCCTTCTGCATGGACTAGAGACTGCATTTGGAAAAGATGTAAAATGCAATGATAATTATTCATCACAGGTCACAAAAATTTTTGCTTTCTACTTTTCTTCTGCCCTTACTAAACTCTGTGTTGCTAAATCTTGTTAATTATGTAAAAATCACAGAAAATAACTAAAATGAAAAATGTTTATTTCCTAGGCACCCTATGCAATTTGGGGAATAGTAGCCACATCCAAAATCTCTGACTAATCTAGCCTAAATTAATTACCTATTGTAGTGTTTTTATTATTCCCGAATTATACAATCTAGGGTCTTAGCTTTTGCAAAAGTTGTGAAGGAAGAGAAGATACAGAATAGTTGTCATTTCTTTTTTTTTTCACCCTGCATGTTTATAGGAGGTAGCGAAGGTTCCAGATAATGCTTTTAGTCCATCTCCTTTCCAGTGCCAACACCCATTCTAACTGTAGGCAAGGATACTCGATTCTTTGCATGGAGGTGGACTTCTCTAAAAAATACTTTTAAGACCAGTGTCTGAGACTTAGAATTTCTTTAACAACTGTGAACTGCCCCTAGCAAGTCCATGTCAAACCAGCATCAGTTTTTGACCCTGTTATTCTAATTACCTGCAGTTTCAATAAGATCTCACATTTGTACTAAGAAGGCAGTCTGAAATAGAGATATCTCAGTAGATAGTTTGGTCTGCACCAAAGATATTCTTCTCTGGAAATTGCTAATGGGTATTTATTGTTATATAAAATTATATTAAAATGGAAATAAACTATCCTTTTTGGTTTATTTTTTCTTTTTTTTTTTTTTTAAACATTGTTTCTTTGCAAAAGAAATCACAAATTGTTATAGCTACAGAAAAGATTGCTCAAGGAATGCTGTCTCAAGGACAGTACATTATGCTCAGATTCTACAGGATTGCACACAGTGTAATGTGAGAGAGCAAAAAGTATTTTGATGGATGATTCATCTATGTGTTGATAATGGAGTTGATTAAATGAGTATGTTGGTATATAAAATTACATGTAGAGCTTCCAAGTCTAAACAGGTGTTCTGCAATCTTGAAGTCCTTGTGAATATGTTTTGATAGCCTGCAGTTGGAGCGAAATATGACTTTGCTGTATTCATTTGGAAAATTACTTCTGTCTTCACCGATGAGCTTGCTTTCAGAACAGTGACATGTTAATAAAACATGGCTGAATAGAGTCTGTTTCTAGAAAATTTCTGTAAAGAATCTTCAGCCTGGATATTTTTATATCCACACATTTTGAGTATTACTTCAAGGTGAAATAATACCTATATTATTGTTTGCCAAACAGTCCTGAGACTTACTGAAGCAAGTGACTCCTTCCATTCTCCATTTTCCATTTTCTACTGATACTGCTAATTGCTACTCTAGTAAGCCTCATACATACAGCATCAACACTATGGAGACAGATGTGTTGCACAGTATGTCTAAGTCAAAACCTGGAGACCATGACCTAACATGTTTTGCATATAATTTATTAAAATTCCAGTTTTGACTTCTTCATTCTGTATTTCAAAATCCCATGCTCCAGGGTAACTTCAGCTGCAGAAAATGCATATTTTATATTTTATGGTGTTAGTTTGGGCTAACATACAGCTAGCTTACTTCAGCTTCCTTATTCTTGGATTCTAACAGCCTCTTTCCACTCTAAACTTTCATCCTGGCTTGCAAGCACATTTAAAATGGACAACATAGACTTCTCAGATTTGTCTATACTCACTAGGCACTTCACAAACTGTCATGTAATTGTGGTATCTAGCTAAAGTATGTAATTGCCTCAGAAATGGTTGTTCTTGTTGACAAAGCTGTAGGTGAAAATTTGATGAACACTTTAACAGTGCTTTGCCCCTCTTGTGAGTACTTTCAGTCCTTTTGTTACCAGCTAGACTTTATGAGACTAGTCCTTTGTTGGCAGAAACTATTACAGCTTCTTTCAATTAAAAACAATTAGATCCACACCTAACAATTAAGGGTTTGTGCAGCTCTAGTTTTTCTCTGTTGCTACTCTCCACTCACAAGCTCATCCTTGGACCATTGTTTTGAAAAACAAAATTTTTGTTGGTTTTTGTTTCTCTTTTGCCTGTTCTGTGAGTCAAATTGATGTTGTATTTCTGTGATTCAGGCTCTTTGTTTGTAAATTCTCCCTCCATTTCTTCTGTAACTATTCTGTAAGACTCTAAGCAGTGTTACTATTATTTTTAAAACATTGTCTGGAAATATACAAGGAATTTTGTTTTGTAAACTCCCTTTTCTTAGTTTATGTCATGGTTTCAGCCAAATTTACCAAAACCAGATTGACAGATGGCCCTTCCTTCTCCCCTTTAAGGAAAGAAGAAGAGGAAGAGATTAAAGAGATTCAGGAGTTTAGAAAAAAAAAAACAAAACTAAACTGCTTTAATGAAGACATAAAAATTAATAGAACAATAAAAAGAAAATTTAAAAATAAAAAGGAAAAAAAAGGTATACAGTGTATACAAAACCTATCACGATAATGACCACGTCATCAGCGCCCATCAGGAAAAGTCCCAGACTCTACTTGGTGATCAACAGGAGCTGGATTCCAGATCTGGAGTCAGGAATGCTTGGATTGGGATCAAAGGCAGACAAAGGAGGCAGGGTCCTCCTTGGACATCAGCCATCGAAGAAAGAGGCTGACCCTTTGATCCCTCAGCTTTTATACTGAGCATCGCATGTATGGGATGGAATACCTCAGTTTTGGGTCACCTGTCCTTTCCTCCCTGCAGGTGGGACCCCTTTACACTTTTCTGCTTCCGACTCTCCAACGGAGCAACTAACGAAATTATCTGACCTTAGTTGTTCTAGCAATAAGTATAAGCAAGGGCCTCTCTGCATACCATCCCTTGGTATAATCAGATCTTATCACTACAAGACGAAACAGTTCTGAACAATGTGCTGTTAATTTAAGAGTTTAGTTAGTTAGAAGATGCTCAGCTAAGAAAGTAAAATTGTAAAACAGAAAATTGATTCATTTAACCTCAAAGCAGGACAGTTTAATCAAAATACTTTTCATTACTGTGATTATATTTTTGATATTTCTGTGTAAATAATGAATAATGGGTAAATGCCCTCTGAATTTTTCTGGCTGGTCTTGAGTGACAGCACAGAAGTAAATAAGAAGTAGTCCTAGGACACAGAATCATAAAATCTCAAGTTGGAAGGTACCCATAAAGATGACTGAGTCCGAATACTTGATCCTCACAGGACTATCTGACACTAAACCATATGACTAAGAGCATCATCCAGATATTCCTTGAGCAGGTTTGATGCCATGATGGCTTCCCTAGGGAACCTGTTCCAGTGACTGACCACTCTTTCAGTGAAGAACCTTTTCCTAGTGTCCAGTCTAACATTCCCCCAATGCAGTTTCCCCTTCCATTGTCCCCTCTGTGAAGAAGGTGTAGACTGCCATGAGGTGGCCTTTCAGCTTTCTCTTCTCCAAGGTGAACAAGTGATGTCCAGTGACGTCAGCCCCTCCTTTTAAGTTTTGCCCTCAAGACCTTTCATAATCTCGGTTGCGCTACTGTGGACACAGTCTAATGGTTTGCTGTCCTTACAATGTACATGTCCACCATGAAAAGACATGCTTCCTAAAAGATGCATTAGAAATGCCAATGTTATTAATTCATAGAATCATACAATTCTTTACAATTGTGTTGAAATCATAGTAATTAACTTACAGAGGCCAATAGTATTAGGTCTTAATAACAGTATTTTCACACGCTTCTTTCCCTTTTGTATGAAAGATTTTAAAAGTATTATAGTTGGGTTATGGGTTACTGTCAGGACCATCATAAAAATCTAGTTGCCTGTTCTAAACTATAGCTCTGACATGACACCAAGAGCCACATTCCAAGAGATTTTCATCACTTTTCCTCTTGAGTTGTGAAAAGCCTGAAGATTCCTATTGGGCTTGTGCAAGCAACAGCACTGAACACTGAGGAGCACTAGGAAATTACCATCAGAGCCATTTCTTAAAAGAAGTATTTCTTTTTAGCTTTCTTTTTCTCTCACCGTAATTTTTTTTCACAGACACAACTGGTAAAGGACAGCATCTCATCATTTATCCAAGAAAACATGCATAGCATAAACAGGTTGAAAGAATATGAATGTGGAATCTGTAGTGGAATGCTGTTTTTCATAAACCTCTTTTAGTAAACAGTGAAAAAAAGAACCATGTCCAGAATCTACTGATCCTACCACTGCCTGCTAGATTTCAGGTGTAAGTGAACAAGGATGTAAGGAACTCAAAAGGGCTTACTTTGAAAATTATATAATCTTTCATATGAAGTTATAAACACAAACATTTTAAACAAAATATATATAAACAAAAAATGTAAACAAAAATACATCCAGTGTGTATTTAAAAACAAATGGCTACACAATTTTAAGAAGCCAAATATTTGAAGTAGTTTAAGTATTACTGAAAAAAAAAAAAAAAGAGTAAATTAAATCCTAAAAGCTGAAGCACCCAATACTCAGGCATAAAATACAGTTGTAATTAAATAAAGACTGCATCCACAACTCACAAACATGACGTTTTTAACTACATCAAAAAAAGAACTGCATCAGTATTAACTGCTTATGTGGAAGGGGCTAATTATGTTTACTCATTGTATTCTTGCTCCATTATTGAACTTAATGTCATACTGTTATGGTTTGAGAAAACCCATAAAAATTTATTGTCGTGTAGACAATTATTCTGTCACCCGATGACCCCTCCCCACCCAGGAAAGGGGAATTGGGGGACACAAAGAAACATGAAGGTTGAAATGTAAATAAATTTAATAGAATAAGATTAAATAACTAACAATAATACTAAAGAACCAGTATTAATCCCGACACTGATATGAGATTTACAAGAATTATACTCAGCCAATTCTATCAGCAGAAGCTGTGCACTCCCAGCAGTAGACAACAAATATCGAACACTGTGATTGCAAGGGCTTCAGGAAGAAAGAGAGGCCTCAGGGGTCCAGCACTGTGGCAAGGAGTTGTCTGGATTGCTGCCATCAAGGGAGAGCCCACTACGCAGCAAATTTTTCTAATTTATCTTGAATGTGATATTCATGGTATGAAATAATCCTGTTGTCCAGCTTGGGTCAAATGCCCAGGCCTTGCTCTTCCTCATACCCTGCACCTGGCAAGGCTCGAAATCACCGAGACCTTGAATCTCACAGAGCCTGGCTGGCCATAAAGTAAATATTTTCATGAATTCAGACACTAAAATCCCCCAAAAGTGCAAATTTCCCATCGTTAGAAGGAAAGTTAGTCCTGATCCTCTCAACCCAGGACACATACCAATATTTATTTGCTACCTAATTGGTTTATGACTTGCACCAGAGAAAAAGTATGTTTCATCGTTTCTCAGCTGGATTCCAGCTGAATGTACAACCTGAGATCTTCCAAATGTGAAGAATGTTACTTTAATGTTATCTCATGAAGAAAAGGTTACCTAGCTCAAGAGTAGGCTAGAGTTCTAGCTCTAAATGAGGCAGGGGGGTGGTGGTGAAGTTAAAAAAGAAGAAGGTAAAGATTTCTTCCCTCTAATGAGGTAGAAAGAAGGGTTTATATTTTAAACATAAGCTAAACTATTTGAAACAGAATGAATAACAAGCAGTGAAAATATGCTTTGTGCCTAAGAAGTCAATGCCATAATAAAATGGTAGTTTGCTGTGTCTCATGCTGGTTATTTCTTCTTTCTTTGTTTTATTATTAATAATTTAGTTTTCACACAGTACAAAGAACTGTGTTAATATGGCATTGCTTGCAAGTTAATATTTCATGTATGAATTGTAAAATGCTCATGCTCTGATGGAGCTGAACTTGATATAAGTAATCATACAATTTTTAAATAACAAAGTTAGGGGAAAAGGAAACAGTTATATAAGCAAATTAAAAAAATGTCCTCCAAAATAAAGTGTTATGCCTTCTTTTTGCCAGAAGCTTCTGATTATAAATATTATTAGAGCTGGGAATTACAGCTCGTGCTGTCCATTAATATTGACAATTATAAGGTACCGTATTCTAACTACGTTTGTTATTGTTTTGTTTATAATTTTTTTTAAATTTATTTTGCTTAATACTCTAAGAGGAAATGTTAAATATTTTTAGAGTATCTTATATGGTTTGAAATAATCTGATATACCAATTGATGGTAAAATATTTATGATGTATTACTTATTTCTCTTTAGCTATTCCACTGAGGCAGGCACTGTGTAAACACTTTATGAAACAGTCATTATTTGGTCCAAAGACCTTAAACAGATTAAATTAAAAAAAAAAATAAAAATAATTGAGTGTCTCATACCCTGAAGGGCACCAAAGAGATCAACATCTTTCTGAAAAGCAGCCTCTTCAAGGTGCCTTAAGTTGCTTTTTTCAAATTGAAGGTATCCAGTTTTGTCACTTTTGAAATTTAAATAACCCTGTGCAACTTTCCTATCTTTTTTGATACCACATTGTTATCTGGTGATAGTTGTGAACTAATACTGTTCTTGCAAATCTTTATGGAATTTGCTATAGTTCATTTCTGGATATTTTAAACACTCTGAATTCATCTTTATGACAGTTATCAAATGAGTATTCCTGCTTCAAAATTCAGCATTGCATTAAATATTCAAGAAATAATAGTGATAGAGCTTTAGTAAGGCAGAAAAGTGTGGTATAGCCTCTAACTTCACCACTACTATGTTAGTTCAAGTGAATCATCCCAAAGTCTCAATTTCTCTATCAGTAAAATGACAGTAATTGTATTTACTTGCTTCCCATAGGGCAGTGAGGCTTTATTCAAGTTTGTAAAGAGCATTAATATCCTCAGGTGGACCGAGTTAAGGAAATGAGCATAAGTTTTTTGCCAATCTAAAATACAGAGACATTTAAATGCTTCTAATGATTATCATTCTTTAGAAATGGGATCTTCCTATAAGTCCCTGCAAATTGCCATTCTGCAGTAATTTAGACCATTAATGTAAATTTTTAACTATTGCAAATAGTCTGCTTTCAGCAAACAGCTCAGGAGAGGAAACGACATTAAGGAAAAGGGACTAAGCTGTCTCTGCCATGAGGATTTGAAGGACAGACATAGACAGTTATTGTGGTACAGCTCTGTACTGCAAACTCCCAGTCAATTCTGCCTTGTCCTTAGCTGTATGTTTACCTGTTTCCTTGGCAATGGTAAGTAGAAGTATTGATTTTTGCTGGTGTTGGAGACTGATCATCTTTCTCCGAGTTATGTGTATATCTATATGTTTGTGAGAAGACTTCCATTGCTGTGCATTTCGTGCAATCACTCTTGATATTCAGAAGGCCAGGCATCATGGCAGTGAAGATATTATAGGAAATGGGTGAAAGATGAAGTGGCCCATTCTACTCAACTTTCACCTTTGTGTATCAGTATCAATGGTTATGCACAGAGAATGAGAAGGCTCCCTTTCCCCAAATGGCTGTGATAATTATGTGCTACAATTCCTTGATGTTTTTTACAAAACCATATGACATTGTCAGAGCTCTGTTCTCTGGCAAGAATGAGTCAACAGAACAACTTTGAAAGATGCTGCTTTATATTTAATTATTAAATAAAGAGTGCTATAATGAATGTTTTAAGGTCATTTTAAGGGTTAATACAAGGCACAAAAGACAGATTTCCACCAGATTAAACTCTATGAGTTAGGAACTTCCATTTTAGTAAGCATAATTTAGAAATTGGTTTGTTTTGCTTTATTCTCTTAATTCTTCATTAAAGTCACCATTTTATTGTATAGGGATTGTCATATGCTGGCAGCTGGTGTCTGAACAATTCTGAAATTATCTCAGCAATATTTTTATCCCAAATAGTCATGCATAATTGCTAGTGAGGGTAAAATTGTTCTCAGAATTTTCCTGATTATGGCTTTTCCAGTCTCCCAAATGTACTTTAGAGAAGCACAGTTTGTTACCAAGAAAGTCTTTTTGTCTTACTAGTGGAGAAGATTAACCCCTGTGGACAACTGCATTTCTTCAAAGGAGATACTAGGGTATAATGTAATTTATTTCCATTATTTCTCTTTGTGTGCTTTTCATAAACATATACTACACTGTATCCTACTGAACAATCTTTTCATAAACATATTGGGGAAAAAAAAAAATCAATGCTTTTGATTTTGACTACTATCTTTTCCAATATTTTGTGCATTAAGAAAATTTGCTAGGAGATAAATTACATTAATTTTATACAGAGACCAAAACAAAAAAAAAAATAAAAATTAAGGTATTAGCAGTTTCATCACATAAACTCAGAAGCCAAGAGTCAGAGGTGAAGCAAAACAGTAACAATGAGGATTCAGGCCTTGAATAAATATTATATTAAGGTAGTATTTCCTTTCATTTGGAGGAATAGCTACAAGTTAAGCATTCTATGATACCTCACAGTTCCAGTTTTCACTTCTTTGTATTTTGAAACAATATTCTGTTTAGTGATAACATAATTCTCATCATACTGTAAGGTGGTAAAGTTTCAGTCTATAAGTACTCTGTTGCTAAAAGGAGGTACTTTCATTTTGGCTTATGTGCCTTTTATTAATAGCTAGTACTTGAAATTAAATATTTATCTGACAGGTCAATGGGTCCATAAAAATTGCCTAATGATAATGCGTTTAGGTAGCAATGTATGTGAAATCAAAATGTGAAAAAAGTAATAATATTCACAACTTCTGATTTTAATCTGTACTCTGTTTCTTCTGAAGAACTCAGTTAGAAATAACACAGTTTAGAGTACCACATGGTGGCAATGTTTCAAAATATCGCTGTGTAGGGAGATACCCTGTTGGAATTGCTGACATTGTGCCCTTTGATATTTCACACTGCATGAAGTCATTAAAAGATACAAAGGGAAGGACTTAAACTAGTCTGTTACACACATACAAGAAACACAGCTGTAGAAGTGTCTCAGAAGAATAATTCCCATAGGAAAACAGTTTTGCTAATTTCCCAATTGATATTTGTAGCTCAAACTGCAAAAGGAGTGGTGGCTGCTGCCTTAAGCAGACTAGCATAGTGTAAGAGTGTAACAATAGAAATAGCATTAATATCTCAAAATAAGTTTCTACAAGTTAAAAAGATGAATGCTTAGCTGAATTTAGGCCTAAATGCAGGCCAATAGTCAATACAGAAACAGAATCATTTAGGTTGGAAAAGACCTTCAGGTCCTAAAGTCCAACTGTTAACCTAACACTATGAAATGTTGAAAATTATGTCTTTTATCACTCTCTCAACATACTTTTTACAGAGTGTTTAAAAGACCAACAACAAACTGTTATTTTAAGTTGAATGGATGTTAGCATCTAATACAACAGACTTAATTTCCTTTGAATTTCCAATAAAAAAAGCAATGGACAGATTGGCAGAGAATTAATGTTGCTTCAATTTTCCCTGCAAACTTAACAAATAAGCATTTCTTACTTACCAGGAAGAACATAGTCAGCGGATAATTTCCTCATGGTTCCATAATAAGTATAAAGCAGTGAAAAATATTAGTTCAATAATTAACAATGTAAATCACAATACAAATCGAAAGTTGAAAGCTGTGTCCTATGATTGCAACATTGACAGTGGGAGGAATGGTCATTGCTCTTTTCAGCAATTATTCCTTTTGAAAAGCACTCCAAGGAACTGTCAGTCAGTGTTTTTTTCAACTTGAAGATTTTTTTTTTAAAAAGGACAAACTTAAGTTCAGGTACTGAAATGCAGGAACTTGATGTTATGCTGGCCTGTGTCCACATAGGCACATGGGAAACACAGAAGGAGAGATATTTTGTGAAAATAAGGAAAAGGACCATAAGATAATACAGCTAGAAAAGGGGGACCATGTGTGTGAAATCAAAGATATGTTAAAAACTTTCTTAATGTCATCTTAGAAAACAGAAATAAACAGAAAGGAAACCAAAAGCAGCAGAAAGTTAGGGTGTGAGGTAGATCATATAGTCTCATATCACATACTGAATCAGGACACAATGATGGAAAAGTATGTAAAAGAGAAAAGACAATATTCAAGTTCACTATGAACTGTTTGTATTGAGAAACATGTGTTAGGATTACTTTCTTCTTTTTTTCTCCCAAGTCTCAGTTTCTGCTGTCCCATGATGCAATCTTTACCTCTATTTACTTTACTTAAAGTAAAACTTTCCCCTCAGAGACAGAAATTTATGCAGAAAAGTTGACAAGGACTATTGGTTTTAAAAACAATCATATTTCTCTTTTTAGTGCCACCATTTTCTGAGATTTGGTACAAGGTTTTTGAATACTTAAGGATGGAAATGTATTTGCCTAAAATTAATGTCTGATGATTTGCTTACTATTAATAATAATAAAAAAGGTCTCTTTTAACTTCAGCCCCTTTCAATAAAAGCTTATTTTGTTCATCTATGCAAGATGAAGATGAGAAGGGAAGATCTTCACAGTAACAGAGAAGTGATGAAAACAAAGTTGGGGAGTGAGGTGGAAGGAAGCAGGTTTTTCCAAACCTATGCAACTTTCTTCACTGTGACTGTACTTCTGGTGTTGCCTCAGTCCAAATTTTGCAAATAACATTATACAATTCCTATACAGTTCAACAGCTCTAATTGCCACATTTCCTTTCTTTTGGAGACTATAACATTTGTTTCCATCTGCTAGATTTTATTTTCAAAGCTGTCCCAACTTAGGTTTTTGTTGTCATGTTCCTCTGTGAAAGTTTATGTCTGTCATGGATTTTACAGCACAGACTGAGAGAAAGAAAAATTACTTCTGGGAATCACAGAAACCAATGAAGTAGCTTCACCCTGCAGGGTTCTAGAAGTTCTTAATTTAAACTATGAATCACTTTGCCACAACCAAAAGAGAGAGAGTTCCTAAAGTGGCACCCTTTGGGGGTAATTCTGCCTTTAGTTCTGCACTATATAATTCAGACATTTGGAACAAGCATGTGAATCGCTGATGGTGGCCACTGCACTTAAAACAATTGTTGATTATTCTGTCAGATTAAAGGAACCATTCTTTTCTACTTTAAAATCTTCATTTTTATGTTAGCCTCCTTTTAAAAGTAATGAAATCTGATGCCACAAATTAGCATAGCCTGGGTTTTGACTGGGTTTGTTTTTTCCTCATCTTTCCCCCCACTATTTGCAAAAATAAATATGGAGGCAGGGCTGTGGGTACAAATTCCAAGGGACTTCAGAAATAACTGGTTAGAGCCTAACCAATAGAGATCTGCTTACTGAAATGAGTTTTACCATTTTTACACACATTTCATAGATAAAAATGCAAAATCGTAGAACCTGGGGATACCTTATGGATAGGTATATATAAGAACTTACCTTATATATAAGTAGATGATTGCAAATAATGAGTTAATAAAAGTCAGTGCAAAAAGTGATGAGAGCATGACCTCACATTGTGCCATCCTTCAGTGAGAAGCTAGTGTCTCTCAGAATGCATAAGGAAAGCAAAATCAGTGCTTACCAAATAAAGGAATTCAGGCTTTCTCAGGCTACTTGGTAGATATATTTCAGGATTCAATCTTAGATTTGTATCAGACCTAAAGTCTGTTTTTCAACTGAATCAGGGCTGCAGATACCATAAAGACTTAATAGCCAGTGCTCATGTTTCTAGCCTTCCTTAAAAAGTGAAATTAATCATAATGAAATTAATTTTTAATTTTCAATTTTAATTTTTATAAATGCTTAACTAAATAGAGTTCATTTTAAAATTAAATTATCTGAATCTACATGTCAATGTGTGCCCATCAAAGTTTCCAAACCCTGTTATATCTCTGAAGGTCACAATTTCAATATTTCTTCCATTAAGGTTATGATTGAAAAGCTAGTAGCAAAATAGAAAAAAATAGAAGTATGGGCAGATTCAACATGAGAATAAAGAAAGAAACATGGTCTGTTTAATTATCTTTTTCTATAAACCCAGTGAACATTTTCTTCACTTGTATTTTATTATAAATTTCATTATGGTAACTTTTTAATTCCTTCAAGAAAAAAAAAAAAAGGTGGATATGAAGAGACTTAAAAATCCAAAATTCATGTAGAAACAATGCAGAAGCTTAATGATTAATATCTGTGAATAAATCTTCTGACAGAACTTGAATGTTATGGCCTTAGGAATTTAAATTAAAGGCAATGGTGTTTTCTCCCTTAGTTCTCATCTGCATCAAAAATCTTTTAGTAAGTATATACTTCAACTGTAAAGGTAATAAATTTATATATATTTCACAAACTATTTTTTTTCTTTTCCAGAACACAGGAAGATTTTATTTCCTTTACTTTTGAACAATAACCTTTTTTTTTTTTTTTTTTTTTTTTGTAAATCTAGGGACAGTCATTGCCAAATCAACACATAATGCCCTGTCAAAATCTTTAGTAGCTTTGACTTACACAAATGCTATTATTTATTAAAAAAGAATAGATAGCCCCATCAAGAAAAAGTGTTGGCAATAAATAATGGAAACATTTGTAAGAGCTTTATGAAAAGCTCGGTAATGTAATTGTTTATGTCTTAAAGATACCATATTTCAAGAAACAAATTACTTGACAGGACAGTTTCGAATTTCATGTTACTTATTGACAAAAAAAGGTAATGAAGGAAATATTTCCCATAATAAACAAATTCCTCTGTCATATTTGCAAGAAAATGGCTTTCCAAGACTAATTTATTTAATCAATGCATTTAAATAGAAGTTCTTTTGGAAAGATAAACATTGATCTTCAAAAATGAGATGCATTTTCATTGTACATCACTGTACAATGTAGTGTATGTTTAAATATCTTATAAGGTATCGTAAAGTGATAGAGAAAATTAGACAAATTGTTAGCAAAGATATGTATCATGAAGGTAGTCATGTATGACTGATATAATTTTTTGGACAGCTGACCAAAGTGATACTCCATACCATATGATGTAATACTCAGTATAGAAAGCCGGGGAAAGAAGAAGGAAGGGGGGATGTTTGAAGTTGTGGCATTTTTCCTTCCCAAGTAACTGTTATGTGTGATGTAGCTCTGCTTTCCTGGGGATGGCTGAACACCGGCCTGCCCATAGGAAGCAGGGAATGAATTTCTTGTTTTGCTTTGCTTGCATGTACAGCTTTTGCTCTACTTATTAAATTGCTTTTATTTCAACCCATGGCTTTTTCCTCACTTTTACCTTTTCAATTCTCTTCCCCATCCCACCAGTGGGGAAGGAGCAAGCAGTTGCTTAGTGCTTAGTTGGCATCTGGAGTTAAACTGACAGAAGATGACTAGTTTGGGAAATTCTATTTATATTATTATTCAAATAAAGATCAGATTGCTCATCCATAGGAAGAAAATGGATAAGAAATGTCAGATCAAACAATTAGCTACATATATAGTATACACCTTATATCATATTCTCTAAATGATGTTTGGAGCCAGCACTGAATACTGCTAACCTCTAATGAAATAACATTTTAAATCTTATAGCTCATTGCATGTATAGGGAAAAAAAAACCAAATCAACAGACACATACAAACACAAAAAGTGTTAATGCTGGAAAAGCTGTCAGGGGACAACTGTTCTGAAACACATCTAAGAGACATAAGTATATCACTTAACATCACTATTTATGCTACTGAAGAAGAATCACCCTCAGTGTAACTTGCTAAATGTTCTTTATTTTAAAAATTTGGGCAATGTGAATGCAATGTCAGTAACAGAAATAAGACAGGATATAATTACTGGTGGAAAAATAAATATGCTAACTGTAAATCTAACATAATGAAGATGGCTTGCAAGATTGCATAAATTAGCCTGGAAAAATAAATTTGTAATATATTATGTTGGCGTGGAAAAAAGGATATAGAACAGAAAATATTTAAAATAAACTATCTAATGTTTGTTTTTAAAATAGTCACAAAATCCACTTGGAACCACTGCCACATTCTCTCCTGACATTACTTCATTGACTTCAACTGGAGCTAGGCTAGCAGAGTTTGCTTGTTACAATTCTTACAATGTAAGGTGAGAATTAATTCCTGCAATGCTGGTTACCAGATGGATCAATTTTCAGCTTGTATATTCCTTAAGAAAACATGTCCCAAAAGACTAGATGACAAGTACTAAACACATAAACTTAATATGTAAAATGTAATTTTGAATTTCTAGGTGTAATTTAGTTGAAAGTTGAAGCACAATTAGTTAGTGACTTTAATAATGGTATATCAATCTGGAAGATAATTTTATCTCTGTTTAAGACACTACTTTTTCCAGGCATTCCTCAATAGATTTTATCCAGTTAATTAAATATAATTTGATAAGGGGTTTTTTGTTTGGTTGGGTTTTTTTTAGGTATGGCATTAATCTTCATTTTTTCTCTTTTCCAGTACAGATACAGAAGATTTATGACAGAACTTCAATGAGTCTTATGGCTCAGCAACAAAACTAACTAAATGTCTTGTAGAGTACTTTACTTTTCTTAACACAAACCTACCAGCTCCAGAAAGACAAATTATTCTATACAGAAGGCATTAGTGTAAATGTCATCTAAGTCACAAATAACAAATTATTAATTTTTGTCATAAATATCTGAAGTCAATAGGCTCTTCCCCTACATTATCTAGGTTAGACACAAGCAGACAGGGACAACTTTCAAAACTTTGAGAGTCCAGTCTGACAGCTGTTGTTTAAAATCTAACAAAGTTATCAGAATATTGATTTCACTGAAATAGAGCTGACACATTAAGCTTAATTGAGTTATATAGTGTTAGTTCACTAGTTATGAGTAACTAGTGGCATGTGAGATCCCCTTAATTGTCCTATATAGCCTCTAGCTGCTATTCTAGAAGGACACAATGGGTTGTGAAGTTCTGTGAATTACATGATCTGATGATCCACTGCATCTCAAATGATGCTGAACATATATTTGTACACAGCTAAATCATGCTCACGATGACATTGCAGTTCAGGTATCTATGCATATAATTAAATCTTTGGCTCTAGGCCTGCCTTGATCTACTAGCCCAAAAACATGCTAGTAGGCAATGATATCTCATAAATATCTGTGTTCTCCATTTCCTTTTGCTGAATGAAAACCATAACAAAGCAAGCCTCTCTCATCCCTAATAATTAGCAGTGACATGAAATGGTGATTTTCTGACCACTAAAAATGTTATACACGTTATGTTTCATATTTTTTTTCACAAAAAAATGAAATGTTCAAAATAACTAGGGTGCCATGATATCTCCTTCATTCTTTTGTTGGGAGGTCAACTCATCAGCCTCTAGTTGTGCCACCTCCTCTCCTCCTCCTCTACCTTCTGTGTTTGGTATCCACAGAATTTATACTACGGTGTTTCTCCTGGTGCATGAAGACATCTAATTTTGATTTTCATGCAAGGATCTGTTTCCAGACAGATGTGTGACAACCATCATATTGGCTTCTTCTATCATATAGGCCTCTCCTATCACTCTTCAGAAGTATTTAATTCTCTGCATGAACTATAAAGGGAATATCTTTATTACCTATGCCTCTAATTTTGGACACCAGTTTTGACAATGTGGCTCTTCTTTATTAGAAAATTACCTAGAAAGTATTTAGCAAGGACGGTACAGATATAAGTTCAGGATTTGTGAAAGAATGTTATCTTGTAGCAATTGGCAGACATGCAGTTATTATTATTATTAATCATTATTATTATTATTATTATCATCATCATCATTATCATTATTATTATTATTACAGTAAATAATAGAAATAAAGCCTGAAATTTGTAATTAAGAGCTCACAGCAGAATTCAGCCACCTGGTAAACCTTTAAGGATGTAACAGTAAATGGTTTGTTCCAGAGAGATTTTCACTCTTCCTTAAAATCTATCTGGTCCTTGGTTCCTAAAACTTTATGAGGTACTGTATTCACATAATATGTTTGCTTCCTGCAGGCAGTTTTGATTGGGAGAGATCTCACTATGTCGCTAGTTTCAAACTTTCTAGAGGCACTAGACAAGATAAAGTCTCTACATTATTTTTTTTTTCTTATTTTATTCATGAGGCTGAAAAGGACATCAAAAAGCTGAAATAGCAAGTTTACTGCTTAAGGAGAGTGCTAAGAAATTCTGTTAAAATTATAAGCAAAATAGCTTATAAAAAGAATACATTATTTTTGCATAATATTTATAGCTTTAATTAGAAAGTCAAGTGCTTTAGGATTCATTGAAATAAATCTACAGCCAAACTGTCTTTGTTGGAGGATAAGTGAGCAACTCAAACGCTCTTAATAAAACTCACATAGACTTTTTGTTGGCTTGGTTTGATGTGTCCAATATCATTGTGATCCCTGTGCTTTGTCATTGTCCAGTCTATATCCCCACCACCCCCAAGTTTATTTCTTTTTCCAGTTATGTAAAAAGAGATACTGGGACTTATAACTACTGAATATTCTCTGGCTGAAGGGAAATAGTTAGAATCCTGATTGTTGGTAGTAGAATAGTGCGTTGAATTACTGTGTCTCCTATAGATATTTTGTTCAGTGTAATTTTCAGTTCTTTGTATTACTACCACTGTTTCACTATGGTGAAATAGTTTAATGTATTTAATTACTCTAAGATGTTAAATGCCACTTTATTTTTTTTTTATTAAAAACACCAAATCTCAGATTCCGATATGTTACTTTGCTGAATTATTGTATATGAATATACAGTTTTCTCTACTGAGTATTTTGTGCATTTTTCACTTACCCAATTATTTAACCGTCCCTAATATAAAACAAAGAAACAAACAAAACTCACTGGGTTTTGCCCAACTTGGCCCAAAACAAGAAAAGCCCAACTTAGAGAAAAAACTGTACTCGCTTCCCTGCAGCATGTCTATTGTCCAGCTGTCTAACAATGTGCAATCTGTTTCCATGACCGCAAGTATTCAATATTCACCAATATTCAAGCTGTCATGTCTTAATAGGGTATAGAGTAAAGCTAAGTACTTAAAACTGTTATATTAGGGCTATGAATCACACCAAAATTAACTTTTTTTTTTTTTCCTTAAGAAAAGAAGCTTAGATTTGAACATTTTGCTTTATGGTAAAATCATAATTAGTAATTGGATCATTCCGATACCAGTTAAGCATCTCAATAACTGCATGAAGATATGATTTACTGCCAGGTGAGGTTATATAAAAGATATATCTATCAACATCAGTGTCTCCATCTCTATCTCTTTCTCTATTTCTGTCTATCTCTGTCTCAATCTCTCTCTATCATCTCTATCTCTATCATATCTCTCTCTCTCTCTCATCTCTATATCTCTATCATCCACTCTGTATCTCTATCTCTAATCTATCTCATCTCTATCTATATTTATATAATCTATCTCATCTACAACTCTACCTATCTCTCTCTCTCTTTGAAAAACTTTCATGATTAACCAAGTATTATTTAGGATATTCTGAGTTTTCAAACAAGAATTATTGAACTACGAGTTGGAAGAAGAAAACATAATTTATTCCTTCCTGTATATTTCTGACCTAAATAAAGATCTCTATAATTCTCTGCCCAGTGAATCAATGAGAAGATAAACATAAATAGATGATAGATAGATAGATAGATAGATAGATAGATAGATAGATAGATAGATAGATAGATAGATAGATAGATAGATAGATAGATAGATGGATGTTTTAAAGCATACCTCTACTCCTTAACCAGAGGTCTCAAAAAAGAAATTTGCATATTTGGAAAGTGTTTTCATAATTACACTGTTGTTTCTATGGCAGTAGCTACAAGCTGACAACTGTCTAACTAACCATAAAGAGACATTAAGGGATAAATGTACAAAAATCTTGGTATCTGCTATACAGTTTCCTGTGGAGTTAAACCCCTAAGTCTGCAAACTCTAAATGAAAATACTTCTCTCATTCTCATTCTCTGCTCTTGAAATTAGGTCTTTCCTGAGATCAATTCTCTGAGAGACCTGATGCGATAAGCACTTAGAGACCATTCATAATACTGAAGATGATCATACCACTAAAAAATATTTTTTATTTTCAGTGATATTTGGTAATATCACTGATATTACCAAAAGTCTATATAATAACAGTTTGAGGAGCACTCCACCCACCCCACCCTCTCTGTTGGTCTAACAGCATGTTGCAGGGTCATGGTATTTTGGTGGGAAGGTCATGTACACAAACAACCACCAGCCACATACTCCACATACCTGAGCCCTAGGGACCCCTCAACCAATGACAGCTGTATGTGACCCTGACTGATAAATGACCACAGTTCAGATCTGACCCAGGCTGTAAAATGGACCACCTGATGGAGACTGCTTTTGAGTGGTTCTCCTTTGAGCAGCAGGTCTGTGTTAGGACTTTGGACTAAGACATCATTCAAAGTAACTTCCCTGAGAATGAGCGTTCTCACCTTACAGATAAGTCTTCATTCTTAACTTAGATTTTGTTACTCACTGTGTAGTATCCGTTCCCAACTGATATCCTAAAACTGAGAAAAAAGTTTTGTCTACCCAAGTTTTTCTTGTATAAGATCCCAGTTCTTTCATGATACCATTAAACTTGTTCGGAACATATTTTGTTGGTCTTACACTTCACTTACTACAAGGCATAACATGCCTTATTGCTGGAGCGAAAATGTGACTATCTCCAAAAATGTTCTTTCTCCTAGTCACCAGGCAAATGGTTGGAATAAAGATGTCTACTGAGGTACTCTTTCTGAAAGCCATGTCAGTGTTCAGAAAAGAGTGCAAGGCTCTTGAAGGCAAAAAAGAGATCATGACCTGGAGTCCTGTGATTCAAGGTCTGACTGAGCTCTGGATTCTGTTTAGGGGTCAGCATGTCAAGTTGGGTTAACACAAATAAAATCTTTTATTTAGTATAAAAATTGTAAAATCTTATAGTTTAATTCTTTATGTGGATATTAATAAAGATATATTGTTAACAATGAAATTTGCAGGATATTTAACAAAAAAAAATTGTTTAGATTTAATTGACTAAACAAATTAAATTCAATGTAATTGATGGTACAGTTTAGGCCTTTAGAGCAAATGTATGTAAGACAGGTGCAGAAATTTGCTAGAGTAAAATGGCCATGCTATCTCTCTGTGTTTGTTTAATTTGGAATGATTCATGTCAAAAGGTTCCACAACTTACCTTATTTTGACAAAAAACCATCAGTTAAAGATTTTACACTTTAACATGTATTGGCAAGTCACCTTTTGTTTAAGAGTATAATTTTTTCTTGCAATTTTCAGCAGTCTAACACAGCTGAAAAGAGGAGTTCACAACTAATTCACAGAATGTTGCTCTGATGTGATTTTGAAAGTGTTTATGCTACATTTAAGTCACAGAAAATCAAAGCACTATACCTGTCATGTTTCAGTGCACCCATAAATAGAATTCTGTTCTAGTAGAACTAATTGGTACAAATGTTGGCTTGTTAGAAAAGCTGGTACAACATACTCTTAATCACCAAGGATTATGGAACTCAAGCATAAGAAATCATATGCAGCATTCTGAAAAAAGTAAAATGTCTTTTGCCTCTTTCCTTCATGACATGATCACTGAATAAGATTGCCACCTACGTTGTCCTACTTTCTTTTTTTACACTTTCTCTTATCTATTTGCATCTCTACAGATTGGTTCCTTAGTTTATAGATCCTGGGGTCCAATTCCCTTTTCTGGCACAAAATTCTCAACTCATATCTAACCACATAACATTTGCATGACAGAAAGGTAGTGAATTGTATGTATAAGATCCCCAATAGTGAATAGGGAGCTGTTGTATAAATTTACAAGGACAAGGCAAATGTTAATACACAGCTTTCAATGTTCATGTGTCTTCAGGGTTCTTTTACTAAACAGTGTGTGGCAGTAATTGCTATTTTGGCTCTCTGTTAGAAAAAAAAACAACAACAAAATAAACAAAAAAACCCCCACAAACAAACAAACAAACAAACAAAAACAAACAAACAAAACACACACAAATTGTCCATAAAAGCCAACAAAAGTAGTTCCAGGATAAAGTTTAAAACTATGATTCCTAATCCTATACTCATGTCTAATTTAGGACTTTGGAAGATATAAAAGTTTGGAGATAATGTGAGCAAACAATTTTTCACCATTTTTAATATATTATCTTACGGTTTAGTCCTCCCTCCTGACTGCTGGGTATTCCATTTATATCCAGTTACTGTTTTTTTTTTCTACAGCTCTAAGCAGGTAGAGCTCTTAGTCATGATTTCTGAGTTACAAAAGCAGTACAAACTCATGCTTTCCAAGTTATCTCTAAATATAGGTAAATTAATAACTACATGAGCTGCTTGTTTCAAAATTGACTCCGAAAGGTGTTATTTGTGAGTTCTAGAAGGCATTTATTTTCTATCTAAATGTTAAAGAAAAAATATAAACAATGAATATTTTATAAAGTAAAATCAATATGCTTAGTTATGTTTTTCTTTCCTTAGGAATCGTGAGTTCAAGTAGTATATGAATACAATCTGAAGAAATGCCAGTTCATTATCTTCATTGATATCAGCCCCTTATATTTAAATTTATCATTTTTAATAGCTTTTAAAAAATAATTATATGGCTATTGCTAGGTATGAAATTTATTAATGGTTTTATTAGTGATAAATGAGTGAATTACCTCTCTCTTCTATGTATGTAAAAGGTATCATTTAGACCAGTAATAAAATATTAATACTTTTATATTATTGAGAGGTCCATATCAATTTCTAAGTTGCAGAACAAAGCAGTTTACACTAGTAACAGGGAAAAGGAAATGTATGACATGGCTAAGCATATTTTACCTGAACAGAAACAGAATGTTTAAAAATCTATATGTTCTTTTAACATCTCATTTTGGTCTACCTGCACAGTTCTTCCACAGATCCAGTTTCTGTCTGTAGGTAGGAAGAACAATAGAGCTATTGATAATATGGCAACACACCACAGTGGTGTGTATTGCTTTATTTACACAATCAAAATTACTTTCTGGGGAAAAAAAAGGGGGTATTTGGGATGGTTTAATCACCTATCATTTTTCATGAGTAATAGAGAGAAAACAGATTTGTTCATGGAACATATATAGCATGAATTTCTTGTGAATCTGTTATGATTCATTAGCTAAAATATCCTTTGAATATGAACAGAAAAGTAAGCTTGGTACATTGCTGCTACAAAGATTGTTATGAGAATAAATGACCACAAAAAAGAATGAACATGATTTCAGTACTGAGACATAAGTCTCCTTCAGTCCGTTAACTTAGGTGATTCAAATCCAAAAAGTACTCACCCTTGAAATGTATTTTAGACTCCATTTTATTCCAGACTACAAGAATGAGAATAACTGTGGTTCCTTGAACGCTGAAAGAGAAGTTATGAACTGACATAATTCTTTTGAGCATATATAGGGGCCTTTATCGATATACATGTTCAAAGTCCCTCTTGCTGTTCCAGTACATGTATTATAAAAAGGTGCTCCTTAGTGTGGCTTCCCTCCTGTCCCTTCAATGTACATTCAGGTGTCTTCCTGACATGCCAGAATAATCAGATAAGCATATGTGAAATGTAGGTTGATGCCAATGATGTTTGCCCACTATGGCTTCCAGTAAAAAAAAAAAACACAACTACAAAACCTCTAAACAGAAAAAGTAGCTTAAAGTTGTTGTTTTTCAATATATTGTGAGTATTCTGGAAATTCAAATATTTGGAATATTCTTTGGATTGACAATGAAAATACCCTGCAACAGACAGATACCTGCACTGGCAGAACAGGGCCTTTTTGCCCAATTATGTATCCAGAATCTGTTTTACTCTACCACACGTCAGGGACTTTTCATTTGGCTAGTTCTCCAGTGCATGTAACCTATCAAATCTCACACACTTTTAATCTCTTGCATAAGCTTTTCATGTTTGCTTGTTTTTTGTTTGTTTTTTTTTTTCAGGAAATTGGTGCTGCTTTTTTTTTTTTTTTTTTTTTT
>VZRU01012175.1:108420-123540 GCA_013398155.1 Pedionomus torquatus
AAATCCCATTTTTCAAGGAATAGCTTCAGGAGACATTATGAAGAAAAAATTATTTCTCCAGTGATTAAGATTTTTTTTTAATGTGTGCGAATTCTTTATAGATAGTATTTATTCAGGACTTCTTAGTACTTGTGTACATCTATCTGGATCATGAATATACATCAAAAATCCTTTTTCTTGATGCTTTAACACAGAAAAGTATGCAAAGAAACACAGAGAAGAAAGCATGCATGAGGAAAAGATGGTAGAACTTCCATAATTTAGACTTTTTTTTTTTTTCTCACTAATAACAAGTATCAGTGTATAGCTATGGGGAACATTAACATTTAGGGAAAAAAAGTTCTTAACATTTAAAGAAATCACCTGCCACCTGTGTATGACAAAGGGCAAAGTATCAGTAGCAAAAATAAATTAAACTACTATTAAAACAACTACTAATAGTACTAAAAAAAAATAAATCTATGTAAATCTACGTATTTTTTTAGTATAATAAAATAATATTAGAAACAGAATAAAATACTCCTGCATTAATTTTTTTAATTTGATCTTATTTTTTTTATTTGATCTTATCTCATCCAAAAGCGTTTTGGAAGACAAAAATGGATAAGCAAGTACTTCTAAAGATCAACAAATGTATATTCTGAGAAATCCATTATGAATTAATCTATTTGACAAAGTTTGATTGTATAAGACACATGAAAGTGGAGAAAGAAAGTCCATTTAACCAAAAAAACCCCAAACAAACAAAAACAAACCCCAACCCCAAAATAACCTAACCCTCACCCCAAAACCCAATCTCTTTAATATTTTACCAGCACAAATGTTCATGAGTTTATAGGCAAATAATAGAGGGGAACATCCTGTAGTGGTGAAGTATTTTGTGAATGCTGCCCCAAATGCTAGAAAGGTTCAGTTCATAGACCAAGGTGTCTGCCCTTAGATGCTGACAGATAGAAGCTTCCCTTACAGTTAAATATTTCAGCTCATGTTGTAGATAACAAGCATCTAGCTAGTAGATATAAGTGTAGTCCAAAGTGCAACTCAGCTCAACAGGGCCATGATTCAATTCTATCTACTGATACTTGAGATGCTCTAGAGGACTTAAGACTTTCACTGAAGACTTGCAAATAAGGGTTTCTGAAAGACCTAGTGTTTTCCAAAGTAGCTGAAAACAATGCTTCATGCTCTAACACATCACAAATTACACTATTTTTTAATGTTCAGATGAATGATTTGTGCTGTAATAGTTTACTTTAGGTTGAGTCAATTGTTTTGATTGAATTAACGGTATCTTCGTTGACTACAGTGGTAGCTAGAAAGCAATTTCTCTTTCAAATATACATATTTACATGTCTCAATCTGAAGCCAATTACCACATGCTGTCTACTTTTGGTGATTATAATAAAAACTAATCCACTCCACAACATACACAGAGGAGGTCAGCTTAAGAATAAGGAAGAAGATCTTCTTTCATATAAAAACAAACAAACAAAAAAACAACAACAACCAAAAAAAAACCCAAACAAAACAAAACAAAACAAAAAACACCAAAAAAAAACATCTAACAAAAAAAACAAAAACAAAACAAAACAAAACAGAAAAAAGCAGCCTCGGTGAGACACTGCTATGACTTTCAGACAGCATAAAAAAACCAAGAAATTTATTATTTAGGTGGAAAAACAGCACTGGCAGAAGAACAAAAAGTTATACTTTGACCATGAAGAAAATGTTACTTTCCTATAAAAAGAAAGTTTTCAAAGATGACATGATGGAATACCATGAACAGGAAACTGAGATAATTTTTAATTTGAGTGTGGTTACATATGAAAATATGTCTGAATACTGCAAGTTGCTGACCAGAAGAGTAATTTCCAGTCCCCTCTCCAGGGTGAGGAAACTGAAGATATAAAACACCTATATTTTTCCCACTAAATTATTAGTTGAAAGGGTTTGTCCAACCTTCATGGAAACTGACATCAACAAACCTGCTGAAAATTTTATTATTGAGATCATTGGACTCATCATGGCAATTGCATTTTGGAGAACTTTGACAGCTTAAAATTTACCAGGATAGAAATGCTCATATCTCTGGCAATCTTTTTAAATTGACCTGTTGTTTGAATAAAATCCTTCTGCTAGTCAAATTTGTGTGTACTTCAGTTAATAAGTAAATTGACATTAAATTAAATGTTTATAAAATCAGCTTATCACTGACTGTGCTCAGATGGTAAAACCTTAATATGAAGTTAGTGCAGCTTAGACATCTATTATTGAGATCATTCTGACTGGAGTCCAATTCATTGACACTTTCTTACAGGTTAATATCAATTCAGAATTAATCACTGAAGTAATACAAGGTCATGCATTGAACGAGTTAGTTAAAATTAACAACTAGGATGCTACTGCTAGGCACTCAGCAAGTCTTTGGATATTCCGTCACCAGGTTAATGCTGCCATTTATTATGCACTACTTTCCATACTGGTTTCTTTTTTATGGTAATCTTCATTATGAAATTCATTTTCTGTCTGTGATTTTACATTAACCTTAACTGTATCTGTGAAACTGTCAGCATTCAAAACAATTACCTTTTTGCTCATTGCTGAAGATAAGTTAACAATTGTAATTGGTTGGTATTTTGAACAGCTTACCCCAATGAGATTTATCAAACACCAGATATCATTAGGCAAAATGAAATTTTATCATTAATAGTGTGGTGACTGTTATGATGAATTATTCCTTTGATTCTCATCATTTCAGCATTGTCTTTAATGAAGTAGTTCAACGTGAGAAAACAAAGAAGAATGATATTGCCTGCTTTGATATGCTTTAAGGATAATGAATCCTCAAGAAGAAGTGTGCACTGAATTATTTAGGGTGTAGTCCAGGACTACACATGGTCTTTTTACTTTGTGTTTCTGCATTATAACAGCATTGAGCTCCATGAAGATGGCTTTTAGGTGCCAGTTCAGCACAAATGGTGAGCAACAATTATAACAATGTACCATATACACATTAACTTAAAAAAAACCCCAGCATTATTCTAAAAATAACTGTCTGTCCTTTACCAGATGAGTAGCACAAGTTTTTAAACTTTCTTTTAATTGTAGATCAGAGTTTACCTGACTTTGTATGATAATTTTTAGACGTTGACTGAAGACACTAGCCATGCTAATTAGGCCATTAATGTACTGGGGAACAAGCGAAATAGATACTAATCATAATCTGTCTATAAGACTTATTTGGTACTTAAAACTTATTAGCGTATTCATGGGAACTTTGCTTCAACAAATGCTTTTAGAAATTTAGGATATATAGGGAATTACATAGGGAGGAGTGTGGCCAGTAGGTTGAAGGAGGTCATTCTCCCCCTCTACTCTGCACTGGTGAGCCCACAACTGAAATACTGTTCTGCGCTCCCCAGTTCAAGGGAGACAGGGAACTACTGGAGAGAATACAGCACAGGGCAACAAAGATGACTAAGGGACTGGAGCATCTCCCTTATGAGGAAAGAGAGAGCTGGGACTCTTTAGCCTGGAGAAGTCTGAGGGGAGACCTTTTTAATGTTTACAAGTATCAGCAGGATGGGTTGAAGGAGGATGAAGATGGACTCTTTTCAGTGTTTCCCAGTGACAGGATGAGGGCCAATGGGCACAAGCTGGAACATAGGAAGTTCCATTCAAATATGAGGAAAAACTTTTTTATGGTGAGGGTGACCAAGCACTGGAACAGGCTGCCCAGGGAGGTTGTGGAGTCCCCTTTTCCGGGGATTTTCAAGATCCACCTGGATGCAGTCCTGAGTGAGTGCTCTGGACAATCCTGCTTTAACAGAGGAGTTGCACTAGATGATCTCTAGAGGTCCCTTCCGACTCTGACAATTCCATAATCCTGTGATACATCCCTATTATGTAAAGAAAGTATATAAAATAGTGTAATGTGAAAAATAAAAGATTCAAGTTCTGAGGTCCAAAAGTGACAACTAATGAAAAAGAGATCAAAACTCCCATGAGGACAGGCTGAGAGAGCTGGGGCCTGGAAAAGGGAAGGCTCCGGGGAGACCTTCTAGCAGCCTTCCAGTATCTGATGGGAGCCTACAGGACAGCAGGAGAGGGACACTTTGTCAGGAAGTGTAGTGATAGGACAAGGGGTAATGGTTTTAAACTGGAAGAGGGGAGATTTAGATTGGATATTAGGAAAAAATTCTTTCCTGTGAGGGTGGTGAGGCACTGGAACAGGTTGCCCAGGGAAGTTGTGGATGCCCCATCCCTGGAAGTATTTATGGCCAGGCTGGATGGGGCGTTGAGCAGCCTGCTCTAGTGGGAGGTGTCCCTGCCCACGGCAGGTGGTTTGGAACTCAATGATCTTTAAGGTCCCTTCCAACTCTAACCATTCTATGATTCTATGATCCTATGAAAACCACAGGAGTAGAATAAACAATAAAGATAGGAAAACAATATTCTCAAGTTGACATTCGCGCTGCTTAACTGTTCTCACTTAATTTTCTATATTATTCTGCCTTTCTACTGGCTGCACAATGGTCAGTCTTCCTTTGCTTTTCAGTGGAAAAGATTTCAGCCTTTTACTCTTTCTGTTTTCTTTTGTTCTAGATTTGCATAGTCTTTATTAGTAGAGCAATTAATCAAATTAAAAATAGAGTATTTGCTTGTGAGCTATTTCCATATAGACAAAGAAGAAAAAAAAAAAAGAAAACCTTTTAAGAGAAAAGAGAATGTTTAACACTTTATGAAAGTTTATTTAGATAGCACTTTGGAGGATTCATCTAGGTTAATTTTGTGATCTAAATTAGGAGTCTTGCATAATTAAGGCTCCTTTAAGAGTTAATGGTGTCCTAATATTCCTCTTTTAACGATTTTTACTATTTAAGAGACGAAATGAACACATTCTTGTGATACTTTGAGTCAACTTTACCACTATATAAGAATCTGGGAAAAAATATGCTTATTTAAAAGCACAGATTTGCAGTAATGAGATCACATAACATATCAAAATTCATTACTAAGATTACACTTAATTCTAAAGATATTGGCTGCTTTTGTGACTAAGTATTTCTTTCCATTGTTCTAGGGTAAAAAGAACCTCTGTCCTGTAGCTGAAAAAACATTTCTAATTCTTACTGGTATTTTGTCTAATATTGCTGGCACTTTCTTCTAGGCAAAGAAGAAAGTAAGCAAGCAAGAAAACTGTACATTTGTTTGTTTGTTTATGGTGGCTTTTTTTGTTTTGTTATAGCCTCTTATTCATGCAGTTTGTGTACCTGATTCATAAAATGCGACTATCTATGTAAGTGTTACATGAAGTTTAAAAACAATGCTAGAGATGGTAGGTGGACTTGGAAATGTGTTGAGTGCTTAAGCTAGCCTATACTTTCCTCTATCTCCTTACTGTATTGAGTATTTTGTTAATTTAATGAGAAAAAAATTATGAGGAGTCTGTCAACTTCATCGATACCCTGATCACCCCTTCTAACAAGGAGCTGAAGATCTTACTCTTAGATGAGAATTCTGAGTGACAGATCATCAACTAGCGAAAGTTGTAACCTCTATTCTTCCCTCAGCTAAATTCAGAAATGAATGGGATTTTAGATGTTTTGAAACCTACTATCAGTCTTCTTTCCCCATTGACAGTACAGATTTTGTTTGTCCTTGGATACTTATCCAGTTCCAGGCACTGTAAGGACACCTTGTGTCCCAGGAACTTGTATCCATTCCTGTATATGACATGAGAATGTACCCATTAATTTAACATATTAAAGATTTTATCAAAGGATATGGTATTAGTTTAGAGAGTCACAAATCTTTCTGAAGGTCATATATTAGCTCTTGCTTTCTTTTGTCCCAGCATCTTGCTTAAAAATATAAATCTAGATGTAAAAAAATGAAATTATTTTAGTGTGATGTTTGCTATTACTATATCCATTGGTTTTATGAGTGAGGGAGAGATATAAGCTTATAACCAAGAAATATTTTTATTTTGCATTTGTGCTTCTAACAGCTGCTGCTTACGCTGAAAAAAGGTGCCCTGATAAAAAAAGGTAATGCTGTATACCTCAGTGGAATTTTTTGTTTGAATATAGTTAGACAAATTGTACGAATATGCATACACATTACAACCTCAAGGAAATAAAGTTTCACTGAAAATCATGATAATATGAAACTACAAGTCAAATATTCTTTTAATCATTGTAAATATTTTCTGACCTTGTTTTAAGTTTAATTAAAAGTTCAGCCTGAAACAATGTAATTAATACAATTGCTATCTGTGCTTTACATATCTTGACCCTAAGAAATCATAATTATCATCAGAATTAGCAGTATTTAATTGCTAATAGTTTATACTATATACCTTAAGCAAAAACAACAAATCCCTGAAGATAAAGTAATCCCACATTGTAAAACTCTTCTAGAAAGGTTCAGACATAAACTTCAATGCTTTTGGCATTTATAAATTATTTGGTTCTCTGTAACAAAGACAGTTTGACATTTGCAAACATTACAAAATTCCCATGTCTGATTGGAGCAAGCACATATGATTTCTATGCTTTATATATTCTTTCCAGAAAAGTCTTAATTTTTCATGTCTAGCACACTGATCTAACACTGAGTAGGGATACAATATTTTTTTCACCAGAGGATCACAGCCGTAGCACTATGTCAGCCACACTGACATCACAAATTATGCTAAAGTAACTCTGTCTCCCTTGCCTTGCATGTGACTGCTTGAACCAGCGCGTATGCAGTTCATACTTTTTTAAAAGATTACTACACCAGTATCGCATTTGGGGTATGTTGGTTGGTTATGAGTATTCTTCGATGATATTTTATGTGTTGTTGTATGGCAATGTGAATTCTGTTTTTTATGACTTGAAAAATGCATGTATCTCTTATAGAGTCAGAGTATCATAAAATAATAGATTCATTTAGATTCATTTGGAAAAGATTGCCACAGTCAGCTATAAACCTAACACTACCAAGTCCACCTCTATACCCTAAGCACCACATCTACACATCTTTCAAATACATCCAGGAATGGTGACCTCACATTTTCCCTGGGCTGCCTGCTCCAATGTGGGATAACCCTTTCAGTGAAGAAATTTTCCCTAAAGCTCCACTGGTGCAACTTGAGGATGTTTCCCCTTGTTCTGTCACCGGTTACTTGGGAGAAGAGACCGATGCCTACCTCTCTACAACCTCCTTTCAGCATAGAGAGTAATAAGGTCTCTCCTGAGCCTCCTTTTCTCCAGACTAAACAATCCCAGTTCCCTTAGTTGCTCTCCAAAGGACTTGCCTTATTATTCCAGAAATCCTTTTCAATTTAAAGCAATGAGTGTCTCTGTATTTAATCAGTGCGTACAGATCACTAAACAGTCAAGATTTTTTTCCTTATGGAGACACTTAAATTAAAATGTTTTCCTGGCAGAGGTGGCAGGACTGTGGTTCTGTTGGTTTATATTTTTTGCTTTTTTGTTAGTTTGTTTTATGATTGTGTTTTCTGTTGTTTGCTTGCCTACTTTACTGTTGGTTTGGTTTCCCTTATTTCTTTGTGTGCATTTTACATAATAAATTATGATGCTCAATGGAACTTCACAGATTACAAAGTAGTATCTTGTAGACTTGGTCAGGCTGTCACAGTCAAATGAACATCTCTGTATTAAATTAATGTCATATTTTATATTAAATTAAAAAACACCACAAACCTGTTTAAGCTGTTTCAAAAGTTTTTTTTTCCATCATTAGTATGCAATATCTTGTGCACCTACCTTTCTTCCATTGCAGTATTATTTTACAAGACAGGAATATCTCATGAGACTTTTAGAAAATCAAGCAAATTGGTGAAATTCAAGTTAGTTGTCAACAGTGGGATTTTATATTATGGAAAGTAATTCTAAGTGTCTGGAAGATAGAGGAAATTAATCCCTCTTCTCTAGAATTTAAACATGAGACAGCAACAATTAAGAAGCCTGAGTGTGAAGCAGCCTATGTATTGCCTCCATGTCCTGTTGACAAATTAAAATGTTTAATATTGTTTTCTTGATTTACAATGGATAAATCTGGGGTGAGGTTGGGATCAGACTCTAATACTTTGGTATGGTTTTGTATTACCCAAAATAAGGCTACAGATGACTATTATGATAGATCTTTGATTTTAAATGAGAAAGACTTGCATGTTTGGAGGAGAAAGAATTCTATTTTTTTTTCCTCAGTCTTAATTCATTATTGCCAAAAGCTGTAATTTCTGTCTCCATGAGAAGGGAAATACATTCTCTGAACAGCCTATGGCTAACTTTTTTGTTTATAAGAACTATGAAATCTAGTATTATCTTAGACAACTGTATCAGCATGAAAAGTATAACATATTCCTTTTATTATTTTTAAAAAGATATTTTCCTGAAAAGTGTGAATGTTATTTCTAATATATGTGCATATTTGCATATGTAGAGACATAAAAATGTATACATAGCTTATATTTATTAATGTATTACTTCAAAACATATTTACAGATGAAAATGCAATAGACCGGAAAAACACTTAAGAAAGACACTGGACTTCAAAAACAAAGTCCTTGATGATTTAGGAATGTTTTAACTCTTTATTACCAGAAATCTGCACTGCTCTCACCTTTTTCTCAAATTCCATGTCATTTTTTTTAGCAAGACAATTACTGTACAGGGTGCACAGATATGATGGTGTTACCATTTGCAAAGCTGCAGTTAAGTCTGAATTAGCCTGTCTTTATAATCCATTCATCTTAGTTTTTCTCCTAGTTTCATCTCACTGGACTGAAAAAAATCATGCTGATTCCCAGCCACAATATTATCTGTCTGGATTTTAATTTTTACAAAACTTTCAAAAAAAATGTTGTGCTCTTTTTGAATAACAAACTTGACTGAAATGAAGTATTTTACAGAATTCCAGAAAGAATTAGGTTGGAATATACATCTGAAGGTTGTCTGGTCCAAACTTGTGCTTGAAGCAGAGTTAGCTTCACATTTAGATCAGGTTGTTCAGGACTTTTTCTCATTAAATTTGAAATATTTCCAAGGATAGAGGGTACACAGACTGTCTAGGCAATTTCTTCCAGTGATTAACCACTCTCAATGTGAAACATAACCTAGTAATACCAGTCTGAACCTCCCTTGCTGCAACTTGTGATTGTGGTTTCTTCACCCACTGTGTGTATCTCTCTGTGATGAGTCTGGCTCCATCTTCTCTATAGCACCATTCAGGTGGTGCGAGATGGCAGTTATAACCCCTGTTAACATCCTTTTCTCTAGGCTAAGCAAGCTCAGTTTCAACATTGCTGCCATTACCTCAAACCAGGACATTACCATACAACATATATCCCAGATGGTCTCTCTATTTTTCAACATCTCTCCTACCAAACAGAAACTACTTGAAGGTGGACAGAGCATCCCAGACCACTGAACAAAGGAAAGCTAATCACTTTCTCAACCTGCTGTCTACCCTCTTGTGAAAGCAGTCTGGTATGTGATAAGCCCTCATTGAACTCCTGACTCTGGTTCAGCTTGTTGACAACCACAACTCCCAGAGCTCTCTCACTAAGTGCAAAAAAGAACAATTCATATATGCAAATGAAAGAATTTATTGTTAACTTATAAGTAAAGTCTTAACATCAAGGAATTATTATTAGTAGAGTTACAATGACCCTAACAGTTCAAATATTGTTAAAACAATAAATGCACAAACTGTCTACTAACTACTCCTTTCTCTAATGTTGTACTCATTGGATCAGTACCAACCTGGTATTCTATGATAATACCTTAATAATCCTTTCACTGTCTTTCTGACACCTAGAGGTGGCATGAGGAGGTTTTGTCTTCAGTCTGTATGTATGGAGAGGTATTCAGGGCAGCAAACAGCATTGCAAGTCCTCTGCTGGGGGTATGATGCCAATGCTGATATTTTCATTTTTTTTCCCTTCGGATCAACTTTTCTGTGTTTATTGATGTGCTTAAAGCCATGCTGTTTCGTCACTACACCACATCTAAATTTACTAAGGCATGTTTCACATATGTTGTGTTTTGGTTCTTCATTCACCACATTCTCCTCTCAAAACTGTTTTTACCCAGCTCCAAAGCCTTTACTCTTTTGATGGCAAATAATTGACCAATAAATGGCTTCTTTTACAGGGGTGTTCTGAATAAACCAATGCCAGTGTTTCCAAGTGCATTGAGATCATCCTATATCTTTAAATTCTATGATACATTTTATTCCAAGGTCTCACACATTCCTTCCACAGAAAATGAATGTAGCTGTATACAGATATATCCATATCTAAATAAGGATAGCAATAACAAGAAATTTTTTGGTGCAGAATGAACTGTCTGTGACCCTAGATAAATAGGCATATATACATGTATATGTATGTAAGCATATCCCAATATCATATTATTATCTTCTCTTTATTTAATATTGAATAAAATAAACTGGTTCTTACATGACCAGATTCATAATCACAGGCATTTAGGTCATATCTGTGGTAGTCTGTTGTGTCTGTGACAAACAAGGAGTCACCAGGGAGAAATCTGGACAGGTTTCTGATTCTCTTTTCTTTAAAAGGAAAATAAGTAGTTTACATATTTAATTTTTTGTTTCTAAATCTGCTTTTTGCTGTTTTTTCTTTTTTTTTTTTTTTTTTGTAAAATATAACTAGTGATGGTACACCATAGAGGCATATAGATATTTGTTTAAAAAGCTGAGATTTAACAGGTAAACACTATGAGGTCTATCGGACAGTTTATGTGCAGATTTTCTCATAACATCTGATAAATGGAAAATGTGATATAAAGTATTAAAAAATACAAATTTAGATAGACTTCAGCTACAAAGCTAGAAATTTATGCTACTGAAATGTCTCTTAGACTCAGCTGAACTACTAAAGTGTAAGTTTCAAGCTGTGATAGCATATTACTACTGTTAATTTTTTCACTTTTATGGTTAGATGATATCTAAGCTGTAATTGGGAAAACACCTCATCCTAAATTAAATAAGGAATTCATGAGACTAGGTAAACTAAGTGTGGATATCAGATGCACACACACACACAGAGATTAAAAAATTATTTTGATTAATTTACTGTTTACTTATCATTAATTAAAATTTTATCTTTGCAAGACAAATGCCTAACATAATCCTTGGATTATGTGCTAATGATTCTTAGACTTATTTCTTAATCCATTTCCTTTATTTATTGAAGAGAAATGTTGATCTATTACTTTGTGACGTAGGAGTAATGTGTTTCATTAAGACATTTTTTGCTATTCTAGAATCATAAAAAATATAAAAACTCCCTTTTTTGTCTGAAAGAAGGTAAAAAGATGGATATATTTTATAAGATAATAAGCCTTATGATACTTTCTTATTTGACATTCCCATATATAAATAACTAAGTCACAGTCTAGATTATAAAACAGGAGACATGCAATTAACTGAGAAACCTCTATTCAAAGTGCAAGCAGCAGGTATAGAATACATCAGATGCATTTCTACAGGGATCAGTTTTCAGCCAGATAAACTCAGTATTTAAATTAGTAATGTGAAAGAAGGCTATTAGTAAACATGGAAGTGTCAAAAAAAAGTTCAAAAGGAGTGGAGGTTATCATCATACTGAAAATTTAAGGAATGTCTGAAATAAATAGGATGCAAATTCATAATTGCTACTGCAAAATGTCCAGAGGACAAAAATCTAAGTTAAAAACCAAAACAAAACAAAATCTTATTTATCAGCACAACAGTCCCAGATGTGTCATTGTTATAGAAAATGTTACATTTAATATTATAGATATTTAGAAACTGAGCAGTCAGAGTGGGCCCCAAATAAATGAAATAATAATGATTTACAAGTCTAAAACACATGGTAGATGCGAAAGAATGCAGGACCTACATTAGTTTGGAAAAAAGAAGACTACAGGAACATGTAGCAGAAGTCGATTTATATGTCAAAAGAAAAAAACAAACAAACAAATAAAAAACCCTCAACAGTTTGCTAGATCTACTGTGAATAAAGTAAGAATCAATGTGCTTTTTTTCCAAAACAGTTTTGTCTGTGAAGGTTTAATGATTTGAAGAAATGCTATTTATAAAGGTAAGAGCTCGAAACGTTTTCCTCTTAATCTAGTTTTTATCAGAGAATTTTTCTTGACCAACATGACAGTATTTCATTTTCCATAGCTAGAATACACTTTTGGATATCCTCCAGATATTGCATCCTAGGAAGCTGGAACCATATTCCACATAAAAAATAAATACAGATTTTAAAGGTTCCTAGGTGTAGATTATAGGATTATTTTTTTTTCCACTTTTAAAAATAAAGACATTCAGAAATTCTTTTCAATCATATGTTTTATAATTTGAAGTTGTTTGGTTTGTTGTTTTTTGGGGGTTTTTTTGTTCGTTTTTTTTTTTTTTTTTTTCCTTTTTAAATGTACTACATCTTAAATTACATATATATCATAACCTGAGGATTTTCTGCAACAATGAAAATTTTCAAGTAAAATTTGCAAATCTCCGTATATGTCTTTACTGTTATATTAACTGTTTATTCATTCCTTTCACAGACTGAGCAGCTGCACGCAGCAACAAAAAGATTGTGGACCTATATTTCTATTTCTATGTATAATAGTTCATCTGCATTAGCTAGCTTATGGCAGCAGACATTTTACATTTTTAGGAAAATCTAGTTTCTAATGGCAATGCCACCTGCATCTGAACTAGCTTAATGCCAAATTAAAGTTTAAATATGGTCAACAGAATTCACACTCTGTGCTAAAGTTGAAAATTACTTGAATTGCAACCATCTCTTAAAACCACATCAAAGAACTCAGTAAGGACTTTTTTTTCCTTTTTTTTTTTTTTTTGTGAGATTTTCTCAAATATTAACATTAAATAACAAGGTGCACAAAGGTATTGATCTTTGAGTTTTAAAATCTCTAGATATCTCAAGATATCTCAATCTTGACTGAATTATGTTTCTATATGAAACAACTGACCTTTTCTATAAAACCTGATGTTAGAACATATATTAGTAAAAAGTATTATCTCTCTTCAAGTGAAGAAGTATTTTGATTTCAGTTTACAGTTATACAGTAAATATTAAAAAAGAAAAAAAATAATGTAAATGTCTTAAATCATTCTTTTTTTTTTAATGCAATGGCATCAGTTTTTTTATTACTATAGTTAATACATAAGTAAAATCTTCTGTTTTCAATCTTTAAAAACAAATATTATCTTGTTTGTTAAGAAATGCCACTTCCTAGTGAATTAATACAGTACTTTTTTCTTTATTTACATTAAATTCAACAGATGTTATTGCGTTGATTCCATCTTTTATATAAGATGATGACAATGCAATTATGACTTTTTTTCAAATCTGTAATTGTAAAATTGACCTTATTAAAATTCCACTTCCTTCATAATTAAAAAAAAACCTAATTACTTGTAGTAATTGGATGAGAAATGACATTTTTCAGTTCATTAATATTCAACAAATTGTTTTTGAAGATGTTCTTGCATGGTTAGTAGTCAGTTTTCAGCATTTCTGTTCATTTCTTATTTAAAAGTCATCTGGAATAATAGTTTGCATTTTAATGGGACAAGCTTTTATGAATTGACTTAATTTATAAGGTTTTTAATTGCTAATTAATGTGTGAAAATATCTGTCTTCTGTAATATTTATAACACATGAAGTGAAAGGTGAATGTAATAGAACAACAATTCGCACATGATGCATCACTCTAAATAAGCATGAAAGATACAATATTTCCTACCCACAAATTTTCATTATTCTTTCTAGAAATGTCAAAACCAGGCTTAATATGTCACAATACTATGGACCTGAATAAAGAAGTCGATTTATCTAACATCACAAAGTTGAGGCAAATCAGAATAATTATGTATGAACAATTTTATTAACCAGCAAAATACTACTGAGATCATTTCAAGGTGTGTTCTGTTTATATCATTTGATGAAATCATGTTTGAATTGGTATCTTATATTCACTCTAACTCTTTTTATAGATCTTTGAATATATGTGTCTATATTTATAACCTTGAACTCTAATTTCTCTGATGTTCCTGGAACAGTTAGAGCTCAGATGATCTCAGACAGATCTATGAAGATATTTCCCTTCTGATAGGTCTGAACCATGAGCTGCAGTGATCACTTTTAAGGGTAAGTGTCAAATTGCCACTAAAATGAGGTTCAACGTGAATTCATTTTGAGTTACATGTCTGCATCAGAAGATGGACTGAAATGATTACTCACTTTCATATTGTCAGGCAAAGAACCTTCATGTGATTTCAGGATTTATATTTCCATAAGTAGACATAAATTTTGGATAACTCTGCTTCTGTTTCTTACACATCAGTGTCTTCAAATATTTAACCTGAATGTATTGGCAGTGGAAATTCAGCTGCCTGGGAAACTGCAGCTCTTTCAGGAAATTTTGGGAGCTCCCAAAGAATTTTGAGTATGATGTTATTGCACTGAAGGACATCTTTTTAATAGACCTTTCAGAATCACCTCCAAACTTTTTGTTTTCATGTGCCCTTTTTACTCAGGGAGCCTTTACTTTTAGAATGCTTCTGTTAAACCTTTTCAATTGACCTTAATGCTTTCCAGACAATAAGTAGATAAACTCATTAGATAAACAAATATTTATTTTTGATCTGGAGGAACTAATGTTGTATAGAACCTACTACTTTAATTGAAACATCACCAACAGTTAGGTGAATTTCTTAAATAATCATTTCTAGTTTAACCTACAGCCTCATAAAAGCAAAAGCAGAGAGCATTGACAACATCCATGACTGTTCATGATCCATGAACATGCATTCTGCAGTTGAAAGGAAGATTGAGAACCTGGACAATCTAATTTCTTAGCTTTCAAACTAGGACATTTATAAGAACTCAAATTGCAACTGTGTTGATGTGCAGAGTGCATACAGACCTTGCTAGAGGCATAGCAATCATTCTTCAGAGCTCTTAAACTCTCCAGAAGGAATGTGATACTTCCTATACTCACAAACCCCCTCCTACAGAAGTATTTAAAGTGTGACTCAATTCTGGTTTAGCAGGTTATTCCA
>VZRU01012175.1:128010-161120 GCA_013398155.1 Pedionomus torquatus
TTTTCCTCATAGCCTGGGGAAATCATAAAGCATAGAGTGTAAATAATTATAAATCAGAAAATATTTAAAATATTCCAGCACTCCTTGGAGAAAAAAAAAATTAAAAAAAAAAATCTTTGCACCTTCTACCTTGAAAAGTCATGTTTGAAATAATAAGATGCTATGGTTACCTCTACCCTGATGCAGGTACGCTGTGAACATTATCCTTTAGCTCCATTTAGTAGTTCGGGTAGAATGGCATTTGTATAAACCATGACAACCTGTAATGGCCAAAGTGTTTCAGTTATTGAGATCCTATTTTTGTCCATTATTACAATTTGTATTCCCTGTACCTTTATGTTTTCTTAATGGATTTGTGATACAGCTTTAGATGTTTAAAATTCTGATGTCTACATAATGAAATAGTTGTTTTGTAGTTCCTTCACTTATTAATAGAAGAAAATAGGCATTGTTCATCACACAAACAGACATTTATCAGACATTTTTAAAATGTCTACTTCAGAGTAATATGTGTCATTCCTGAAACTTTATTGACTGAATCTTCATTGATTGTAGTTGAACCTTGAGGCAAAAATGTTAGATGCAGATATCCAAATTTAAGTGAACATAATCCACACATAATAGTCTCTCACAGCTTGTCTCTTCTTCATTTCTTCTGTCCATAGACTTGGACAGTGACAAACTTTTCTTTAGTTCATTCTTTACCTTTATTTCATCTCTGTAGTATCTAATTGGGAAAACTTGAAGATACAGACAACTTTTTAGTTTAAAAGCTAAAAAAAATATTAGTCAAATTGTTGCTGTACTTCCATTAGACATGTTTTAATCAATAGAAGGCCAAAGGCTTATAAATAATCTAAATTTAAATCTTTTTTGCACACAAAAAATGTTCTGTTGCTGTGAATGTCAAGAACAATTCCTCTATCTCTACAGTTCAAAGAAATATTTTCAAGGAATAACCTTGCTTTCTTTGACAGACCTAGCCCATGTCTTATTTCACAACATCTCAGAAGAAAATAGTAATGCAAAGAGTATACATGGTATTCAGAGCATTTTTATAAAAGTTTTCTATGCTTTGGGATATTCTATAGACTTACTATTTATCTTTGAATTTATATCTGACCAAATGGGTACAGTAAATGAAATTATTCTAAAAATAAATAAATTGGAATAATTTGCTTTGTTGGCAGCATAAACAAAATTACCTCCAGGTATGAATAATCTGAAAGATTAGTAATTTATTAATTACTCTTTATTTCTAACTGTAAAATTATATTTTTGAGTTCTAGTGTATCTTCTAATGTCATACATACTTTATCACAAAGTTTATATAGGGTAAGAAAATATTGATGTTAATGAAACAAGACTAAGTATCAGAAGAGACAGAAAAAAATAGATCAACAAGCTGTTTTTAAATTGGCTTTTGGTCCTGCTAGCAAAAAATATTAAAAATAAATTATATTGCATCTAAAATGTTTACCTGAAGTCTCTTTGTATGTATATGCACACACTTGGATCTAGAACATTTGTGGCTATGGTAAGTATGTATATATTCATACATATGCTAAGCTATATAGCATAGCATAATACATATATTTTATTACATTAATTTAGTCAAATGTACATCATGTTGACATTGAAAATTTATTAGTCACATATGTTTGCTTTCTTAATGTTGAGAACTCACTATACTCTCACAGAACTTTATGGCAAAACTCCTGTTAGCATTGTATTATGCCTGTAATAGGAGAGATTCTTTCATTTATAGAATCATAGAATCATCTAGGTTGGAAAAGACCCTTGGGATCATTGAGTCCAACCATGTACCCAACTCTACAAAGTTCTCCCCTACACCGTATCCCCCAACACCACATCTAAATGACTCTTAAAAACATTCAGGAATGGTGACTCAGCCACCTCCCTGGATGAACTTAAAAATATCAAGCACCTGCTTTTTGCCCAAGTTATTACTGAGAAAATCACCCCTTATGATAGAAAAGAGAATTATGAAATCTTCCAACCCTTCTTTCATTGAGATCTTAATGTACTAACACACTTTACTGAGTTGCTCATACTCCATGTAAATAGATTTACTCAGCTTGTACCCTAGTGGCAGAGTTTCAGATGAAGGTTTTCTTACCAAGCTCTGCTTTACTGAATGTGTCAGAATCAGTTGTCAGACAAGTTCTGAGATCTTTCAGCACCTTCATGTCTAGTGTCACAATCAAGGAACTGTCAAGGTTAACATATAAGTTGTCATTGCTGGGTTCCAAATTAACAGGCACATATGGCATTTCACATTGTTTGGAACAATAGTTACAGATTTAGGAATATTCAAATACCAGTAGCAGCAATATTATTGGCTACTTATAGCTGCAGAACTTTTGCTTCAAGCAATATGGGTTTCAAATAAGAGACTGTTTTATTTTTTAATAAAAATAAAAAGGAAACATAGGATTCTGAAGCTCTGGTCTCAGCTTCAAAGGTGTTCTGTTTTGTATCAGTAGTGCAAGAGCACAGAATAAAAGGGTCATTATTATTATCCAGAATAACATCATCCACATATTTTTCCTAGTAAGTAGCATATAACCATTTTAGTGATACCTTTTTTTTTACTCTTTTTTTATTATTATTTTACTCTTCCATTTCTCTCCCCTACCCTGCTCGGGGGGAGTGAGCGCAAGGCTGTGTGGTGCTTAGTTGCCAGCTGGGGTAAAATTATATACAGCTGGGGTATAATCATGCAGTAGGAGTTATAGCTTATTTTTTATTCTGACCTGTACCTACAACTGCCAGTTAAAGACATTTCACTATGACCCAGAGGTTGAAATGCATGTGAGTAGCTTTGATTCAAATAAATATCATCTAGAAATCTTTGAGTCAAGTATACTTTGATTTTTTATAGAAATTATGAGCAAAACTTTTGAGGATGTGCTTTCAAATTCTTCAGTAATTTAATCTTATTACTCATGCAACAAATCAAGATTAAGAGAAAAATTAATTTAATGCTTAAAACACTTACTGGTCTAAATTCCAGTTGATAGGGAGAGCATCATAATTGATATCTATCTTTAGTCTAATATTTTGGTCTCCTTGTATAGATTTTTGTTTCAGATTTCAATTCAGAGCAATTTATATTTCAGTTATGAATCACCTAGAGGAATCTATCTGCCTAGAATTAGGCTACAGAGTGATTACTTACTACAGGGCATTGGCTTTAGAGTAATTGGAGGCTAAACGTACTCTTGTGATTATTTTCCAACTGTTCATTTCTTTCCAACATTTGAAAATAGACAACAATTTCTAGTCACTAGGACAAGTCTAATAACTTGTTTAAATACCTGAAACACAATGTGCTTTCACACTGCTGTTTTGTCCAATGTTAGATTTTACTACTTTTACTGAATTGAGTCATACATTCTAAGTGGCCTCACTAAAATGAAGGGACAGTATTATAGTATAATCTGTCCTTGGTCAAAAAGCAACTTCTACAACCTGAGGAGCTGCATGGCATTTCACAGAAAACTTAGACAAGATTTCTGTGTGACATTTCAATTATAATCAGAGCCGTTTTCATAACAAAATATATGAATCCTTTGCCCTTCCCTGCCTTGCAGTCAGAACATTTAGAGAAAACAAAATCTCTTTGTTCTTTAGGAATCTATCTATACCTTATTCTCCATCTGATGTTAGAATCCTCTATTTGAAGAATCATAATAATGTCCCCAATAGTTAATTGTGATGTCACAAATACAGGATAATGATTTTCAAGTGAGAGATAAACAGGAGGAGCAGCTCAGCTCCAAAGAAATAAAGATCCCATATTCTTGTAAATGATCTTAGAAACAAAATAAAACTGCAACTAGGGAAAAGGTTCAAAAATACATAGGGCTCCGAATTTGTCAAAGCATTTAATGAAATATCAATGTATTTTATAAAAGAAATTAGCAGACATTTTAAGAATGGGAAATTATACTTCGGCACCATATATTCCTGTAGAATGGATTACAAAGAATGGTATTTTTCAAGAATTCAAAAAGACTAAACCAAGTATTTTCCTAGAGATGGCAGACACTGTCTTTTGAATGCCCTTCGGAATATAGGCACCTCTTTTTGCTTGACTAAATTTTTAAGCAAAAAGTTTAAAGCTCAGTGTGGGGGTATTCTTATATATGTTCATTATGTAGCAAATAAGAGCCCAGAATATACACTGTTTTGTTAAGCCATATACAAACACAGGACTTCTCAGGACTCCTTCATACCTGTACTGTGAATGCAGAGACATGGAAAGGAAACTAATCTCTGAACTGGCATCTGAATGAATTGAAGTTTGATACACTTGTTCTGAGCAAACTAATACCAAATCAGTATATATTTACATGGGTGCAGCTCTATCAACACAGTCACACCTGTTTAATCACACAATGTTGTCTTTCTGTGGAACTGCTTTGACCTCAGCTACAGTATTACTAGCTTAGACCATTGTTTTCCTAAGGATGTCTTCACCAAACTGCATTTTTCAAAGTAAATATAATTTCAGAGAGAACTTCAGAGATCTAAACAGACAACCCAGGTAAAGGAAGAGTAGAAGAATATTTTACATGTGTCAGAAAGCTATATCCTTTGCTGAACTAGAAGAACTAAGATTTTTTCCTCCTGTCACACATCACATTTGTTCATACTTACCCATTTTCAAATGGAATGGGAAGTGACAGAAACTTGCTTTTCCAGATTTTGAACATTTTTAATGGTGATATTTTTTTCAATTTTATTTAGAGAAGGAAGTACAATATTCCTGACATCTTCACTTCAAAGCTATCCGATAATGACAGACAGCTTTCCTAATAAGGAAGAACTTTACTTCCTTACACTTTTTTTTTCCCCAGTCTAATAAACTGCAAAATGGCAAATCATAGCAGTAATTTCAACCTTTAATTCTTATTGAACATGATTAATTATTCCTGCTCTGGCTTCCTTAGAGTTGGAGGCATAACAAGGTCAGGAAGGGAATAAAGAAAGAGAAAGAAATTTAAAGTAGATTAAATTTTTTTTTAGCATCATTCCAGATTATATTTATTCCATCAGGTTGGCTGATGATAACATGGAAAAAGCTGTTCTAGGTATGAAACTGAAATTTTATTATAGATTTAAAACACAGGGGAGATGAAGTGCCATACAGTGGACTTCCAAGGTATTCTATCACTTATTCAGACAATAATTTCTGCTATATTTTATGTAGCTATGTGTATAAAATTGTTGAAGCTAAGGCTCCACTCCTTGGTCGCACTTCATTGTTTATAATGGCAGTGGATTTTCTCTAGCAAAACACTTTGAAATGTCATAATTATCTAGATAATGCATATATAAATATAATAATTTACAGAGTAGGTGAAGGAGCAATATATATATATTACTAAATCCTCAATTCTGTTACCCATTTTCTTCATTAGAACTTGAAATGCTCAAATAAATGAAACAATCATGTTTATTTTTATTGTAAATAATAATTTGATACCTTTATGGTTTGTCTTAAACACAGCAAATTAATGTCACTGGGGATCAGAGTATCACAGCTTTTAGTAAGTCTCATTCTTTGTTGTTGATAAAAAACCTTAGTTGTTATATTACTGAAAATAAATATATAGTCTCTCTTGTGGCTAAATAAATAAATAAAAATTAGATATCCATTCAAATGCGACTTACTAGCTACATAAGAAAACTGATCTGGTGAAAATACAGGGGTTTACATTCCTGCCCATATAACCTGCTACTTACAGTATGGAATTCTAGCAGGTCAGTGAATGCAGTTCGCAAAATATTCAAGACCTCGCTGTTTACAATGATTAAAAGCCAGATGAAGTATCTGTTGAAAAATATTAGATATTGCAATCATGAAGCACATTTTCTCTTCCTTGAAACCTTTCTACTGAAATTGAAGTTGCCAAGAACATGTGTGACAGTATTCTCATGGACGGACATGTGAATAATAGTCTCCAAGAAAACTTTTTTTGAGTAAAAAGTGAATTTTGTGAATTGTCTCCATCACTTCTAATTGACTTTGTTAGAGTAGGGATCCTTCCTCAGAGGTAAATCCTTTATCATGGTATTAGATACAGCCAGACACCAATTTACTTTTATTAAATCCTTTCTCTAATGAGGTATTGAAAGGGTGATACAGGTAGTGTTGACCTAACATTCTGTTCTGTACAGCACATAGAAGCTATTTTGCACATTTCCATGGCTTCTGGATATCTAAAAACCAAGGTTAATTAACTACTTTCTGTTGTGTACCTCTGTGATGTAGATGACTAATACTAAAAGTCTACAGAATGACTACTGAAAAAGAAAAGAATGATTACTTCAAGTCTAATATTGTAATATATTTCAGTAAATATTTAAAAGAAAGTAAGTATACTGGATTATATATTACCTTATTTTTTTCTTAGAAAGCACAATTTTAATAGAGATTTCATATTTCTCTGCAGAAGTCTTAAATTTAGGATGTATATCAATAACAAATTGAGTAATTTATCGCCACAGCAGTCTCTGTATTAAGACTGGCCATAAATGTAAGTGTAAGCACTCTCAGAGTAATAAAAATATTTTATTTAAAAAAACCCCAAAACATATTGACCTTGATTCAATAATTAACATTTTATTTTATGGGGGTTTGGTTTTGGTTGTTTTTTTTGGTTTTGGTGTTTGGGTTTTTTTAGCATAGTAGCCTCTATGCATGACCAATTATTTCAGAAAGTCCAATACTTTTTTTTCATATCCTAAGCAGGATTTTAATGTCCCTTTAAACTCCAGTGACTGTAGTGGGTAGATCTCCCTTGATAATAATGACAATGTGAGCCTGGAGAACCTGCCTAGCACCATAGACACCTTCATTTGGTTACTTAAATTTAAATGATTTAATCTTTTAATCAATTTCCCTTATCCCTACAGTGGATCTGACCATATGTTTCTTCAATTTTCTTTTCTGTAAGTCAAATAAGATAGTTCCTACAGTCGTAGGTCAATATCTTAATCTTCTTTACCTCCACTTTCTAACAAGTAAGAGGAGTTGAACATAGAACTAGATATTTGGGATATTTGATTTAAAGTTATTTGAATCATCAGGATGGCAAATTCCCCACTTCAGAAAGAATCACTCTAGTGAAGTCAACTGAATTCTGTTCCTCTGCTTCTGAGGAATTTCCTACCTTCTTCTTCTTGCAGTTCCTCTGCATTCTGAGCAGAATTTGCTACCAGCAGTGTTCAAACAGCACAGAATCTGTAAAACATAAAAAAGGAGAGTGAAGTAACAGAATATATTTCAATAAAGTGAAAAAGAAATAAAAATATTAAGAGTTTGTGGGCGGAGTATATTTTACATGATAGATAGCTGCTCTGTGAATTTCATGTAGAGACAATATATTGACAGACTTTTTTATCTCAGGTCTACTAATGAAGTCAGCATTTATAATGAATTTTCCCTACTTTCCCATGATTTAATCACGCTTTCATTTGATTATCTATGTTTGAACAGTTGTATTTCAAGTGGTCTTAGAGCAAGAAAAGAAACACTTGCCTTGTGTAATAGTTGTGTATGAAAAAATCAAATATAATTGTTTATCTTTTCACACAGATTTATAAACATAACACATTAGTAACCTATTATGAATAAATTCTACAAGTAAAAGCTAAATAGTATTAGAGTTTGTTGGTTTGTTCGTTGTTTTTTTGTTTGTTCTGTTTGTTTGGTTGCTTGCTTGCTTGCTTTTTTGTTTGTTTGTTTGTTTTGGTTTTGTTTGTTTGGGTTTTTTTGTGTGTGTGTTTTGCTTTATTATTGTTGATAGTGGGTTTAGGGGTTATCTTCTTGGGCAGATTATCCCTTAGAAGTTCATACTTACCTATAATTATTGTTAAAAATAAGACGCATCTTACAAAGAAAAAGCTTTATCATTAAGCTTTATCATGTAGCTTGTTAAAAAGCAATCAGTTACTGGGCTATGGTGGTACATTTACTTCCAGCTGTCAAGAAGGACTAAGAAGAAAGATCTCTTTGTTTCTTATTGCGAGGTCCTACTGCTACTTGCTGGAGCTTCTTGCACCTGTGGAGTAGCAGTCAAAGAAAAGACACTCTGAGCTCTGTTAATTCCTGGCAAGACTTCTCCATTACAAACAAGATGTTGCGGTACGCAATTGTCTCCCAAGTCTGGCATAAGGCCAGAGGCACTCTGCCTGGGCTAAGGAAGTTACATGAGTTTACAGGCAAATGTAAAGTGAGGTCCATTGACCTTCAAGTTGGAATCTCAGTTCTGTTAGACCCTCAGACCAAATTTCAATGCTGCTTTTCTGAGATAAAAGGCCGCTGCTGTCATCTTTTTTGGACTTAATGACACTTTCCAAGTCTATTTTCCTTTAAAAGATCTATTTTCCATTACCATGCAAAACTCCGAATATATTTTAAAATGCATTTGGCAAAGCATTTGCTTTCATTTCCTGAAATAGCTTATTTTAGAACAGAATTTTTAGATTTTTTAGTGTGTTACTAATCTGTATTGTCAAAAAGTTACTGCAAACTCCTTTTAATTCATATGTGTAGATTTCATGCAAAGCTAATAAGATAACTATGAATTCTGCTTGTAATGACATGGAGAAGACTCCTGGGCCCTTCCTGGGACACCTAATAGTCTGAGTTACAGTAAAAGTTGTGGTTTATCTCAACCCAAGCTATTATCATTATATTCAGAGGAATTATGCAGAACTTTACTAAAGTAGAAAATTAAAGAGAAAAAAAATCTCGCTATTATATCAGGGTCTTGTAAAGAAAGATCAGTGATTACAGTGAATAGATATCCTAAGTAAAACTGAATTCTGTATTGTCCCTCTGCCATAGAATTCAAGACATCTAAACATATTTAGTGAAGGCAATTTGTCTCTCATGTAACTCTTTCTGTTACAGATAGTGTGTTGTTTGTTTCTTTGTGGCATCCTTCAAGTTTACTCAAGCATCTTCTTGACCTGAGATTTGTAGAAGTACTTTTGTGTAACCTTAATTTTGATGTAACACATTAAAGAGACTTGACAATTAGACACCTACGGATTCAATAGGAAGAGTTATCCCTTGCTTCAATCAATCCATCTCTAAATATTTTATTGAGCAAAAGTGAACTCATCATATATTTGGAACTAAGAAATTATTGTTAATATAATTAATATTTTAACAGTCAAATAATTCAAATTATCTAATTAATACAGGAAATCATCATTAATAATAACAACAAGCTCTGCCCACCTATGGCCAAAGTTAATGCAGGCCATCACAGAGGTTTTGCTTTGCCAGATCAGTGCAGATGCTGTGGTCTTTTCATAGAAATGTCAAAGATCATATTTACTGGATTAATTTACACACATTAATAATTCCTTTGTATTTATGTGACACTATGTTCAAGATAATTAGTTTTATATTACTTTCATGTTTCAACCCAAACTTTCTAGATAGTACAGTTCTAAGCCTGTAGCCATCTCTTTTTGCATGATTTAGGCATGACCTTTCTTGGATAAAAAGACAAATTAAGTGTCTTGATGTCTTGGAAATAGGCCCAGTTTTAATTAATATGAAACCATTTCCAATTTCATGTAGATCATGCATATATATTTAGCTTCTAAGTTTCAGGGTTAATATGTTATATTTTACATCCACTTCCTGACTTATAGTTTACTGAGTGTAAACTAATACTCAAAAGTGATTTACAAACTTTTCCATAAAAAGGAGTATATAACGTAATGGAAAAGAGGAGGCTGTTGATTGTCCTTGTAGCAGGTTCTTTGCTTACATGGTAGCACATATTAGCCCTTCCACACAACCTCACCATCATTATGCTTACATCCCACATTCTGCAATGCCAGATATTCATGAATTATTTTCTCCAAGTTTGAAATTATAAGGGGAAAAAATCATATTTTAAAAAGAAATATTTAAAAAACATGAAAGATTCAGATTTATGAATGTAGTAGGTCTTTGTTTTCCATGATTAGTGTTTAAACCTCTGTGCAGTCATATGAAAGGCAGCTGTTTCACTGTTTTGAGAGTACTTAGTGCTGCTCTTTTGTTAACAGAACAGAGACATTAGCAGAACACAACAGGACAGAACTTACACTTCAAATCCATTTATATCAAACTAATTTCTGGCTCCTATGATATCTCCCTCTTGACCTCTGCAGTCTGCCTTATGCCACCTCTAGTTATTATCATGCCTTTCCCTAAGCAGTTTCAAAGTATAAAATAGCCTACAATGTGGCAATATATATGAATACACATATGTATTTTTACCATTTTTTTGCGACAAATCATTTCACCACAGGATCTTATGAGTTTCAGAGACAACACAAGGCAGGTGAAGAGAAATGTGTGCAGTGAATTGTTTCAGGTTGTCCTTCTATGAAACTTCAGGCTTCATTATGCAACATTCTGCCCAGGTTTTGAATTCCAAGGTGGAGGAGACTAAGATGAAATTTGTTTTTCCTTTTTCATAGAATCCTAGAATCATTAGAGTTGGAAGGGACCTTAAAGATTATGAAGTTCCAACCCACCTGCCGTAGGCAGGAACACTTCCCACTAGAGCCAGGCTGTTCAAAGCCCCATCTAGACTGGCCTTGAACACTTCCAGGGATGGGGCATACACAACTTCCCTGGGCAACCTGTTCCAGTGCCTCACCACCCTCACAGGAAAGAATTTTTTTTCTAGTATCTAATCTAAATCTCCCCTCTTTCACTTTAAAACTATTACCCCTTGTCTAGTCACTACACTTCCTGACAAAGAATCCCTCTCCAGTGCTCTTGTAGGCTCCCTTCAGATATTGGAGGGCTGCTATAAAGTCTCCCTGGAACCTTGTCTTCTCCAGGCTAGACAGCCCCAGCTCTCTCAGCCTGTCTTCATAGGAGAGGTGCTCCATCCCTCTGATCATCTTCATGGCTCTCTGCTGGACTCATTCCAACAGGTCCATGTCCTTCCTGTGTTGAGGACTCCAAAGCTAGATACAGTACTCCAAGTGGAGTCTCCCAAGAACAGAGTAGAGGCTTAGAATCACCTCCCACAGACTGCTGGCTATGTTTCTTTTGATGCAGCCTAGGATGCAGTTGGCTTTCCCCCCCGCCGCCCCATCCCTCTTCTTCATCTTTTTTTCTTGACCTAAAAATTATGTGGGACAGATATGGCCCTGTATGAATGAATGGTTGTTCAGATTTCTAATTGCTGTTTAGTTCAACTTGTATTTTTTATCCTTTTTGTTTGATATTGACAAAAAAGAATAAGAGTTTATTTCCATGATCATAAATACCAGAGACAGGGGTCCTCAAGAATGATCTGTATTAATGTGTGAAGATTTGTTAGCAAAACAAACCTGGTGCTCTGTCTTGCTTGTTATTTGTCATTTGCTGCTCTCCAGAAAGCTTCAGTCAGTTCTTCAGAGAAAAAAAACATGTCACAAAAAAATGGCATGTCAGGTCTCAGTGCCTTGCAAAACTGTGACTTTAGTGCGACACCCAAAAGTTAAATTTTGTTTGGTTAAACTGATCAAGCAATGGTGCATGCCAAATACATTTATAACAATCAAAGCCTTTTTGTGAAGAGAAATAAATAATTCAGTAACTGCAATAAATAATTTAACCTGCCCTACTTTAAAAACTGAACTACACCCTTACCTTTAGAAGCAGGTCCACCATACCAGTTCTAAGGCACAATGATAGAATCAGTTTGGGCATCTTTCACTGGTCCTACTCCTGAGCTACCTGATCTGCAGCAAGAAGCATTTTTGAAGTCTTTAAGACAGTTAACATCTTTCATGAGAACTAAAATGCACTTTGCCTAAAATCTTGCTATTATTAACTGTATATCTATGGAGGTTAAGTTCTACTACATTTCAATGATACAATCCCCTGACTTTAATGGTAAGAGTGAGGGAAGAATTAGGTCTATTTTGACTAAAACTATTGTCTTATCCATACACAGGAGTTCTTGAGTGCCCACTAAGAATAAAAGGTATAATTAGCTAAATTTTGCTTAAGCGAATTCTCTTTTCTAGGCCAAAAAAGGAAAGCTGTGACCGATTTTAATATCTTTTGCAAAATTTTCTCAATATACATATATGTGTACATATAGATATACATATGCACATATATATATATATTATTTATATGTCCTATATATTCCCCTCAAAAACTACATGTAACTCATTGTTACACTCAAACTGTTGTTATGGGTGTAGGGAGCATCCACACATGTCGTTGTAATCAATATTCTAAGAGTCTAGTAGTCCAAATTATCTAATCCAAATAAGCATGTGTATTTTGCATAATATGGATAAGGGTTAAAAATCTGCATGGTTCTATAAGACAAATGTCATGTTCTAAGTTCTGGAAGAACAATATGCATCCAGGCCACATACTAATATTTATTTAAGGCCAGACAAGAATATATATCTGAAGGATGACATTACACAATGTTCATGGTGTATGTCCATGAGCACAACTTTATGGCCTCTGGTAGATTTACATATGAAAATGTAAGACAGAAAAATACCTCCTTAAAAATTTTGAAAAACAACTTTATTGCAACTTAAAGTCAACAGCCTCATCTCATCAACATAAGAAAAAAATAATAATTGAGAATGAATAATGTATTCTACTAAGCTGATGGAGGAGACGAAAAATAAAAAAATAAAACCCCCCTGATTCCTATGTTCGTATTCCTATTTAATCTTACAGTTAAATATAAAAGTGGAAATAACATTGATTCTTGAAGGGGGTTGCATTTGTTTTGTTAACTTCTTCACCTATCCTTGTTGAATTTGTTTCTTCATGTAATATGGACCTGAAAAATTCTGATGAGATCGTATTTTCTGTTTTACCAATAATGAGTTAAAATGCATCAGGAGTTGTATAATTCTGTTATTATTCTTGTAAGGTTCAGCCCTATCAAGATTTACTTTGCTGTGCTTGATTTGGTGTACAGCCATCTGATTGTTTTTAAGCAGCATTTTCATGTGTTTCCTATAGGCTATTTCAATGCATTGCTTTTAAACAATACCTACTGATAAGAAAGTATTGCCTAAAGACACAGTATCTTTTTAAAGTGATAAACTTTCTACAAATCTTTTCTTATTGCTACAAAGAATTTTGGAATGCTTCTGTTTTTCCATATTTTATGCTTACTTCACTTTTCCAAGTTATTTAAGCCAGGATAAAATTCTTTGCACATGCATAAGCATGTCATACACAAATTTCCAAAGAAAATTTTATCAGAAGATACAATCTGGGGACATTCTTCTTGTAATTTGTGTTTTACTGCCTAACACAGCTATATGACTTAGTGGTTAAATTTTAATTTATTCTTTTTTATTTGGATGTAACTACTGAATAGAGATGATTGAATTCCTTCTTCCCTGCTGCTGAATTCTGTTAACAATGTGCTCATATTGGCTTAAGGACATATTCCTACCATTTAGATTAATAGGAACTTTGTGGACCAACTCTGTTTTAATTCAGAACCATGGGTGCAATTCTAATTTGTTTAAATATTTTGAATTCTTTTCTAATCTCCAGCATAAGATACAGAGATATATGGGAGTTATTTTCCTGTGAGCTCTGACTGACTTCTGAGTTTTGGATAGGCTACACTATTATTAATGGAAGCAAAGGAAACCATACTTTTTCTGCCTCCAAAAGTAACTGCTTAAACTACCTTCTCCACAACATTTGGAAATGTCATGAAAATGACATGAAAAATGTCATGAAAAACTCTTAATTTTTCTTTTTTTACTGCAAAAATTTATTGAAGTTGCTACATTTGTATATTTGCTACTTTACTGCACACAATTGAAAAACAAATGAGAAAAAATTTAAAAATCCCCCCAAAACAAAGAACAGGTTTGAAAAATAACATTTCATGGGGGATTATATTATTTCACAGTTATTTAAACTCTGATAACTATTTTTCAGCTGCAGACAACATTTACAGGGGACAACTTCTCTAACTATTCTTCTACTAAAACTTTCAGAAGTATCACCATTGACCTTGGCCCATTGATCCAGCCTGGCTAGATCCCTCTGTAGAACTTCCTGCTCTAAAGCAGATCAACCGTCCCACCCAACTTGGTATCATCTGCAAACTTACTGAGAGGGCATTCAAACCCCTTATCCAGATCACTGATAAAGACTAAACAGAGCTGTTCCCTAGAGAGCACACGTATGACTGGCCACCAACTGGATTTAACTCCATTTATTGCAACTCCGAGATCAGCCATCCAGCCAGTTTTTTACCCAGTGAAGTGTACACCCATCCAAGGTATGAGTACCCAGTTTCTCCTGGAGAATGCTGTAAAAAACGATGTCAAAAGCTCTATTAAATTTTATATATACAACATCCACAGCCTTTCCTTTTTCCCTTTTCCCTTTTACATCCACCTCCCTTAATGATGAAGTCTGAGTATTACCTACAGAAAATAGACTCCAGAAAGGAATAAAACAATATGTGTAGAAAAAAAAAAAAAAAAAAGCACAGTTCACCACTCAAGCTACCAAGAACTCAAAAAAGTTATAATTGACTTAATAATTTGTTTCACAATAGTACCATAAATAGGATTTGCAGACTCAGCTTGGACTCGTTGTACAATATCTAGCTGCTTTTAGTCAGTAAAATGAATTAATAGAGAACTTAACTGTAGCAATGCAGAAGCATGATATGAAGTGAAATTGTTAAATACTAATGTGATATCATCTGACTATCTCCCTTGTCAAAGCAGCTAATACTGCTGAGTATATAATACTGAGCAGTATCAGGTGGTGAGTTGCATGATTGCACCTGGTCTTCTACCTCTGTCCAGAGAAGACAAGAAATGACAGAACAAGCACAACCTGAAACGCTTTGTTTTCAGAAGTTTGTCAATCACAGAATCACAGGATCACAGGTTTGTCACTTTTGGAATGGACCTCTGAGATCACCTAGTTGAACCATGCACAAAACCACAACCTGGGCCCTACAATCTTGGCCACTAGAGCATGCCCTGAAGTGCCACATTTACTCGTTTCTTAAATACCTCCAGGGATGGTAACTTGACCACTCCCCTGGGCAGGCTGTTTCAGTGCCTGACCACTCTTTCAGTAAAGTATTTCTTCCTAATATCCAGTCTGAACATCCCTTGCTTCAACTTCAGACCATTTCCTCTGGTCCTGTCATTATTTGCTAGGAAGAATGAGCCAAAACCCAACTCTCTACAATCTCCTTTCAGGTGATTGTAAATGATAATGAGGCGTGCCCTCAGCCTCCTCTTCTCCAAACTAAACATGCCCAGTTCCCTCACCTTCTACTCATATGACTTGTTCTCTAGACCCCTCCCCAACTTAGTAGGTCTCCTCTGGACATGCTCGAACACTTCAGTGTCCTTCTTGTAATGAGGGGCCCAGAACTGAACACAGTACTAAAGGTGAGGCCTCACCAGTGCCGAGTACAGAGACATGATCACTTCCCTACTCCTACTAGTGACATTGTTCCAGGATGCTGTTAGCTTTCTTGGTCACCTGAGCACACTGCTGGCTCATGTTAAGCCAGCTGTCCACCAGCGTCACCAGGTCCTTTTGTGCCAGGCAGCTTTCCAACCACTCTTCGCCAAGCCTGTAGCAGTACCTTGGGTTGTTGTGACTGAAATGCAGGACCCAGCACTTAGTCTTTTTCAACCCTAGCCCGACAATCTAACCTGTCCAGGTCTCTTTGTAGAGCCTTCCTACACTTAAGCAGATCAACACTCCCACCTATTTTGTTGTCGCCTGCAAACTTACTGAGGGTGTACTCAATCCCCTCATCCAGATCATTGATAAATATATTAAACAAGACTGTCTCCAAAACTGAGCCTTGAGGGCCACTACTGGTGACTGGCTGCTAACAAGATTTCACCTCAGTCACAACTCTCTGGGCACAGACATCAAGCCAGTTTTTTACCCAGTGTAGAGTATACTTGTCTATGTCATGATTCTCCAGCTTCTCCAGCAGGATGCTGTGGGGGATGGTGTCAAAGGCCTTACCAAAGTCCAGGTAGGCAATGTACACAACCTTCCCCCCATGCAGAAGGCAGGTTGCGTGGTCATAGAAAGAGATCAGGTTGATTAAGTAAAATCAGGGCTGGCCAGCCCTGATCTCTTGGCTGCCTTGCACTTGCCATGAGAGCTCATTCAAGATGACCCTCTCCGTGATCTTTCCTGGTACTGAGGTCAGGCTGAAAGGCCTATAGTTCTCTGGATCTGCTTTCTGGCCCTTTTTGTATATGGGTATTGCATTAGCCATCCTCCAGTTACCTGGTACCTCTCCTGTTGACCAGGATTGTTGATAGATGATGGAGAGAGGCATTGTGAGCTCTCCTGACAGCTCCTTGATAAGTCTTGGGTAAATCCTATCCAGCCCTCCAGACTTATTGGTGTCTAGGTGTAGAAGCAGTTTATTAACTACTTCCTCCTGGATTGTGGAGGAGTTGTTTTGTTCTTCATCCTTATCTTCCAACTCAGGAAGCTCAATACTTTGGGGGTAGCTGGTCTGACTGTTGAAGACAAAGGCAAAGAAGGCTTAATGCCTATCTCAGCCTTCTCCTTGTCCTTGGTTGTGGTGTTCTTCCCCACATCAGTAAGGGATGGAGATTCTCCCTGTCTCTCTTTTTATTGTCGATATATTTATAAAAACTTTTTTTGTTGTCCCTTATGACAGTGGCCAGGTTGAGCTCCAGCCAGACTTTTGCTTCTCTAATTTCCTCTCTGTATAACCTAATGAGATCTCTGTACTCCTTTTCCTTTTCCTATCTNCTTGGCCACTAGAGCATGCCCTGAAGTGCCACATTTACTCGTTTCTTAAATACCTCCAGGGATGGTAACTTGACCACTCCCCTGGGCAGGCTGTTTCAGTGCCTGACCACTCTTTCAGTAAAGTATTTCTTCCTAATATCCAGTCTGAACATCCCTTGCTTCAACTTCAGACCATTTCCTCTGGTCCTGTCATTATTTGCTAGGAAGAATGAGCCAAAACCCAACTCTCTACAATCTCCTTTCAGGTGATTGTAAATGATAATGAGGCGTGCCCTCAGCCTCCTCTTCTCCAAACTAAACATGCCCAGTTCCCTCAACTTCTACTCATATGACTTGTTCTCTAGACCCCTCCCCAACTTAGTAGGTCTCCTCTGGACATGCTCGAACACTTCAGTGTCCTTCTTGTAATGAGGGGCCCAGAACTGAACACAGTACTAAAGGTGAGGCCTCACCAGTGCCGAGTACAGAGACATGATCACTTCCCTACTCCTACTAGTGACATTGTTCCAGGATGCTGTTAGCTTTCTTGGTCACCTGAGCACACTGCTGGCTCATGTTAAGCCAGCTGTCCACCAGCGTCACCAGGTCCTTTTGTGCCAGGCAGCTTTCCAACCACTCTTCGCCAAGCCTGTAGCAGTACCTTGGGTTGTTGTGACTGAAATGCAGGACCCAGCACTTAGTCTTTTTCAACCCTAGCCCGACAATCTAACCTGTCCAGGTCTCTTTGTAGAGCCTTCCTACACTTAAGCAGATCAACACTCCCACCTATTTTGTTGTCGCCTGCAAACTTACTGAGGGTGTACTCAATCCCCTCATCCAGATCATTGATAAATATATTAAACAAGACTGTCTCCAAAACTGAGCCTTGAGGGCCACTACTGGTGACTGGCTGCTAACAAGATTTCACCTCAGTCACAACTCTCTGGGCACAGACATCAAGCCAGTTTTTTACCCAGTGTAGAGTATACTTGTCTATGTCATGATTCTCCAGCTTCTCCAGCAGGATGCTGTGGGGGATGGTGTCAAAGGCCTTACCAAAGTCCAGGTAGGCAATGTACACAACCTTCCCCCCATGCAGAAGGCAGGTTGCGTGGTCATAGAAAGAGATCAGGTTGATTAAGTAAAATCAGGGCTGGCCAGCCCTGATCTCTTGGCTGCCTTGCACTTGCCATGAGAGCTCATTCAAGATGACCCTCTCCGTGATCTTTCCTGGTACTGAGGTCAGGCTGAAAGGCCTATAGTTCTCTGGATCTGCTTTCTGGCCCTTTTTGTATATGGGTATTGCATTAGCCATCCTCCAGTTACCTGGTACCTCTCCTGTTGACCAGGATTGTTGATAGATGATGGAGAGAGGCATTGTGAGCTCTCCTGACAGCTCCTTGATAAGTCTTGGGTAAATCCTATCCAGCCCTCCAGACTTATTGGTGTCTAGGTGTAGAAGCAGTTTATTAACTACTTCCTCCTGGATTGTGGAGGAGTTGTTTTGTTCTTCATCCTTATCTTCCAACTCAGGAAGCTCAATACTTTGGGGGTAGCTGGTCTGACTGTTGAAGACAAAGGCAAAGAAGGCTTAATGCCTATCTCAGCCTTCTCCTTGTCCTTGGTTGTGGTGTTCTTCCCCACATCAGTAAGGGATGGAGATTCTCCCTGTCTCTCTTTTTATTGTCGATATATTTATAAAAACTTTTTTTGTTGTCCCTTATGACAGTGGCCAGGTTGAGCTCCAGCCAGACTTTTGCTTCTCTAATTTCCTCTCTGTATAACCTAATGAGATCTCTGTACTCCTTTTCCTTTTCCTTTTCCTATCTCTGTACTGCCTTTTCCTTCTCCCAAAGGTGATAAACCCTCATCATCATCTGTATGGCCACCTGGGAGGATGAGTGTCTATTAAAGACATACTACTTCATCCAAAGTGGGATCAGAAACTTCTCCTTGATCATGGAGATGACAAAGAGGACCCCAAGGATGAGTTATGGTCTCCATGACTTTTGGGGTTGCTTCAAGTCAGCAGATCATAAAACTAAATGTTCCTGATACAGAGTAAGTATGGAAAGGAAAAAAATAATTATAATTATAAAATAATTATAAATCTGTAAGACCACCATGAATTCCACCAAACATTACATTATGAAGAAAACTTAAAGGATCTTTAAAAACAGTAAATTAAAGAGAATTCATTTCTACAACTTTTATCTGTCCTTAAGTGAAGAGGAATCAGGGTCTAGTTTTGATTTTTGGGGAAAGAGTATTGAAAAGAATGGAAAAGGCTGAAAGGTATGTGAGTGGAAACCAATTTCAGAAAATAACCTTGCACCAAAATATTTTTAATAGAGTCAGGTAGTAGTAAACGTAAATCAGGAGTAGTTTTTCATTTGCATTCACATATAAGTGAAGAATGGCAGGTATTGTTATCATCAATGTAATTTATACTTGTAAAGAGTACAGTTTGCTCTGGGTTAGGCTTTGGTCACAGCTGGTATAAAACTGAGAGATATTATGTTCTCCTTTTTTTTGAATTTTGTTTTCTGTGAATCTAATAGAAGCAAGTAAATTATTGAATAAGTCTGATTAAATAGATTGAAATATTTATTTAATGTTGCACTATTTAAATATTAGCTAAATGGCAGTATTTTTATTTGTTTTATTTTGTTTTATGAACTCTCATGTTCTTCAATGAACTTTAAACTTCATTGTAAAATATTGCTAGTTGTTTATCTGATCCTTTCTGAGTAGATTAGTGCAACTCATGTTGGGCAATACAATAGAGGAGACAACAAAGAGGGAGAAGAAAGACAATTTGTGATGGTAATTCTACATGTACTGAAAGAGGAAAGAGAACAAATACAAAGAATGATTATGGAAGTAGAAGGAAAGCAAAAGAGAAAGGAATGTAGAAAAAACTTGCAGAAACTTTCACACCAGAAAAAAACCCCTATTATTAAAGTATTTCTAAACACTTGAAAAGAACTGACTCATTAAAAACATTGTAAATAAATGGTTTGTGATTGTCAATTACTTAACAGATGGAATCAAAGTACAAATTGCATGCTTCAGTCAATTACTGCTAAGATGGCATAAAAGCACTTTAATTGTAATCAGAACCGACACTATTCAACATGGATATTAAAGGAAATAATGAGCAAGGAAATACAGTGACCCATTTATCACTTTATCTGTCTGCTTACCAAACATAAGCATTAAATTCACGCAAACTGAATCAAAAAGCAGAACCAAGTTAATTAGTGTTACTGAATTAACAGAACATATAAACTGAAGCCTACTTCAAGGTTTCTGCAATTTATCTTCCTTAAAGCAGATTTTGAATCAATGTATAGAAATCAATGTGGATAGGTTGAATTATCTCGAAATTTCACGACAATAGTTTTTGTGTTTTTTCCTGATTATAGAAAAGATAGCAGATGAAGATTTGGAGTCCTTTATCTAACACTAATGATACAATTCTCAGTCCTTTATAATAAAGCAAATGCAAGCCGTTTGAGATGTTTAGTGTACAGTTGTCTGGAAATTTGTGCAGAAAAACAGCTTCTTCAGCTTTAGGAACAGAAAAGTGAGTTCTAGTAATGTTTCAAGACAGCATCTTTGTTTATTTTTTTTTTTTTGGTAGGTTTATAAAGTAGTTCTTTAATTTAAATGTGCACTACAAAACTTCACATGTGTGATAAAGTAGTTGCATATCTTTTCTTCTGGCTACTGTCTTATGTTTTATCAGACACAGACAAGGTGTGCTGATTCCTCCTTTTTGCAGCTGGAACTATTAACAGCAAAGAACACCCTGTACTCTACTTGTACTTGTAAAATTTCCCATTGAGGTATTGACTGCTTCACTCTTACAGCCCTGTTCAATCCTCTATAGTTGCTTGACACACCTGAGATGCTTTTTATTTTCCCTTTAGAAGGGCAGAATGGTGTCAGAGGGCATGTACAGGAAGAGTAGTTGAATAGTGATTGGTGTTTTTTTAAATAAGTCCTTTTCTTACAAGATCCCTTTTGAGCTGTTAATGAGCTGCTGTGAGGGGATTAAAACAGGACAGGACAGTAAGGTACCCCAGAGAGTACCTGGGTCAGGTCTCCAAGAAGCTTAAAAAATAAAATGGAGTGGCAGCTTCGTCATTCAAAGAACCAGGCATCAACTTGTTCCTGGTTATTCTACCCTCACCAGCACCAGTGCCTTCCCACATGAATATCACCCTAGGATAATAGTAAAAGCCAGATGCATGCATCGATTTTAAGGTGTTTAGAAAAGCAATTGTAAGAATGGTCAATGCGTGTGTAGGCAGTCAAAATGTTCCTTCCATTTCTCTTGATATAACAACTGGCTTTCGGATTTAGATTTTTAAGTTTTTTACCAAGTGACAGTTTCAATACTATTCTTATTATGTATTCATTATAGATATACACTATCATTATTTATAAATTATTATAAGTAATCAGAACTGAGAGATGGATAAATCAAAAGAAAAAAATAAAAAGTTTGCAAATAGAAACAGAGGGGGTAAATATTTAATATGGATGACAAATATATTTGACTCAAGAAAAATCGGTTCTAGCTCTATCCACTTATGCTGGCAGTTGATTTGCATTATTAAATTTTCAGATTATTTACTCTGCTTTTGAGATAGCTTAACTGCTGATATAAATTCACCTGAAGAGGATCACATAGTGTTAAAATTAAAAAAAAAAAAATAATTATAAAGTCAATAGGAACAGTTTTTAAACAAATTGCTAAGTGTAGCCAACATGATAGTCATGAGAGTGAAAAAGAGAGCTAAGCAGAAACACCTCAAAGGAGCTGTTCAGTTAAAGAAACCTGACCTGTGAAATATCAGCTACTGTAAAATGGTGTACATACCCTCAATGATAATTTTTTGTCTGCGTCTTGCACTTAACTGCATATGTACAATCAGTTTCACTTCATCTCCACATAATCGGGCATGGCTTTTTGTGTTGCTGAAAACACTCTTTTGAGTAACAGGAGCAGGGTACATATCCTAGTCATAGTGAACCTATTTTTTTAAATGGTTTAAAAAGGCAGAAAATATATTTTTCATTTTTAATGGGAAAGGTGTTATCTTACACAGTTATTTTGGGGTTTTTTTTTGTTTGTTTCATTTGTTTTAATGCAATGTTTCAGAGAATTTCAGGGAAGAGTACTGTACCAAGCAGATTGCAAAATATCCTGACCACAAATGTTTCCAAACATCACATAGTAACTCTTTTAGTTAATACAGTTTCATACTAAACAATGTACAGACTACTATTTTAAAATAATTTAAAAAGAAACATGAAAAACTGAAGTTTGGCAGTGGAAGTCTGCAGAAGTGGCTTCTGTGAGAAGAAGCGGGGGGTACTCTGTATTAGACACAACAGGTTCCATCTGGCTCCAATGGACCCACCACAGGACACACTTGAGCCCATCAGCCATATTGCTGGCACCTCTGAGAAAAAATTATTTAAGAAGGGGCAGAAAACACCACACAGGCAGAGGAAACAAAAATAGAGAGAATCAACAGGAACAATAAAGTCAGAGGAGGAGCAAGAGGAGGCCCTTTATGGTCACATTGTGGGTATTGGCATCAGGTCGTGCCAAAAGCATGCTGCAGTAGAGAAAAAGCATGAGGTGGAAGGAGCTGCAGAGAATGTCCCTGTCCCTCCCGTACTGCTTGGGATAGGTGATGGTAGTGATGGAGGGAAATTGAGCATGGGAAACAGGTGAGGAAGCTTCTTGTTTTATTGTTTGTCTTTTTGTTTCTCCCTAGCTGCATGTATTTAAATTTGCAAGAAATTCATTTTTGCCAAGTCCAGACAATTTTCCCCACATTTCAAATTGATAAGCAATCTCCCTGACTTTATGTATGAAATTTCTCGTTACTGCTTTTTTTATTTTTCCTATTTTCTCTCACTGTCTGATGAGTGGAGAGGAACGAGTGCCTAACTGGAAGTCTGGCTGTTAGCCAAGTCTGGCCCACCAAGACTATTTCAAATGTTAACCAAAACTGTAAGCCATTATGCAAATATAAAATATATTTACTGCCCCTAAAAGTTTACAGTCTGCAAGAGGAAATTCAGTTTTAACAACAGCAACAGAACTTCAGGGAATATGTTCTCAATTTCCTGATCATGAACAGAAGTCTAATTCTGTATTAGCTTAAAAATACAAGCTTTAAAATTTCAGCTTTGGTAAAGCTTAAATGTTAATAGTTTCTCATGTAGTCAGTATCTCATTTTAGCTTCTTTGTTCACTGGTTCTTTTTCATTCCTACAACCCATGAGAAATGTTCTGTTGAAGAAAATTGTGATCTGTAACGAATATTTAAATCAAATAATTTAGGAGTACAAACTTCATTGTACAGTACAGAGGGTTTGACCTAAACTGACCTACTCATGAAATTTATAAGCAGAAAGATATATTTTAAAGACCTGTGTGCAAGTGATATAAAAATAAATGAATTTTCTGCTTTATAAACCAATTGATTAATTTTCTGCGAGAGTATTATTCAATGTTTCTCTATGGAGACCTCTATGGTATTAGTCTCGGTGTAAACTCATATGTGTGTCAATTCCTTTCCTTTTTCTTTCTTTTTTTTTTTTTTTNGTTAATTAGGAAGTATTAAGTATGGAGGAGGGCAGGGGGTAAAGAATTTTATGAGATGTATGCCAAACAGTTCTACAGCTATTCTAATTAGATTTCACTTCCTAAGGCATATAAAAAGGAGCCATCAGAGGGATGTTATTAGGAGAACTGTGCTAAACAATTTAACAGTCATTTGGAAACTGAAGAAATAAAGTGTATATTCCGGTGCTTTTATTTAAAAAAAAAATAACAGGACTATTTTTCCTCATATTATTTTTAAAGAAAAGTTGACCAAACATTTGTGAAGACTGAGTAGAGATTAGTTATTTTATTCTTAACTGATAAAATTTAGGAGACTGAGAAGTGCTTATTGTCCAGTAATGGATGTACTTTCCTAATTCCAAGTTGGTTTGGACAAGACTTGGAAATTAACACACAGGTGACGCTGTAGAAGAGGAAGCAGAAAAGGGAAAGCTAAACCCAAACTCTCTACAGTGCCTTCCAGAGTGCAGAGGCTTAGTTAGACTCAACCATCAGCAGCATTTTGTCCAATATACCTGACCTGTTTTGCAGAAATACTGAATGAGGCATCCGCCAATTCAGTCCTTAGATATTGCAACATTATGAATGGCAGGGGTTTGATGAAGACTGACAGAAGTATTAGTTTTTTGCCAAATGTAACCAAGCAGATGTATTTTTATTATATGTTTATTAACAAACAAGGTAATTTTGAGACCACCTGCCCTGTCCTGGCAGCAGGGAAAGAAGGAAGACAACAGCTGCCTTGAATTATTGCCAGCTGTCTCCCCATCTTAATACTCAGATCCAGAGTTAAATGACTGTGCAGAGCCCTGATGGATTTATAGAGCAGTCTGCTTAGAACAGATTGCTCCCAAGGTAATTCTTGTCTCACCTCAAGATTTTCCCTTAGTAATCACTTCATGGGCTGTAAGGGTTAAAAGAATTGAAGCTTTGTTAAATTCTAAACATCACATGGCACTGGGATGGCATTCATGAAGCTATACCCCATCCTGAGAAAGTAAGACAGAAGATTTGCTTCAATTTGGCAAAGCCATGACCGGAGAAAATCAAGGTGAGGCAAAGGAAGAACAGATGGTACTGTATGAAAAAGAAGAGGGTAGAGGATAAGGCCTCAATACCATAATTTCTCCAAGTTTACATAGCAACATCAATTCAAGATTTGTGTTAGAATATGCAGGTATCATGGTTTCATTCTACAAGCAGCTTCACAGGGCGTGCTACCCATGTACCCTTATACAACTTGGTCATACTATGGTTGTGATTTCCAAGATATCAAGGTCTGTAAATAATATTTAAGAAAAGAATAATGAAAAATGAATGCAAAATATCCTTTGTATTACCTTACTAATCCTGGGATCCATTTTTGTCTACTGTGAGGGGAGAAACATAGTGATTAGGAAGTCAAGGCTATATGAAAAGGTCAAAGGCCTGTCTAACCTTCTATCTAATCTTGGACTCTGGCATGTACTTAGGAAAAACAGACAGCTAGAAGGGAAGTACAACCCCTCAGCTTCTCAAAATCATTCTCTTCTATGAACTTTTTGAAACTCTTTTACTTTTTTACATTTTTGGTTAGTTCTACAGATTTCTGTACCTTATATGAAAATATACCTTTCTCCCTTTTTTTGTTCTATTGTGTGAGTTTTGATATAGGACACCCACATACAGTGCTAAACATAGTAAAGAAAAAACCAAACCAAACAAAAAAACCCAGGTTTCTACAGTGACATAGAGGAATTCTTTGTTGTGTTCTTTATTTCTTTCTTAATAGTTCCTCAGTTCCAATTTGGCTTTTTGAGCACTGATGTCCACTTAGCTAATATTTATAGAAAACAAACTGCAATTACTCCAATATCTTTGGAGTCATCACAGTCTCTGTATAAATCAGACTATTTTCCCTATATAAGCAACAGACATCACACTTTATTTCACATTTTACTGCCCTAGCCCTTTCCTCTAAATCCGTCACTGAATTCATAGTTCAAATGGAAATATAAATAAACAACTTCTGTCTACACAGGACTCGTGCTTTTGTTTCCATCTTAAATTTTTCATTTGTTTTCACTCTTCAGTAGAAGGCCAAACTAAAGGCAACCTCCTGTACCTTTCCAACAGTGTTTCTTCTGGATTTATTTCTAATCAATGCCCTATGCCTGTGGTGGGTCTCCTGCTCTGAGCTGTACTCAATTTTCTCTCACTAATGAACATATTGTATGAGTATTCAACACAGAGCAGTCTTTCAGTGACCATACTGAACCTTTGCCCTTCCTATGTTCAAAATGTCAGAAGATTCAGATTATCTGTGTACTGACTGATCAAGAGCTTATGTTTTAGGCACTACACACTGGCTATGTGGTTCTTTCTGAAATCGGATTTTTGATGGCAGGGCTACAATTCATATTCATGCTTTCAACTCAGGTTTCCCGTGATCTGATGTACCATTTAAGCATTACATGGTAAAGGAAATAGTAGTTTCTTCTCCTAGTAATCTTCTTGACTGCTGAGGGGTTTACACGTTGTAACCCAAGAGAGTCCTTTCTGGAATTCCACAAGGTATAAAATACAAACATGAAATTACTGATTCTGATTTGCTGACTTGAGAGTGAAGAAGATCACTACAGTTCTATGAAAACTGTTTTTTTCTCAAGCTGCCATTCTTTAAAAGTATATGTGTACTGCAGTACTGGTGACATTTTAGATTGAGGGCAGAGCTCAACAAGTTTGTCTTTCATGCACAAATCAGCTCTTGAGGGATGCAGAAATACTATAGGAAGCTGTCTAGGACAGGACTAGGAAAACACCTTTAGTAGATACAAAATAGAGTTGTGTGGAAATGAAGAACTTATGTTTTATGTTTCACTTATGTTTGTCTTAGGTTTGACCGTTGCTATAACCAAATATCAGTGAGTGGAACATTATTTTCTGTCAGCAGCATCTGTCTCCTTGGCAAATTCCTCAGACAATTATGCTGGCAGGTTTGGAGTAGCCTCTAGGTCTGTCATGTAGCTGCCCTTGTCTTTGCAATGATGTTTTATAGTGATTCAATTTGTTTCTGAATAATGTCTGCAATTTTTATGTGATTAAGATCCAACACAAATCACTTATGAGATCTCTAAGCCAATCTTTTTATGGCAATATGCAGCACTTATTAACTATTGACATTCCTCCTCCCAAGTATTTATTATAATAAATAAGATTTGTAACCAAATTATTCCTTTGCCAGCCTGGAATATTCCAGCCTTCACACTGATACAGTCTTTTGTGAATATTTTTAGTTGCACAGATATTTTTCAGATTGTTGCACTTAAATTTAAGCCTTGACAGCTTCATTTCCTATCAGTTAATCTGTGCATAAAATCCCATGCAACGTGCTTGATGTTATCTCCAAGCAGAAGACTCTGTAATTGGTTACATCATAGTTTGCTCCTATATTGAGTATCAACCTATTCTTGCAGATTTACCACTGAAAAGATGGTAAAATCTTTGCAGCCCAGATTAAAAAATGAATCCTCACTTGTAATAAATATGTAGAGCTCATTTTGGTATTCATTTGAGAATCTGTCATTTAAATATTAAAACCAATTATAAGTTATTTCCTTGTGTTCACATAAAGCAATATATTTTATAAATAAAATATATATTTGTGAAAGATCTAGTCTTGCAAAAAGATTTCCGGACAATCAAGATTAGAGTTTTAGAAGAGCATATGCCTAAAATAACTTAACAAAACTTTATCTTCTACAGCTCTTGATAGGTTCATTTGAACCTCTTTTTGTTCTTCTAGCAAATAAAAAGGGACCTGGGACCTGGGACTCCTGGTGGACAGTAAGTTGACCAGGAGGCAGCAGTGTGCCCTTGAGGTGCCAATGGTGTCCTGGGGTACATTAAAAAAAGCGGTGCCTTCAGGTCAGTGGAGGTCATCCTCCCCCTCTACTCTGTCCTGGTGAGGCTGTATCTGGAGTACTGGAGTTCTGAGCTCCCCAGTTCCAGGAAGACATGGGACAACTGAAGAGAGTCCAGAGGAGGGCCAGAAAGATGATCAAGGGAATGGCATGCTTCTCATGAGGAAAGGCTGAGAGGCCTAGTTCTGTTTAGTTTGAAGAAGACTGAGAGGGGACCTTATCAGTGCTTACCTGCTAAAGGGCAGGTGTCAAAAGGATGGGGCCAGACTCTTTTTAGTGATGCCCAGCAACAGGATAAGGGATGCAAAATGGAACACAGGAAATTCATTTCAACGTGAGGAAAATCTTAACTTTCGGAATGACAGAGCGGTAGAACAGGCTACCCTGCCAATACCTATCGTTCTGTCATTCTGTAGAAAGAACTCTTCCCATAGAATACTACCAGGTATTTCTTAGAATATTTCTCTACGGGAACGTAGGAGGGAATCCTTAGTCTGCTTCAAACAATCCAGCATCTCATCAAAACACTGGTGTCATGGAGAATTAGGTACTTCAGTTCTTTTGGAAAAACATGATTACCTAAACACTTATAAAATAGTTGTTCAGATTTTAAAGGGTTTTGAATAAAAATATTTGAAGTATTAAATAAAAAATCCATACTTTAAAAAATTTAACATATTCAAAAATCATATTTTTCCAACATCAAATGTGCTGATGATGTACATCTTCTGTAAATACAGGTCACCATTTTCTATACATTAAAATATATTTTTTTTTAAATTAATGAATACCTATTTTTCTAGTGATAGTGTCATTATTATTAACACTCTTAGAAATAATACTTATGCATCTCATATGAGAAATAAAGCAATTGAAAAATATTGTTTATAAAAGGAATAACTAGGGCTATTTTCTCTGAGTGAACAACAGACATTGCATTTTATTTGTCATTTTACTGCCCTTTCCCTTTCCTCTAGATCCCTCACCAAATTGATAGCTCAAATGCTTTATAAAAAGAATAACAACAGTATAAGACTTCAATCATAGTGTGTTAGTTGTTATGTTTCATAAAAGGCATATTTATGTTCATTGAGTTATTACTTTGAAGGGCATGTAGAAGCAAAAATCAAGAATATCTTAGCATAAAAACGCATAAAGTATTTACAATTATTTCTTTTTTAAAGATTATTGAAGTAATGTAAAATCAAAATAAAATCACTCTATCAAGTAACAGAATAAAGCATATCAAATATATCCTGTGGGTAACGTTCACAAACATTTAGTTAAGGCAGGTGTTGTCTGGGGGTAACGTTCACAAACATTTAGTTAAGGCAGGTGTTGTCTGGGGACAGGCATGCACAGAGATGCTATTACTTTTACAAGTTAGGATGCATGGTATGAGATATTTGCCTCACGTGCTAAAGAGGTGAGTTTACGATGATAAAGTATTTAAGGTATTTAGGACTGTTATTATATGCAATTGATTGTTGCAGTAAAACATTTTTATTATTTTTATTTTTTGTAGAAGTATCTGATTTTTCATATGGGATTGAAGGAATTGAAATAAACCTTAATCAATTACCAACTACCACAATCAATTTGTCTCCATTAGCCTACAACCATACTTTAGGACATGCAAATGTCCCAAATTCAGTCTCTCAGAAGAAAATTTAAAAGGTGCCTTTTGTACTTGTAAGTACAAATCCAAAGTAGTTGTAAGTCAATATATTCTTCATTAAATCCATTGCTACATTGATTTGTGCTAGCAAAGCTTAACCCTAAAGTATTTAAAAATCAATTACTTAATGTCAAGATCCAATGTCAAGGTGCCATTAAGGGCTGGATTTCACTTGAGCTATTGTTACTTCTGTATCCTGCTGCAGCCTCTTTCTTTTCCCCTCCGTACTCCATCTTATAAGAGTGATTTGCACTGCTGGATTTTTATATTTTTTTTGGTAAAGTACTTTTTAATTGAGAAAAAAACAAACAAACAAACAAACAAACATGTTTTTCTGTTTCCAGTCCTTCACTTGTGTTTCTAACTTCAGATTTGATTTGCTAAAGATGATTTGTGTATGTTGCATATTATTTTTTATAGCTTGCTCATGCATTTGATAAAAGAAGTGAAGAATTATGTATACTTACCAGAATATAAATGAAACAGAGGAAAGAGAATTTAAATGTGGGGATAAGAAACCAGCCTTTTTGTGCTCATACTCTCAGTAATCGCATTAGCAACAGCTTGAATTTAGAAAGTGGACTCTGTTAAAAGGTATAAAGGACCACCTTTTTAATGCACTCACCAAGAAGAGGCAAACTGAAAGGACTTTAGAAAACTGTTGTGGCATGCATGAGGCCAGACTGTTCTCCCCAAGCAGGGATTTAATACCTCTTTTTCCTCATTCACCCAGAAACAACAAATACAATTTACTGTTCAGTCAGACATCGCTTAACTTACATCAGTATTTTTCTTTGATTTCATAGACTGTCACAATTAGGATTTCTGGTCTCTGAAATGGATATTGGGTAACCAGTTCTTGCTTTTTTCATCACTTTTGTAATCTACAGACTTCCTTGAAGAGAGTAACTGTCCTAAGTGTTTAAATAAAAAGTTTTGGAAAGGGAATGTGTAAAGAAAAAAAACCTGCAATTGTTTCTAACTGTTAACATTCCCATTTATGTTCCCACTGCCAAGGCATTAAGGTACCAGGCCTCAAAACTATTTGTATACATGCTTCAATTTTTTCTTTTACTATAATCCAAACCAGAAATGGAAGTACTCTATTAGTTGGCCAATATTTCCATTCAAATATCTCTGCATTGGATCCAAAATCCAAATACAAAATTATGATTTTTTACACCAGTTGGTAAACTTTACTGATGATGACTGCCTCTCATGAAAGTTTAGTCTTTGGGATGGCCATAGGTCAGCGTCTTTCTTCTCTGACTCACTTTATTCTTATTTCCCTGCAGTTCTCAGCCTTGTAACACACAGCCTAGGACAGGTTTGCAAGTCACCTATCAGGATGTAAGCTCACTGTGTATGGCAAGTCTTCAGTATTACAGAGACTGTACCCAAGCCGAAGTTTTCTGGCTTTAGCTGTAGATATGTTATTTTATGTTTAGATCCATATTTACACCCTAATTTACTGCTCAGAATCACAGAATACTGTAGGCTGGAAGGAATCTCTGAAGATCACCTAGTTTCTTCATGCTAGGAATTACCTTAAATTTGAGCAGTGACTTGTTACAGCTTTCAAACTCCTTGGTTTAGGGCAGGGACAGCTCAGGAAAGTGTAGTGGAATTTATGTCTTTATACAGCTTAGGCAGACAGGAGAGGCACTAGAGCTGTAATATGCCACCTAAGACAGGTACCAGCTGCAGACCTCAGAGTATGGCTGTCTGCCAGTACTCTACGATCCACTGCTCCATGTCCATTTCAGGTACCACTAAAGGAGTTGGGTAGAGTAAAAAGAAGTGGAGGCAACATAATTGGCAGATTTACAGATGTCACGTGCCTATCTCAGATGTGAGACTGTGTTACAAATTTTCATCCACGGTAAAACACATAAACTGACCTACTTGACTTTGTAACACATTGCTGGAGATATCTTAGTTATTTTATTAGATTCACATGGGAAGAAAATGAAAGTCAAACCCAGTGACCATTCCTCCTTATTTATGTACAATAGTGTCAAACTAAAGCACAGAGCTGAAGTGTATATTACTTTGAAATATCTGGTTCTTTGCTCTTCTGAAATGTTTGTTTCAAACTTTAATTAGTATCCAAGATGCTGGGCTGCACAAGGAGGAATGTTGCCAGCAGGTGGGGGAGGTGATCCTTCCTCCCTCTTCAGCCCTGGTGAGGCCACATGTAAAGTACTGTGTCCAGTTCTGGGCTCCCCACTAAATGACAGACAGATAGACATAATGGTGAGAGCAAAACAATGGGCCACTAAGATGATGAAGGGGCTGGACCATCTCTCTTATGAGGAAAGGCTGGAGAAGAAATGGCTCAGGTGGGACCTCATCAATGTAAATAAATACCTAAAGGGAGAGTGCAAAGAAGATGGAGTCAGGTTCTTTTCAGTGGTGCCCAGTGACAGGACTGGAGGCAATGGGCACAAACTGAAATGCAGGAGAGTCCATCTGAACATCAGGAAACACTTTTATTTTATTGGTAGAGACTGAGCACTGGCAAAATTTGTCCAGAGAGGTTGCCAAATCTCCCTTTCAGGATACTCAGAAGCCATCTGGACATGGCCCAGGGTAACTGGGCCGGCTTGAGCGATGGGGGTGGATCAGATAACCTTCAAAGGCCCTTTCCAACCTCAACCATTCTGTGACATGAGGATAAATCTGTGTCTTTGATGTATCCAAGAAAATACATATCTGATTCAAAACTCAGTGTTAACATAGCAAATTCACTGCAGGCTCCTTCATTCTATGTTTGTAAACCTTCTCATCAATCTCCTTATGTCTGCATGCGGTATGCATATCTGATATGTATTTCAGTCTTAATTTGAAATCACTAAAATTTTGTCCGCTCAGAATTTTTTTTTTCAGGATTTTTCATCTTTTATGTCACAAAAGGTGAAAAAATATCCTTTCAATTAGACAAACCACTCTCAATTTACTGAAGCACCTCTCCTATAAGAACACGCTGAGAGAGTTGGGGTTGTTGGGGAAAGAAGGCTCCAGGGAAACCTTATATCATCCTTCCAATACAAGGACTCTTTACCAGGGAGTCTACTGAGAGGACAAGGGGCAGTTTTAAACTGCAAGTGGGTAGATTTAGATTAGATATTAGGAAGAAATTCTTTACTGTGAGAGTGGTGAGGTACTGGAACAGGTTGCCCAGAGAAATTGTGGATGCCCCATTGCTGGAGGTGTTCAAGGTCAGGCTGGATGGGGCTTTGAGCAACCTGGTCTAGTGGAAGGTGTTCCTGCCCATGGTGGGGAGGTTGGAACTCGATGGTCTTCAAAGTCCCTTACAACCCAAGCCATTCTGTGATTCTATAAGACACTGAATAGGGAAAATTCTACAAAAAAGGAAATACATACAACTGACTTGAGAACACTTAATTTTATAATATGTAAAAATTAACTAAGAAAGCGGAGGTTCATTATAACAGACAGGCTTCCTCATAAAAATACAGATAGTTGTGAAAAGAAAAATAGGCAGCTGGAAAACTGAAATAAAAGAGATATGAGCAAAATGTTTCAAATTCCCTACCTTTTATTCCCCACCACAATACACATTAATGGAAGGGTAAGTAAACTATGTAAAGATGTGTTATTTATAAAAAGAATTTTACATACCAGTTTGAAAAACAAATGAATTGTTTTAACTAGCCTCATTAAAAGATTCTCTGAAACAAAAAAAATAAAAGCCAAGTGAGAGAATTTAATTGCTTTCAAATTGCTGATTGTTAAGTTTGTCTTGTCAGTAATATCAAATAGCCCAGATGAAGAGATGCATTACAAAAAAAACCCACAAACCCACAAGAAATTAAAAAGTTTTTAAAAAAATATTAACCAAAAATCAAGACAATACTAACTCCTGTTAATGCAAAACTAACATTAATTTCAAAATACAGTTATTATGCTGAATTTCATTACTTTACAGAAACAAAATATTAAAGTACACTTGCATCATCTAAATGATAAAGAATGTTAAGCCAGGGCAAAGTGAGTCCCTACAGTATCTTAGAGAGGCTTAATTATCTTTCTTCTTTT
>VZRU01012175.1:161169-202222 GCA_013398155.1 Pedionomus torquatus
TTCTGTATCTTTAGTGGCGAGGTTATTCCCTCTCTGACTTTTTTTTCAGAGCAATTAAAACATAATTACTAGGTGTGCTCTGCATACTACCTGTAACTCCAAATAAATTAAAGGAAGATACTTCTATTGTTTTTCATTTTGTGTTAAGCACATCTATTGATCCTGTAATAACAGCAGAGAAATATGAGTGATGGGGATTTTTTGATTTTGTTTTCGTTGTTCCCAATACTGTTGTTTGAGCTGCAGGAGCGAGACATTTCATTGGTTATATATCATCTCCTTGGAACACCTTTGTTGTGAAGATATTTCAGCTTGATTTAGCTTTTAAATCCAGGAGGAAAGCCTAGTTTCTTGATGTAGCTGTAGCTTTTCATTGAGTTGATGTCAGAGATATTACTTTCAGATGTATTTCTTTGGTTTGATTATTTTTATTATGTTATGATACTTTGCCTAAGAGCTACAGTGAAAAAGCTGATGGTAAACAATTGTGTTTGGGCCACATAGAGGTAGTCGCACAGAAAACTGCTGGTTTTATGTTTTTATGCACATAAAAACTACATGAGTATGAAACCAAGTATTTCACACAGCTATTAAAAAAAAAAAATCTTTCTGCTCCCATTAATTTCCTAATTAGTTTCAGTCCCAAGGCAACCAATTAATTATATCCTTTGAAAATTAACTTTTTCCCTTCTAAATTCAGTCAAGCCTTTCCTTTCCACAGTCTTTAGGATTTGCATGTTCAGTCTGAAATTTTAAATCACTTGTAAATATTACAAACTGAAAATATCCTTATATTTTTAATGCTTTTAATTTTAAAGTTTTAAAACAAACAAAATACAGATTTTTTTTAGTTTTCTTTCAAAGTCCTCATTATTTCCTAAGGGAAATAAATACAGATCTCTGTCCCATGAAAAAGCAAAATGCAGAGAGCTGTGAAGTTAAAAGCAAAGAAAGAGAAGTTATTTTTTAAGAGGATTTTTGTGGCTGTGTATCTCTGTATTTTTTAGTTTAGGAAATAATAGTGAAAAAACATATAATGAATGTGTACCTGCATACAATCTATAATTGCATTATTTCTTATTTCTGTTCCTGAAGCATCACTACGTGGAAGCCTGGAGTGAAGTACAATGCCTGGTATATAAGAGTCAGATTCAACAATCATATCTTTTTCACTTTATGTGAAACTCTCATAAGACCAATACAAATAACTGAAAGATTTTCTGTAAGTCAAGACTGCAGCAACTACAACGGTCTAGAGCCCAGCATTGGCAAAACAGTTTTGAATGTAGTTTATGGCTTGACAAAGTGCTGCTTATTAATTTTCATTAATAAGAAAAAAAAATTACAAAGCACAATGACTTTTAATGATAATTAATAATTAATGTCACAATGACAATTAATGATACCATGGTCTGGGCTATACAATCTGGATATAAAGGAAGCCTTTTTGATGTTTACAAGTTCAAAGAGTACATTTGATATTAAAACAAACCAACAAAAAACCCAACAAACCCCCCCTACAATTAGGCAAGGAACTTTTGTTTCACCGTTCAGATGAAATGGCTAGTATGCATACTAAGGTACTAATTTAGACTGTAGTAATGAAAACAGGATATAAATTAAACATATGACAATGAAGAACAGCATTAAGAGTGTGTGTGTGCATGCCCATGTACGCCACTGTTAAAATACGGTTTGTCATGCCTAGACTTCTGACCTTCTCAGTGTTATATATATCACAATAAAATATTATTCCTTCACCAAAGTGTTTGCAAGTTCTATTTGATAAATAATTGAAACAAAATAGAGACTATGATGGACTAGCAATAAGTCCATGATGCCTTCAGAGAATCATTTGATTTGATGCATAGAGAAATATTTGATACTTCTGATAAAAGGGCAACTCACCTTGTCAACAGTATTATCGCAGAGAGCTTTATTTTTTCTTATATCTCAGACTCTGGAAACATTTTGATAATTAAGCTATGGTAATACTGTGGGAAATTCCTGACACTTTTACTTGAAGCTCTCAAATAAAAACAAAAACCTTTAGTCATAGAATGTCTTCCAGATCACCAACTGGATCTAACCATCAGTTTGCTGATGCACTGACTGCATACATAGAGGAGTGTTATGTAGTGCCAAATAATTCCAAACCCATAAAGTCGATGTTTTTAATGTAAAAAAAATAATACCTTTCCCCTTGAGATAAAGCGTCATCAAATACCATCTGTGCTGCCTGTAAATTTAGTCATAAATCCTTGTTGTATTTATCAGGGATTTGTTTTTCAAAATAGCTAATTTTCATCTCAGACTCAGCTACACACTAATTTCCTTGTTTCTTTCTTGCTGAGAAGCCTGCTATAACAGCCTTTCACAGAAAGGGTTTGGCATTTTCCCAACACAAAATAGGCTCATCTCCTTGCATGGAATTAGTTTCCTTAATAGGACTAGAACTTAGAATCATTAAATACAGTAATTAAAAAAATAAAAACAACAACAAAAACTTATCTTCATATACATAAACTATTAGAATGCCTGTAGGAGGTAACATGAAAAAGTTCACAATGAAATTAATATTAAAACTAATAAGATTTTGAAGATAAAATTATCATGCAGTTAGAAAAAAAATCAAGTAATGAATATATGGGAGTAGAAGAAACATGGCAACACTACTAAATCTCAGCATCATCTTTTATTTCTATGTCTGTTGAAGTTGCTATGTGAGATAGTACAGTCTGGATGGCAGATAATATATACAGATTGAATGTCATTTAGAGTACTGGTTATATGTAAAAAGTGTCATACATCATATTGGTGTAACGGACATACTCAGAGAGCCCTCAGGAAAAATAAATATATTCTTGTAGTAGATGGAACACAGATAACTTATAAAAAGCATTTTTTCCCCAAATATTTTACAAGACAATAAAGGAATTTTAGTTCTTATTCCTCTATTATATTTCAGACAAAAAAAATCATGTTTTTGAAAAACAGATTTATGAAACTTATGAGAAATATCTAGAATTCACACTAGTTTTCTTACTTCAACAATGTTAATATTTTTTTGAACTAAATTATATTTTACTTTAGACCAAAGATGGAACACTTTCAATAGAATGAGTGAAGAAATGTCCTAAGCTAGTATCCTCAAGCATGCTGGTTTAGTCTTTTATCTTACATTTAATTGACATTTATTAATTAAGTCTAACATTCTCATTTTGGTTAAACCAAATCAAATTTTCTACACATTTCTCCTGAAACAGTAGCTTCTTATTGAAACTGATAGTGTGGCGAGTTGACATACACATTAATATTAATTTCTGCCCCACAATTCCAGAACATGGAATCAACACTAAATGCAGAATCATAGAATGGCTGAAGTTGGAAGGCACCTTTGGAGATCCTCTAGTTCAAACCCCTGCTCACAGCAGGATCACCTAGAGCAGGTTCCCCAGGGCTTGTGTACAGTCATGTTTTGAATATGTCCAGGGATGGAGATTCTACAATCTCTCTGGGCAACAACCCTCATAAGAGATATCTTTAAATAGAATATTAATTTGTGTCCATTGCCTCCTCTCCTTTTACTGCTCACCACTGAGATGAGTCTGGCTCTGTCTGGCTCCTCCCATCAGGTATTTATCCACACTGATAAAAAAACCTCTGAGTCTTCTCTGCACCAGGGTCTTAGGTCTCAGCTCTCTCAGCCTCTCATCATATGACACATCCTCTAATATTTCTTTAATACCTGCTTTGTCATTCATTGTCCATGTCTCTCTTGCCAGGAAGAGCTCAGCAGTGGGCATAGCACTACAGATATGACCTCATCAGTCCTGTGTAGATGGGTAGAAATCCCTCCCTCTACCTCCTGTCAACACTTTGTCTAATGAAGCCCCAGGAGAATGTTGGCCTTCTTTGTTGCAAGTGTACACTACTGGCTGATGTTCAACTTGATGCCCTCTAGGATCCTTAGGCCCTCTTCTGCAAAGCTGCTTTCTAGTCAATCACCCTATATCGACACATGGGGTTATTCCTACCCAAGTGCAGGTCTTGGCATTTACTTTATCTGAACTTGCTCAGATTCACACTGGCTCATTTTCCATCCTGTCAAGGTGCCTCTGAAGGGCAGCACAACTTCCTAATATGTCAGCCTCTTCTCCTGATTTTATACCATTCGCAAACTTGCTGAGGATACACCTCCTCAGATAATTAATGAAAATATTAAACTGTATCAGCCCCGCTGTTAATCTCTGAGATACGTCACTAGTGATTGGCTATGTTGCTCGTAACAACCATTAGAGCCCAGCAGTTTATTTTATTTTCAGTCCACTTCTCAGGATCACTTATCTAGCCCATATTTCAGCCATTTGTCTCTAAGGATGTTATGGGAGACATTGTGAAAAGCCTTGCTAAAGTCAGGGTAAGCATTACTCACTGCCCTTTCCTCATCTACTGAGCTAGCTATTTCATTTCAGAAAGCTATCAGTTTGGTCAGGCATGATTTCACTCTCATAAATCCATACACATCCTTTATCACAAGTTTCCCTGCACCATTCAACAGCAAGCCAACATCTTTTGTAGGCTTCCTTTGGCAGCTCGTTCACCTGTAGAAGCTCTCCTTGTTGCCCTTCACATCCAATGACAGATTCAATTCCAGGTGGGCTTTAGCTCTCCTGACATTAACCCTACATTTTTGGACAGATCCTCTGTATTCCTCCTGGACAACCTGTCCTTAACTTCACCACTTATGAATTACTTTTTATACCATGACTTTTTTTCAGAAGCTTCTTTTTCATCCATGCATGTCTCCTGCCACCTTTGCTGCATTTCCTGCTCATCAATGCGGACTATACTATAGTTTGGAGGAGGTAGTCCTTGAAAATCAAGCATGGGATTCTTGCAAGCAGAGTCCTGAACAGGCCAAACTACGTTTTCCTCCAGTTCAATATTATGATTCTTCTATTTGCTATTTTCTCCCCTGGACTCCACCATATCATGGTCACTGCAGCCAAGGATGCCTCCAGCCTTGACATGTCAGACCAGTTCTTCCTTGTTTGTAAATATCAGATCCAGTAGAACATCTTGTTTCTTCAGCTCTTTGATCACCCATGTCAGGAAGTTGCCATCAGCACTGCTGGAGTACAAAATTAATAAAATTTGATCTCCAAGGGGACTTTGCTTGTGTTTGATATTGAGAAACAAACAAATTTCCTTTGGCTTCAACACTTACAGCTTTGGATTCTCAGAGATAGGATTCAGTTCAAGGCACAAACAGCAGTCAAGGCATCTTTAAGAATCTAGTTTGGGAATAAGTGAATTGTTGTTTATATATAATTTACTGTATGGAGTATGTTTCCATTAACTATGACAATAATTTATACCTCTAGAATACGTGAAGACTTCCATATGTAAGTATTTACATTTGGACATCCTAATCTCAAGTTGGTGTCAGACAAGGTGCAAAGTCCCACTGTGCCTTTTTGCTCAACTCACATAACACGGGATCTCAGTTTGTTTTGTAGACCATTGTTTTGTTTAATAAAGCTGGGAAAAAAAAAAACAAACAACAAAACCACAACCAACACAACAACAAAAAACCCCACAACAAAACAAAACCCCCTCCAAGCAAATAGTCAATCAGGTAAAAAAAGTAATGAAAGAGAACAGATACAGATATGTAACAGACAATACGACAATCCAAAAACTTTTACACAAGAAAACCAGGATAATGACTTTATGAAATGAGGTTATTCAATAAGTAACATTTGGGTGCTAAAATCAAATGGGAAAGAATGAACATAATTCTGATTAAGCAGTTAAAATAAAAAACAAAGCAACAACTGACACAAAAGACAATCAGGAAAAGCTACACCATTATTTTTCTGTAAATCCTGCATAAAAGGATGATAGCCCTTTGCTAGATGTAGGAGAAAAAAGGAAAGAATAATGATTGTAAAAGTCATAAAAAGTAATTTACAAGATATCTATAGAGGCAAACAGCAGTTTCTCCTCTATAAGCCCAACAAACATGAAGTTAAAGTAGCAAACAGAAAGCAAATTAACCATAGCAAATGTGTTTTTTTCTCTCATCTCATATCTTTCTGCATAAATACGGAGTTTGGATCCATGCAAAGAGATGATCTGTGAATTCAGAACTTGGCACAAGACATGGACAAAGTGCAGAACAAGCAGAGAGGAATATTGTAACAAAAATCAAGAACTGACAAAGAAAATAATAAATTATTCATTAACAACATCATACAGCTACTGTTTCATTATTTCCCTTTTTTGTCTTATACGATTTAAGCTTTTTGAAAGACAGACTCCAAATTAGGCAGCTATTCAAAATATGTAGAGATAGAACAAGTGGTTCCAATGGGAATCTCATGAAAGCTCTCAGTACTCCTTTTACCTTGATGAACAGTACGTTGCAGACGAAAATATGTTACTATCTAGCATAAGCAGCAAAAAAGCAGGTATGTATTAGCTATTTAACTGTCCTGGGAAATTGGAAAGTCATGAAAAGACGTGAAGAAAAGTCCATATCACATTAAGGAATATGTGTTGATGTGTGATTTTGTAAGTTTTCCTTACAGCTATATGCAGTCAATTCTTCAAAAGCTTAAAATAAAAAAAATAAAAAATAAAAAAGAAAAAAAAAAGTAAAAAGAAAAAAGAAAAAAGGGTGGCTGGGTGGAAAAAAGTTATGCTGGGTGGCTTACAGCTTGAATTCAGTTTTCCTTGCATAGGAGGCACAGAGATTAACAGTCTGATTTACAGCTGGGAGGAAAAAGATGTTTGAGTTGAAGAAGGTGAATACCAGTCACATAACCTGCCACTTGAAAGCCTCAGAGAAAATAGAAATGAACAAAACTTGACTTATAAGCCAGCCAAAGTTAAAAAAACAAACAAACAAACAAACAAACAAAAAAGAAAAAAAACCCAACAAACAAACCTAAAGCAAATTCCAAACCAACAAAAAAATAACATAAGCACCAGTGATGGGACAAAGAAACAAACTGTGGAGACATATCCACTATGCCAGTTTTCCTTATTTAAACTGTTACAAAGGAATACTAATTCAAACAAGAAAAACAAATCCAATGTTAGAGGTGTGATACATAAACAGTTAAAGTTCAGAATTATGTCCCAAGTCAGGTACTACCACAGTACTCACAGAGTCACAGACTCATAGAATGGTTAGGTTGGAAGGGAACTGATCTTGTCCAAGAAGAGAAACTCCACAACCTCTCTGGGCAAACTTTGTAAGCTCTCAGTCATTATCACTGTAAAAAAGTGTTTCCTGATGTTCAGATGGACTCTCCTGCATTTCAGTTTGTGTTCATTGCCTCTGGTCCTGTCACTGGGCACCACTGAAAAGAGCCTGACTCCATCCTCTTTGCACCCTCCCTACAAGCTCCCACCTGAGCCATCTCTTCTCCAGACTAAGCAGTCCCAGCTCTCTCAGCCTTTCATAGAATCACAGAATGATATGAGGTTGGAAACGACCTTTGGAGATCATCTAGTTTAACCCCCCCTCCAAAGCAGGTTCTCCTAGAGCAGGTTGCACGGAAACTAGTCCAGGCAGGTTTTGAATTTCTTCGCAAACAAAGATGTCTGGCTGTGTAGTTGTCCCAGCATATAACAAGATGACTGAAGTCCCCCATGAAAACCAATGCAACTGTGAGCCTACTTTGAGCTGACTGTAAAAGGCATCATCAATTTCCCCATCCTGATCAGGTGGTCTGTAATAAACACCCACAATAGTGATCCTTGTATTGGCTTGCCCTTAATCCTCATCCACAAACTCTCGACTCTCTTCATCTGACTACAGAGAGGTCTTTAGGGACATCTCCTCACTCTCTATCCGTTCCTTAACAGAGAGGGCAACACCTCCTTTCCTCATAAGTCAGATGATCCAGTCCCTTTATTATCTTACTGGCCCTTTGTCTGTCTCTCTTCCAGTGGGGAGCCCAGAACTGGACACAGTGCTTCACATGTGGCCTCAACAGGGCTGAGGAGAGAGGAGAAACAAAACAAATTATATTACTTATTATTTCCTTCTCTACCTTAATCCTTTTTTTCTCATTTATTCTACATTATATTTATTTTGGTCCCCTTGTGTACATTTTTTATGATAGGTTCTCCATCATTTTGTTTTATTGTTAGTCAATTTAACTGTCAATCTGATTGGTCATCATTCAGATTAGAGCTGTCTTTTAACCTACATTTCAGATTTATTGAAACTGAAATATTTTACCATGAAATATGCCTAAATAATATACATAGATATCTCATGCATATAAAACCTGCTGCTACTTTCAGCATCAAAGTGGAAGACAGTTTTGGAGAGATAATTATTTCTATTTATGGGAAATGGGATCTCATTAAAAATAAAGGTTAAACAAGGATGTTAGTTCCTTCCTGGGATAGAAATTTACCTTTCTTTGTAAAGTGACAGCTTTCAACAACAACAAAATCTAAATCTAACATTGCTAGATCTCCTTCTTTATTAAATATTTTTGGACTTCATAAAACAAACTTTTCTTAAATTTTATTTCTATTTATGTTTGTTTTCCTTCCTACAGCAAATCTTTCTGGATCATTAGAGGAAAATCCTTTCAGCCATTTCTTAGTTATAAAATTATTAAATATATATTCCTATAAAAATGCTAAATTCTGACCACCAGTTACTTGGTCTAATAGATCACTGAAAACCAGTTGAACTTTGGGCTTGGATATGAAAATGCTCCAAACAAAAAAAAAAACATCACAGAGAAAAAGGTAAAAAGGGGATCTTTCCTCAGTATGTGTGCCCTCAATTTATTTTTTTTTCTCCAGCTCAGACCTTGAAGAAAATATTATGATGCAGAGATACTTTCATAAGGAAAAAGATTAAAGTACAATTTGCAGTGAGACCAGATGAAGAACCATTATACTGGGACAGAACCACTGCTTGAAGAGTGTTTCTGCCCAGTAGTGAAGCAAACCCAATCTACCTGGAAAAGATTGGTAGCCATGGACAATGACAGGCTAGATATTAAACAAAGGAAAAAAATGCTTTTTCTCATGTGTACACAAAATATTTTCTTGAAAATATTTTTCTAGGTGAAGTTTATTACCACTAAAGTTATTAACTCTAAACTGAATTATTCTTGATAGAAATAACCTATTAAGTTCCTGGTTAGGGATGTGCAGGAGGAAATACTTGTCTGACAGGTATCTTGGCAAATGGATAAAAGAAAGATTCTCAGTCTAATAGACTTAAATTAAAAATTAGCATCAGCTGAAAATTAGATTTAAAACAGAAGAAGATCTAATTTTCAGCTGATGCTAATTTTGAAAAACATTTTTTTTTATTATTATAATTTCAAACTGTGTGTTCTGAATCAAACTGAGGGTCAATTTTGCAGAGACAGTAGTTGAGGGGATGATCTTCATGCAGTTCCAAATGCCAATTTCTGCACTGAAAATTCTTGTTATAGTGGAGTCCTCAAACAGAACATTTAATTTAGAGTAAATGTAAATCATATCTAAGGAATATAGAAGCTATGTAAAGAAATGCAATGTGGCAAGAAATAATCATCAATGAAAAAGGCCTTTAGTAAAATTCATGCTTTTGCTGAAGCACTGCTAGGAACACTAGAAGAACAACTTGTAACTTTGTTACATCAAAATAGTCTTGAAGAAAGTTAATGATTGAACTTTTCTGTTTCCTGTTCTTTAGGTATTAAGTAAATACCTGCTTTTTGTTCTGTGCTACTAACATATTTTACTTTTCCATAGCTGTTTAACCCCCAGTGGAATGTTCTGTTTGTTTTTTTCTAGACAGGCATCTTTTTTTTTTTTTCCTTGAAAAAGAAAGAAAACAGCTAAAAAGAAAAAAAAAAAAGGCAAAAGAGACCTATGAAAAATATCTTACAAATTGGCTACAGCAGGTTGCTTAACATAATGGAGCAAAAGTGATTGAGGTAAAAAAGAATAAAACTCTCCAAACAACAGCAAAGCCAACTCTCCCTGCATGAGATCTACCTAGAGAGCAAATCTTCTAAACCTAGGAATTCATTTTCTTATATCTTTCTCAATGCATGTGTTGCCTGCAAAACATTTCTGCCTGGGAGGGATACAATTGCTGTTTTAATTACAACTCACAAAAGAGATAGCAACAGATGTATAAACATATTTTAAGTATTTATTAAATATCTGCTGAATTGTTATAGTCCTGTTGGCTCATTAATGAAATCTCCATGGATTAACCACTGATTCCCAACACCTTCATCTACAAAGACAGAGGAAAGATTTGCATTTTCACCTTATGTACACTCATTATAATTTCTTTTATATGTTACTAATTATAAGCCTTTATATTTCTTTGCGCTTTTCTTCTTGATAAGGACTGACAGAATTGCTGACTGTATTAAAAAACAAAAGGATATATAAAGAAATCTACAGAATAAACACACCTACCTATAAAGTTCTTTTTCAAACTGATCAAGGTTAAGAAGCATCAAGTAATAAATAAAGCAAAAACAAAGCAAAACAAAGATAGAAAAAAGTCCCAGTTCTTGAAAAATTAAAAGACTGGGAGGTTTTTGTTCACAATGTCAAGGTTAATTTTGGCCCCATATCATTTAGGTTTAGAATTTCCCAGAACAGTTTTCTTCTTTTCACATTATAGCTCTGAATATAATTTGAGAATGACAGAAACCATGATTTCCTAATATGTGTTAGGAATATGTGCTGTACATTTTGCATAACAATATGTAAACATTTTAGAGGACACATTGCAAATCCACTTTCTGGACTCATGAGAGTTTGCGTTTAGAGGGTGTGACCCTCAGAAGGGGAAGATAAAACTTTTTTCCATCCAGTTTCTACATTATTCCACAGAATATGCCAAAAGTAGTAACAGAATTTCATCCATATTCCATTAATTTTTTGCTATGCTTTGTATCAAGAGAAATGAATATATCTATCCCTTTACTTCCACCTGAATATCTCAACTAGTCATTATGCTTCCTGTTGTCCTCTGTCCTACAAGAATTCAATGACATGGGTAAGTAGTTGAATCATCAATGTGGAGACACGTCTATCTTGAAGAAGAGCCTAAGCTGGAGTGATTGAGATAAATTAAGACAAAGAAGGATATTACTTGTGTTAAGCAGTAACTACATCAGAATTCATTTGCATTTGATTTTCTCATTTATGAGATAAAATAAAAGTTTCACATTAAGTAAACATACCAAGCATTACTCAGTTTCCTAAATATATAACTTCAATTTCATTTTAGGTGCTAGAAGAGTATTTTCTCTGGCTTTCACTTACTACTATCTCATCTCCACGAAGATGACTATGATACACAAGAACAGTTTAAAAGGCAGTAGTTAGCTTCATCTGGGTAAAAGAAGCAAAGGATCACAAAGATAAAGAACCGGAGCATATATCTTACCAGGCAAAGATGAGAGAGCTAGGTCTGTTCAGTGTGGGGGAAGACACTCAGGGTGATCAACTCTTTTCACCTGCTGCCAATGCATTGCCTAATGAAGCTCAGAAGGCTGTTTTCCAACTGGTCAGGCCCCAGCCTGTAGTATTATATGGAGTTATTCCTCCATGGGTACAGCATCTCGCATTTTGTTTTGTGGATCTTTGTGGTGTTTCGGTTTATCTAGTTCTTCAGCTTGTAGAGGTCCCTTTGAATGGGACCTGAATACAACCTTCTGGTGTACCAACTACCCCTCAAACTTTATTTTCAGCATTCTTCCTGATTTCTATGAAGTATTATACACAATAATAATGTGATTGAAATAAGCTGTGTTAAGACAAAAAAACTTATATTGAAAGTGAGGGGAACTTAAATAATTTTGTAATTATTTGAAGTCCTATTAGTAAGTTCTTTAGATAAATTACAAACAAATAATCATTCTATTATTTTCTTCAGATCATTGACAACTTGTTAGAATTTGGAAAGTTCTATGGTTTATTTCTATAGCTGTTTAAACATCAAATACAATTATTTCAATTAAGCAGTCAAGTCATCAACTGATGTTATTTTAAGGAAATAATAGGATTCAGTAAAAGTTTCCCCTTCTGCAGAGAACATTTCAAGAGTTATAGAGATTGAAATGTAAGCTTTGTTGTGTAGATGTACATAAATTTTATTACTTCAATATGTTTTCAAAGAAGAATATGTATTGGAACCAATCTCAGAAATAATTTTAAAATATTAGGGAAAAATAGGAATTTAAGTTTTATAAACTTACAACTGTTTTGACATAGGCTTTTGACATTTTCTGACAGTATGTGTAACAGTATGTACACTGTGTACATTAGCTAATACAAGAAATGTCCATAAGCATCAATATGATTGTCATCTGTAAAAACTGTATCTTAGTCCAGTTTGTAATTTGAAATGTCTGTAACCTTGCATACTGCACAGTCATATACACTTGTGATAAATGAACATAAAATTACTCTTTCATTTTGTAACATTTCACACTGATTTCACAGAAAAACATGACTACAAGTAGTACAATGGTGTATTAAACTGAGATTATGATGTAGTTGTAATCACACCAAATGCCTTCTAAATGAAACATTTTAAAGAGGCACAAAAACCAGAAGGACTAATAAATTTAATCAAGATTTGAAAGTCTTTATATATTGATCTTTTCCCTCTAGTGAAATTCTTGAATTGTCTCTTGTACTCGGATAGAGAGGATTTTAAAGAGACTAGACATACAGAGAGATTTTGAATTCTAAACATATTTTTAGATAAAAAACCATGCTTTTATAATGCAAAGCAAAATTTGAAGTTAAATAGATATTGTAGATTAACAATGGTGGGGAGCCAAGTCCCACACAACTTCTTGCTCAGTCTCCCCACAGTTAGATGGTGGAGATAATCAGGTGGGTAAAAGTGAGAAACCTCATGGGCTGACATAGAGACAGATTTATAAAGTTAAAGCTGCACATGCAAGCAAAGAACAACAAGGAGTTGATCACTGATTTTGATGTCTGCAGGGTTGTTTCACATATTCTCAACTGCTGCTACATAGGATTTTTTTCCCTCTGTCTTAAATATATTATCATAGAGACGCTACAAATGTCACTGATGAGCTCCACGTTGGACAGCGGTGGGTTCATTTTGGAGCCAACTGGCATGTGCTCTATTAGACATAGGGGAAGCTCTGGCATCTTCTCACAGAAGCCACCCCTGAAGCCCCCCTGCTACAAAATTCTTGCTACATAAACCCAATACACAATCTTATGTTTAATCACACTTCTTTGTTTCAGAAAAAACTGTACCAGAATGAAAGCACAAGATTATAACCAAAGACCACATTTGTACTTGATGTCTATAATACACATGCATATTGATTACTTTGTGTGTCAAAATCAGAATTTTAGAGTATTTGCATATAGCTGTTAAAATCTAAAGTAATGTAAAATCTACTTTATACAGACAGTTAAGGACTCTTTAATTTGCCCCTAGAAGGCATAGCAGTTTTCAGTGTCTGTAAGGTAAAGGAAGTTCATTCAGATGGTGAAAAAAGGCATGTAAATTTGGCAGTATATGTAATGAACCAGTAGGACAATATGCCTTCTGATGTAATAGCTTCTCCAGTTACTATCCAATTTCTAAATCATGACTGTCTTTTTCTAAAACAAGCGCCCTCAGTCCACCAGAAGTAACAGTTTAATGGAGAAATCACTTGACAATTCATAGTCTTTACCACTGAGAACATATTGCCAAAACACTGCTTCATTCCAGTCATCTCTGGTAAAACATTTTGTTGTAAACATTTCATTGTGCTCCTTTACTGACCAGCATAATTCACAGTATCCATGTGGATACTGATAGACACCACAGGATACACTAGTCCCCAGCTGCAATGACTGGTAACGTGCTCATTAGAGCACTTATGAAGGTCTAAGTAATTAAAAATGGCTAACTTCCTTTGGCTTGGTGAATTAAATTATTTTTGGATAATGGGAAGAAGTTCACAGCTGCAAATACATTTTTATCACTAGTTTCTGCTGTTCACCACATGTGTTGATATCTCACTGATTCATCAATATTCAGTAAAACGGGCAGAAGACTCTCAGTCATTTCATTACTGTATAATGATACAAAAGTACTGACACATTTTCAACAAAGCAGAATTCCTAGATTTATTATTTACTACAGGCACTGCTTTGGGGAATAACTTTAATTACGGTATGACGTGTGGCTAGGGGAATAATATAACTAGTTAGGCAGAAAAAAAATATACCCCATAATCCAAAACAATTGGGACTAACGAACGGTACATGTAAGCAAAAATGGGCCTGATTTTCTGTTACTTGGTAATTATATGTGGCAAAGCAAGCACAAAAGCACTTTCCAGCTTGGTATATTTTTAATTTCCAGAGGTTAGAAACAAGACAACAGAGGGTTATGGAATATTGCCCTCTAGCATGCAAAACAGGGGAATACAAACTGTTCTAAATGGCTATTGCATTTCTGCCAGGGAATGTTCAAGGATGAAAAGAAATTGCAAGCTTCTTGAAAGACTGTTTTTCAAAACTGTTGATGATATTTTCTGTTTATGAAACAAGCTACAAACTTAAATCTCCTATACATGTGTGCAAACTATATCACTGCACTAACTTTTCGTGCCTGCATCTTCCCTATTCAGAATAGAAGCTGAAAGCAAGTTAGATTCCATTTACTCCACATGAAAGAAAGGCCAAGGATGCCTAACAGGCAAAAATTTAAACTTTTCTGGATAAAGGAATAAAGCACTGGAGCACATTCTATTTCTGCTGTTGAAACTGGACATAAAGAAAGCAAAGTTCAAAAGCAGAGCAAAGAAGAGTAGACTTAGGTTTCCAGCTAGTAATAACAAAAGCTTTTCTAAGATATGGAAATCCTAAACTCTAATCTCTTCCTCTTGGATGTGAACAAAATCTTCCCTAAACCCTTACCAGATAAAAACTGAGCTAATACTAGAGAAAACTGTAATGTCCAGTCTCACACAAATGTCTTAATCTTCTGGACGTGCTGTTCTCCTGGCTCCAGAGAAGACAGGCATAACTACAGCTGTCAGTGTTTGAAGCTGCTAAAGACAAAACTTTCACTGACTGACTTCTCTCAGGTATTAAAAAGCAGAGAAAAAGAGGAATTGATCAATATACTTATGCCCCCATTTAAATCACCAAACCCTGACTGTACTTAAGCTGGGGGACAGTTCATATAATTGATGAACATGTACCACCTATCCCCTGCAGTCAAACAAATTAAATCTGAGTTTTATCTAGATGAATGACCCGTTTCACTACCAAATTGATTATATTTTTATACAAACAAAGCCAATCATATTGATCAGTCATACTGAACTTAATGAAAATGGTCAGAAACAAAGACTACTTTATGCTCTATGATTTAAAAAAAAATAAAAAATCCTTATTATAGAAACCAAACTAGTAAATTCACAGTTTTAAAGTATTTTAGATGTGAAAAGACCCATGTAAGGGCTCATCATTCTTATTCACCTTATTATTAAATGACTGTATCAAGAAGACTCCTTTAAAGATGCAACATCTTTTCATGTAATCTCATCTTTTCCATTTCTCTTTCCTTTTCTTTGCTAGATTGCTCCAGAACAGATGAAATAGAAATGGAATCAATAATATCTATTTCTAGAAAACACATCACTTCCTTTGGATTGATAGAACAGATTTATATTCTTAATTTTAGACATACATGAAGATCTTTACCTTGATGCCAGAAAGTATGAGCAATAGAATAGAATAGAATAGAATAGAATAGAATAGAATAGAATAGAATAGAATAGAATAGAATAGAATAGAATAGTTCAGTTGGAAGGGACCTACAATGATCATCTAAACTGACTGCAACTTTCTGACCAGTTTAGGGCTCATAAAAAGTTAATGTTATTAAGGGCATTGCCCAAGTACCTATTAAATACTGACAGACTTGAGGTATTGACCACCTCTCTAGAAAGACTGTTCCAGAGTCTCTAAGGAATTTGATTCCACTATTAACAAGTAATGAAAAACGAACCTCAATATTATAAAATAAAGACTGAAGTCATATATATTTATTTTAACAACAGGCTAGAAAACTTTATAGTATCTCTTATATCATTTTAAAGTGGGGCAATATCACACAGCCTGATTTTAATGTAATAGCATAAATACCTCCCCTACATTTTGTCTTTCTCTGCAGAGTTCATAATAAATTTAATTTTACATTCTACAGTTTTTTATTATAAACACAGTAATGGAAGCTGTATGTATTTGAAGAAAAGATTAGATTCCTACAATGTATTGGTAGTGATTTGCTTAATTTTAGGGGGAAAACGCACTGTGTTACAGAAAGTTTGGACACCATCTCTTTTAGAAGAATGTTGGTCAAGAATACTAGAGACCAGAAGTTAATTGTTTGCTTATCTATGGAATCATTTTCCTTTTCTCTAGCCACCAGCCCTGCAAAATATCAATATCATTAATTAGGATTCTTTGAGATACTTCAGTTAACAAATACTATATTTATTTACTATATTAAAATACTATATTTAACAAGAAAATAATCTGTTGCTGAACAAGAAGAGATGAGATTAAAGTTAGGCTATTATAGCTGATAACATTAAAGGCTATTTTTTCTCTGATGAAATACAAAACTCATATTTAATTTTAGTCTGAAGTGAGTTTTTCCTAGACTATGTTTCAGATAGTTTCAGATGTTCTTGTTGGGGAATAGAAACTGTAGCTGTGAAAATTAAAGCTTTGTACAAATAATTTAGTTATTTATTTTTAATAACATCCATAATCTTTTACTAAAACATCAGCATTAGTCTACCATGTTTCTGACACACAAGAACAGCTGGAGCAGATAACTTTTCAGATTACAAAGAAATTTAAGAAATTTATTGGAAAAAGATCTCTTACTCAGAAGACAGAACTTTCTTTTCAGAACTAATCAAACAGCTATCACTGACCGTAAAGAGGGTTATTTACAATTCTAACAAGAACCACAACCTAAGAGCCACTGTATAAGGGCAATAACAGTGCAATTAGATATAGGGTCTCTGTTAGAGAAAGAAGGAAATCCACTGCAATTGTACTGTACTGTTCTGTCACCTGAAAGAGAGAGAACTTGTTAAAAAATATATAAAGCAATAGCAAAGAGTTTTGAATTCTTACATATGTTATGGAGCTTACTGAAAGATGGTATATTACAAACACAGGGACAAAGTATATTGCTTATTAGATGTTAAGAATTATCAGTTCAAATTAATAAAAGGGAGAAAGTATGGAAACCATGGGGTAAGAGAAACTATTCAAGAGAAACAAAATTTAAAAATCTAATGATGTGTTCAAATGAAGAAATAGAAAGTTTTGTAAAGTCTATGAGACTAACAGTAAAAAACATGATAATAAAACCCAAAGAGCAGTTGAGGAAAAAAATACCAAAAAGAAGCAAAATAAATACTAACTGATTTTTTCAAATAAATGAGGAGTACAAAGATTGCAAGGAAAACTGTAGAATCAGAAGACAATTTGGCTATGAAACAATCTCTCTGTGTGGGAGCACCCAGCCAAACTGGTTTCAGAGCACAATAGGTGGAATGCAGGGAGCTGACATTCGACTCACTTCATAGAATCATAGAATGTTTAGAGTTGGAAGGGACTACAAAGATCATCGAGTTCCAAAACCCTTGCCAAGGGGGGTCCTATCATTACTCTTGCTGACAAAGAGTCCCTCTCCTGCTCTCCTGAAGGCTCCCATCAGATACTGGAAGGCTGCTAGAAGGTCTCCCCAGAGCCTTCTCTTTTCCAGGCTGAACAGCCACAGCTCTCTCAGCCTGTCCTCACTGGAGAGGTGCTCCATTCCTCTAATCATCTTGGTGGCCCTCTGCTGGACCCGTTCTTACAGTTCCGTGTCGTTTCTCTGTGGAGGACTCCAGAGCTGGACACAGCACTCCAGGTGGGGCCTCACAAGAGGGGGCAGAATCACCTCCCGTGACCTGCTGGTCACACCTCTTTTGATGCAGCCCAGGATACAGTTGGCCTTCTCAGATGCCAGGGCACACTGCTGGCTCATGTTGAGCTTCTCATCCATGAGCACTCCCAAGTCCTTCTCCTCAGGGCTGTTTTCCAGACATTCTCTGCCCAACCTGTATTTGTGCCTGGGATTGCCACGTCCCAGGTGCAGGACCTTGCACTTGGATTGGTTGAACTTCATGCCATTTGCATTAGCCCACCTTTCAAGCCTGTCCAGGTGCCTCTGGATGATATCCCTTCCCTCCAGAGTGTCGACTGAGCCACCAAGCTTGGTGTCATCAGCGAACTTGCTGAGGGTGCATTCAATCCCACTGTCCATGTCTCTGACAAAGATGTTAAATAGCACAGGTCCCAGTCCTTACCCTTGTGGGACACCACTCGTCACTACCCGCCACTTGGACATTGAGCCATTGACCACAACCCTTTGAGTGCGGCCATCCAGCCAGTTGCTTNACAACCCTTTGAGTGAGGCCATTCAGCCAGTTCCTTATCCACCGAGTAGTCCGTTCATCAAACCCATGACTTTCCAATTTGGAGACTAGGATGTTGCCTTGTCTATGCAGAGATAGCCTGGGGCGAGCTGCAAATATGGCTCAGCTCACGGTTGTCTCAAGATTGCACCACAATAAGAACCAAAACTGAATGGAGTCTTAACAAAAAAAATGCTCTGAGTCCCATCCCACCACTATTCCCCTGACTTTGAGTGGTAGACATCAAAAAAAATAGCATCAGAAATTTAGGATCCACTGCATCACCAGAGAGAAATGTTCCAGATAGGTAATCCACTCAAGCATAATCCTGCCCTCCATCAAATCAGGAAATATAAACCGTAAGGTTTGGGAGAAAAAGAGGGAATCCTCCAGTGATACAGCAGGCCTGTAGGAGATTCCTCCCCACTTTTCCAGGATGCTCTACAGGGTAACTTCCCAGGGATTGAGTGACCTTACCTGAGAGAGAGGGTAAGTGATTAAGAAACATACATATAGTATACAGCATGTTATTAAGGTCATGATTGGTGCACTCTTTTAAGATATTAGTATCTAGTGTGCTTCTGGTTTGTGTTGTTACTTTTTGGGACCACTTGTAGGTTGTNTTACCTGAGAGAGAGGGTAAGTGATTAAGAAACATACATATAGTATACAGCATGTTATTAAGGTCATGATTGGTGCACTCTTTTAAGATATTAGTATCTAGTGTGCTTCTGGTTTGTGTTGTTACTTTTTGGGACCACTTGTAGGTTGTAATAGTGTATTTCACGAATTGTTTTGAAATTGCAATAGTGTATTCGTCATTGTACCCACAGAACCTGTAATAGTGGTGTATTGGATCTGTGAGTGAAGTCCAAATAAATTGTTAATTTGAACCTCTCAGTGAAGTCCTTTTCCCTTTTCCCAACATTTTCAAAGTAGTCAAAATGACCACAGAGAAACCAAATTACTTCTTTGCATGAGCGTTCCCTGTGGAAAAATTGGGGAGGTTCTTCCACTAAAATTCTTTTTTTTTGGAGACTCAGTAGAGGCTGTGCCTGAAATTGAGGTGGCTGTAAAAGGGGTTATGGAGCAGACTGATAAAATAAACAGTAACAAATTGGTAGACTACATAGCATTTATTCAAGTGTTCTAAGTTAACTCAAGGATGAAATATCTAAATTACTAATGGTAGTGTGTAACTTCTCTCTTCAGAACTGATGTTGTACCTGAGGACTAGAAAGTGATAAATGTGATGCTAGAGAAGATCCAGAAAATTTGTGTGGCAGATTGACCTTGACTGGTTGCCAGGTGCCCAATAAGTCACTCTGCCACTCCTTCTTTTCAACAGAATGGGGGAAGAAAACACAATTAAAATCTTGTGTGTTAAGTCAAGGACAGGGAAATCACTCCACAACTGCCATCATGAGCAAAGCACACTTGACTTGGGGAAAATAAAAATGTGGGAAAGTCCACAAGAATGTGAATGACTATGTAATAAAGTGGCAAATTAAATATAATGTTGATAAATGTAAAATGATACACCCAGGGAAACCAATGAAGGACACTGAGCTAACCATATTACCCAGGGGAAGATCTTGGTTTTATAACAGACAGTTCTAATGCTCATTGCCTGTGAAAAAAAGAAATCAAGTGTCAGAAAGTAATAAAGAAATAGTGAAGGAAAGAAGAAATGTCATTATGTCATTCTGTAAGTTCATGTTTCTCTTAAATTTTGAATACTCTATACAATTCTAGCCCTTGCACTTCAAAAATATATAGTAGAATTGGAAAAAGTTCAAGAAAGAGTAAAGCATCTCATAAAGAAATCATAAACATTTCCATACAAGTAATGGTTTAGCATGTTAGAACTTAACAGGAAACCTTAATGGAAGAAATGAATTGGAGGGATATGATGAGAATCCGCAAAACCATGAATGTCACATTTTCATAGAATCACAGAATTTTCATGGCTGGAAGGGACCTCTGAGATCATCGAGTCCAGCCATACACATTTTCTCTCTGTCCACTATGAAATAAAGCTAACATGAGGTAGGTTCTGAACTGAAGGTGGTTTTCTCCCCACACTGCCCCAGCCCACCATGCAACAGGTAGTAGTTTAATTCAACTTTTTCAAAGAATGTCATGGAGTGTAAAAATTTAAATAGGTCCAAGGGTTGATTAGACAGTTATGTGAAAAAAAATAAATTATTAAACATTACTGAATAAGCAGAACATATCTGATTGAAGATATTTCCATAAAACAAAACAAAACAAAACAGGCTAAAAAGTAATCAAAGAAGCTTCATATAAGCTTGTTCCATTTTGCTTTCTGTAATGTTCACTTATTCCCACTGTATGGGAAGAAATACTGGATGTGTACTTTTTGTCTGACCTAATATCATCAGCCATATATTGTGTTAATTAATTTCTTAGCCAGTGTCAGACACACCTTGGTTTGGTCAATATCCCAGTCTTGCAGTAAGATCGGTGGAGTGTATAAATTCTGCATGGTTTTTCCTGAGGAGGGGAAGTGGAGAGAGAGATGTTGATCTTTTCTCCTTCGCATCCAGTGAGAAAATGTGTGGTAATGGTTTAAAACTGCATCAGGGGAGGTTCAGACATGACAGTAGGAAACATTTCTTTATTGAGGGGGTAATGAAAAACTGGAACAGACTTTCTAGACATGTAGCTGATGCCCCAGGTCTTTCAGTGTTTAGGTGCCTCTTTCAGTTTAAGAGGCATTTGGAAAACGCACTTAGTAAAGCGCTTTAACTTTTGGTCAGCCTTAAAGTGGTCAGGCAGTTAGACTAGGTGATCTGTGTAGATCCTATCCTGTTCAAATGAACTATTCTACTCTATTTTATTCTGAATCTAATTGAAGGATCCTGCTAGAAACAGTGTAAAATACTTATTGTCTCTTTATTTGTCAACAAAGAAAAGCAATACAATTAATGAAATGCACCAAAAAAAAATTATTTTCTGCAGCTCTTGGTACTATATGTAACACAGAAACCAGCTTTCCTAGGCTTGTAGATTTTTTAGTAGCTTGGAAGAATGGCTGAAGAATTATCTCAGTTTGCAACAGCAATCAAAGCACAGTAGATAAAGCTAAGCGCAATGAGATAGTTCCTGATAGTATTTGGATTCAGATACATGTAGATTGGCTGTCTTGATTTTTTCACTAGAGTATTGTACATCAAAATCTCTCTCTGTAAGTTGATTTTCTCTAAAAAACTAAAAAAAAAAAAAAACAAGTGATAAAAATGTCTTGTTTTTTCAGCTCTTTCTTCACTAAAGTTACTCTAAGTATCTTCTGCTTATTCCAAAATATTATAGTGTCTTCCTCAGTGTTTGAGTCAGACATAATTATACCCAAAAGACCAACTTATCCATCATCATTCAGCTACTGTAGAGTTTTTCACTCTGTGGGAAGTAAGATTATTTTGTCAGCAGGAGATTTGCTGCTACATCCATTGAAAAGCTGACGTTCTTCAGGAATCTTTTATAAGATTATATCAGTGGCATTGACTACAGAAGAATCAACAGAGGCAAGTATCAGCATTGCATAGAGTTACAAACAGAAGAACCTGGGTCATACGGAAAGGATTGTGATTCTCAAGGATTTCTGGTGGAATTGAAGGTTTTAAAGAACTGTATTTCACAGCTCCTCTTGATTTTTCTTTTTTTTTTTTTTTTTTTTAATCATTATTCTATGAATTTGTATATTTTTAAATTATATCAAGTAATACAGTGTAAGTTGACCTACTTGGCTAACTTTTGATTTATACTCTATAAGTAAAGGGTATAGTCTTCAATATGAAGGGTGTACTGTGTTCTATTTTCCATTCTTACACTTTTCCCCCCAGTGATTCTTATGGTGAAAAAAGGAAGCTCTTATCAGCCTTACTTATGTTGACTGATATTGCCTCAAGCCCTGTTGTGATAATGACAAGGGGTAACGGTTTTAAGCCAAAAGAAAGTAGATTCAGGTTAGATCTAAGGAAGAAATTGTTTCAATGATGGTGGTGAAACATTGGAACAAGTTTCCCAGGGAAGCAGTAGATGGCCCATCCCTGAAGACATTCAGGGGCAGGTTGGAGGGGACTCTGAGCAACTTGATCTTGTTGAAGACGTCCCTGTTCTTTGCAGGAGGGTTTGGGACTACATGACTTTTAAAGCCCCTTCCAACCCAAGTTATTCTATGATTCTATCTATATTCCTTATCTCAGCCTGAGCATTCTTTTCAGTAAGTTTTTCCTTGATTCTTTGTTAAAAGTAGACCCAAGCAGCTGGAAAAAGTTTCCTAAATAGAGTAATTTAGATTTTAGCATGTATATCTTGCTCTGGTTAGATAGAGATTACTGGCAGACTGTATGTCTGCAACCAGTGTCCAGGATTGCTCAGTTTAGAGTTTCATACATGTCAAAGTTTGAAAATACTGACATTATTGAGTGGAATAGTGTTGCATTGGTTTGTGTTTTTTTTTTTTGTTGTTGTTGTAGACAGTGACAACAGTATTTTTACTGTGACAACAGTAAAAATTGTCCACTCTTATTCATGTAGAGGAATGGAATTGTCCATTCTTATTCATGTAGAGGAAAACAATCTGATTACAGATTTTAATAGCAAACATTTTCTAGGTAAATCGATGCTAAATATCCATTAGAAAACAAAGTATGGGTATTTTACGGAATCTATACTTTCATTAGGCTTCAGATATTGTCTAAGGAAAGATATAGATCTTTTTAGAATACAATTCACGTGAAAAGAAGATATTGAAATGGGTTTTCCTCAGTCATTAATAGACAAAAGTGTTTGCTTGAATTGTGAAGATACAACTCTGAAGAGTGTTCTGACTCTTAAAGACAAAAATGAGACTAAACATCTTGGTCAAGGATCAATTTTTCATTTAAGAGTTAAATATTTTTTCCCTGAAATCTATAGGAGCATCAACACAGATTTAATTTAAATAAATAAATAAATAAATCAACTAATAGTAAGAAAAAAGTCACTCCCCAGAGAACATATTTTTTGGAATATCACCTTTTATTTAACTGAGTTCAATTTTGTATCTTCTTTACTGTCCTGGTTTGATGTAAAACGAACCAATTTTCTGTTTTACAGTTTTACTTTCTTAGCTAGGCCTCTTCTAACTAACTAATCTCTGAAATTAACAGCACATTGTTCAGAACTGTTTCGTCTCACAGTGATAAGATCTGATTATTACCAAGGGAAGGTATGCACAGAGGCCCTTGTTCATACTTATTGCTGGAACAAATGAGGTCAGGTAATTGTCGTCATTTGCCCCGTTGGAGGGTCGGAAATGGAAAAGCGCAAAGNTCTCGCTTTTACCCAAAGGAGGAAGGGGGGGACATCTGTCAAATAGGTTTCGATAAGTTTGGCTGAAACCATGACATTTACATACACTTCTTTAGAGTAATTATCTCCTGTTACCACAAGGCCTGGATTCCTACTATATGAGAATAATTCCTATTTTTTCGTAGCGCTTGACAGAACCTTTGGAAATGTCTTGTTCCTGTTAAGCATTAACCATAGAGATTAATGACACTAGAAACAATTTTTTATATAGACTTATGGCTTGAAGATATGGACTTATGGCTCAACTGTCCATGAAATTAGTTGGGGTGAAGTTAGGTAATACGAATTTATTAATTGGCACTGTCAAAAGGAACGTCTTAAAATCTCTCATTCTGGAGCATCTGTGAACCTCATCTGTACAGATCAGACCAGGGAGGTAGAGAAAAATAAATGTATTTCTAGCTAGGAAGGCTCTTTCTGGTTAGTGAGTTGAGCTGTGCCAAGGAATGCTATAGTCATAATAAAGAAAGGAGAAGCACACAGGATTGTAAAGTAAGATAGAGTGCCATTCTTGGGAACAGTGAAATCCAAACCTTCTCAACTGTATTGTGGAATATCACATTTAGGTTTTGTATTTAAAAGAAAAGTAATTTCTTTCAACAGCTTAAATAAACTTTTAAGACAAAATCAATAGAAATTTTTACTCTAAGATTTCAATAGTCATGATCTGTAAATAAACACTGAAAATATTTACAGCAAGGATATTTTATCTCTGAGACTCTTTTTTTTTAATATGTATTTTTTTTCAAATATTCACTACATGAACTACCTATAACAAAAATTGTAACAGTAGTTTATTAGACATTTGATCAATATTAATTCTAAATTCAAGAGATAAAATTTATTTTATGTGATGGCCAATAGGGGGAAAAATTATTTTCATTAGAGTTCTATGAATCATTAAGAGATAGTTTGTCTTATTACAGTTTGTTATTAATCTCCAGATTCCATTTAATTTCACTTTTAACTGACTGTAGCAATTAGATAATTGATTTCATCTGGCAGGCTTTGGTGGATTATATTGCTTTGAGTTGGTAGTGATACAGAATGTCCGTAGCTCATGAGCAAAACTTATGGATGTCAATGAGAGAAATAAGAGATTCAAAAATTTCCATACAAAATGCACAAGACATATCTTCTTTATTATTTTTTTTCCTCTTCCAGTAGACAATTTTTTCCCAGATTCTATGGGCCTCATTTAGGAGTTCATCTTCTTTTTAATTAGACAAAGTGATAATTTTATAAATGTGGTTTTAACCACAAAGAGAAACAAAGTTTATGACAAAACAACTCTTGAAAAAGTATCCTTTATGGATATAGTAATATTTAGTAACCCTACAAAACAAAATTCACCAGTGGAAAGACTTCTATGCAGAGACAGGAGGCAAAAAATCCCAAAACCTCTTAAAAAAAGCAAAAAAAAAAAAAAAGTACACAAAGAGAGTGTAACACCTTATAAAGATATGTGAATAAAAATACATATTGTATTTTTTTAAATTGTTTATTTTGCATACTCACAGCATTTAGAAAAGTTTTGAATTACAGAAGATGCTTTTTTGCATGAGTGTCTTAGTTTGGAAATTCACATAATTCACTTTAGTTACAGAAGCATGAAGTTATTGAGTGGTGGAGTTACTGCTTTCAGCCATGAGGAATCTCTGCTGCTGATAACATCCTCTGAACACAGACAGGCATGAGGTCTTCAAGGCAGAAAAGATATTCAAGCTGTTTGGCTAACAACTACTTTCCCTTTTATATAAGGTGATTTAAAGAAGACAAAGACTCACAGTTTGTACTGTGAAAATCAAATTCCAAAGTAGGGAAAGCTCATATAAATTGTAGGTTATACTGTACAGTAGTGTGTGGGAAATGTGAAATGTTTTTATATTTGTATTCTTGATTGTTTGTTCATTGCCAGAAATTCTTTGTGAATTTCCAGAGGTGTGCAATATGATCAATTACCTCTTTCAAGGTGAATCACAGGAGACTGCTGGGACACAATATTTTCCAGCTTCTCATGACAATAATGTAAATCTGAAACCAGAAGATGATGGCCACTATTTACTCCTGTGATTCTAAGCTGGTTTACCTAGGTGAGAGTTAAGACTTATGTAAGTGAGATGTTAGATATTCTATACAGTTATCCTTACCATGCTCTTTTATGTTTTTCATAGTGTATATATATCAAATTAAAACAAATAGGTAAATCATGTAGTTTTGAAACGTGACAAAAAATGACGAGTAAGTCCTTCTCAAACAAACAATATATAACTTCCTAGAAATTTCAAATTTGTGTTATTTTTGAAATATTTTCACAATTAAACCCATATCATACTATTAGCAGTTTGGGATTTTTAATTGTTTTACCATCCATTCAAAATATTCACAGCTTGATAAAGTTCCATGGTTTGTTAAGGACCTGGAAGTGTGATCTCTCCCTTCCTCTCCTCTTTCAAAAGATCAAGTTCGTGCTCAAAAAGCAGCTGGTGAATTATCAATAATTTTCTTCATGTGCTCGAAAGTGATTGATTCAACATAATCACATGCTACAAATGAACAGGTGCTGGAAACATGGCTTTGGACATTTCAGAAAAAAATCAAACCAGGCTGAATAAGGTCTGGTACATAAAGTCAGCTTTTTGGCATTCCATAAGTTTTAAAATATTGGATCATTCTGAAAATTATTTTACTCAAAGCATGAAGAATGGGCTACCTTTAATTAAGCTCTTTATAGATCTCCCTGCAGCTGACAATATTCACAGAAACTGGTGGTTTTATCCCAATTACCCACAGTCTTGAGAAAAAGTGCTAGAGAAAATTGAGGGTATGTGATTTATGAAGGCATCTTTTGAGTCACTTATTGGATCACTATGCTTTTGTTTATTTTAAACCAAACCTAGTATAACTGTGACTTCTAAAATGATTTTACAAGGGTATGCAACGCTATCGTTGGAGTTTCTTATTTTCTCTTATTTTTTTCACATCAAGTTTACAAGATAGCAACACTTTCTCCGTTGTCCTAAGAGCAAAGTTCAGTGTTCCTCTGCAAATCACACTTCACTGATCCGAGCAGTGGTTGTTGGAGTATGAGATTCATAGCAAGCGTTATCACACCAGTACAGACAATGACTGTTAAACTGACCTTTTTTGTCAACAATGTTAAGGTTTTTACATAATACATTTACAAAGCACCTAAGACAGAGAAAACTGAAAGCAAAATGTGTTTATCTTACTATATGAGCAAAGCTGTTTCTTTAGAAACTTTGTCACTAGAGGCGATGTGATGAATAAGACACATAAACAGTTGTTATGCTGTCTAGGATAAGCTTCAAACCATTGCTGTGCTTACGGAGGATGCAGCTGTAAAAAGGCTTTTTAAACTACTCTGACGGGTGTTCATTTCTGAGGCAAGTCAGGTCAAAAATACATTTCTTCTTTTGCCTAATCTGTGCCTTCATTCCAGTGTGTGAAGCCAACTGATATGTGACAGGTATTATTATATACTATGTTTGACTGGACATGGTGGAGATATATATGTATCATAAATACATTTAATTCTACTCCTTCAATTACTTCTAGTGTAAATTTGTGTAAAGTAAGCACTGACTTCTGTTATAAATTCTGCAACCCAATAATCAAGTTCATGATTTATTTTATTTCTTTCCCTATGTACTTTCTCATTTAAATTGCACAACTTCTTATCCTGTCCAAGTTCAAATGGAGATGAGACATATATATATACACAACAAAACTATTCCAGCCTCCCATAAAGTGCACCTGTGTAAAAACCTAGTCTTTCTCTGAAAGCTAGATTTAACAGTGAGGAAATAAAATGACCTGACTTAAGTCACAGTAAGAGTTAACAAATTCATGTTTCTACATGACGTGGACACTTTTAAGATTCCACACCATACACAAGACAATAAAATGCCACTGACTTGATGCAGAAATTTGGTAACTCAGGTTAGGATACGTTTTGTGTCAGACTTTTTTGCTCTTAAAAGTCTCTTTGGACTTCTATCCTGGCCTCTCCACCTGATTTTGGTGTTGCAGAGAAATAGTTTGGGGCATTTTGTGCTCAAGATTCATATACTAAGTGTCAAATATTCAACTTCTTCATTTCAATAAACTTTTATGTCTGGATAAATACTACCTCATTGACAAGTCTGGGCCTGACTATCCCACAGCAGTGCAAGCAGCAGTACTAGTCTACAGATATTATCACAATACTCAGTGTGATGAAGTATAGACTCCAAGAAAGGTTTAGGGTTTATATTCCATTTTGAGACGTGTATTTCTTACGGGCTGCAACATACTCAGGAGTAGGGTGAGGTTCATAAGCTTATTTTATGCTTTAGAATCTATTATCCTGTGGGTATTGTCAAAAAGCAGAACTTGTTTTCAGTTTTGGCTCAGTTATTGAAGTGATTCTAGACAGGGTTTTGTTACACACTAGGTGTCTGGCCCTGATGGTTTTTATTTGTTGAGGCTATTCTGTAAACAGAATGAGACTTCTAGGAAAACAGAAAATTAAATGCTTTCTACATTCTTTAAAAGAAACTATAATAATGATATTTATCAAAAAAAAGGAACAAAAATCCTCATTACTTTAAATAAGATTTTTCTTTCTCCTGTGAAAAGTACCTTCTTTGTCCTGTTTTGCATTTTAAATATTATATTACAGGCCCAAAATGTTTCATATTAGTCAATTTGAGATATTTGTCTAAACCACCACCAAGGAAATATATATGATTTTCTGAACAAAAGTTCCTTCGACTACATAGTCAAACTGGATCTAGCTCAGTTATCCATACAGAAATCACAGTGAAAAGCATATGTTGTAGTCATCTACTTATTTAAAAAAAAACAACCAAAAAACAAACACACAAACAAACTAACAAAACCACAAATGCACAGAAAGAATCCAAATAAACCAAACCCAGAACCACACAAACAATAAAAAGATCAAAACAGAAAGGGGGAGCTCCTTTTACAGTAAATACTATATGAGAAACTGTGTTTTCCTCTACTTGTAACAGAAAAGCATAGGGGAATAGTTTCTCTATCTCCATTTGTGTCTCCTTCCACATTTCGCAGCTCATCCCAACTAGTATTGCTTATCCTCTTTGGATATATATGTTTCTTTATTCTTCACATAAAAAAAAATTCTGACCTTTTTTTAAAAAGCTGTTTCTAATGCTTGGAAATACATCATTTTCAAAAATAATCTATAAATTACAAATATTAAATGATTAAAATTGGCTGCATAATAACATCTCCAAAATACTTTGGGGAAAGTCATCTTGTAAGATTGATATCAGTGATTTGATACAATTGTAAGTATGGAGGAAATCTGAAGATATGAAAAACCACCAGAAGCTGGCTAGAATTTCAGTCAGCTTTGTTATTGCTTTTTCTCTCCATTCATTATTAATACATAAAGAGTAACGGTCCCAAGTAAAAAGGGACACAAGTTATTGTCTCCAAAGAAAATCCTTCTTAAATTCACCCAGTTCTCTTCAATACACTGTTGTGACAGTTTTTATAACAGCCTAAGGGAACTTTTCAGTATTTGCTTTAGCTAACTGAGCCATATTATGCTTTAATATTTATATTATTTACTTTTCTACAACAGTACACAGTGTGTCATACTTCAAAGATAGCCAGTGCACAGAAAACAGTCTTCTGAAGATGAAAGCTAGGATAAAAGCAGTCCAAAATCACTTCTCTCCATAAATATCCAGAGCATCTCTCCATAATAATCCAGACTTTACTATTTCCAATATCATATACATTTTCAGTCTTATTTTCTTTTTTAGCCCTCAGTTCACCTCTGATCCTATCCTTAATATCTGACCTACTTGATGGTTGGTCTTCTAGTGGTGGAGCTGTTGCAAGCAGATACAAAGAAAGTGGTTTCCCTAGAAACAGAAACTATGACATTGCATGTAAAAGATTTTAAAACATTTCTGTTCCCACTTACTTCCAGCCAGCAGTTTTCATATCTTTGCAGTAAATGGAAGAGCTAACACCTCTTTGTGATTAATAGTAGCACTCTTAAAAATGTTACAGCTGTTCCTTCTTTCCACCCGACCCCACAAGCTGTTTATCACTTCTATTGTTATATGCATAATTTAGTTTATATCAACACAATTTACAAGCATACAAAAGATGTATTAGTACATGATGAAGGTGCAATTTTCTTAATTTTCAGAAATACTGCTGCTATAGACCAAAGCATCTACTTAGCCTCTAACAATTTAATTGCATTAAAAGGTACTTCTAGAGATTATAATTTACATTCTGTATTAGTATTATTTTTCTCACTCATTAATTCTAGCTAATTACGAAGACATCTGTTAAGGCTTTCTAGAAGTCTGATGAAGGAAGTTCAGGAATATCTATTGCTTCACCCTGAACTCACTGCCCAGGAGCCAGTAATTGCCATTTACATAAACTTGCTCTCTTTTCTCTGGATAGTCACCTGATAGTCTTCCTGAAATAGAAATATTGCATTTCTGGAATATTCTTGAAACAGTTGATATGTGTATTTATAAATTGAAAACCAGGCTTACTGATTGTAACAAACTGGTTACTGAATTTACATTTTGATGTATAGTAGAATAAACATAGAACAATGTTCTTGCTTTCCAGGCAACCCATATCACTCATTTAAAAATAAAGAAGATCAAGATCAGAAAAAAGCATCTGACCATATTTATGTCCACATAGGTCCTTTAAATCTTTTTTTCTCAAGCTAATTTTCTAATCAGACTTCCAAAACATTCACTGGCACCTACTAATGGCGAGGCACTGCTTTGTCAAATATTATTTCAATGTGTATGTAAATAATGTAATTTAAATTAGCATGCCTAGGCACAAATATATTTTTTTCCTTTGTATATGCTACCATTGCATGCATTATTGGTTATGCACAAAAATTAGATGAATGAATAATTATATTCTGCCTTGCATATGCTGACACTATATTTTGAAAAGTTGGTCTTTAATGTTTGGGTTGAAATAAATTTTTTTCTCTTTAACTGTGCATTTCACTTTTATACACTTTTTTAATTTTAGTTTTAGTTAATGTTTTTCTTTTATCTTTTTCAATTAAAATCTTCATTTTTGCATCAGTGACTTTTCATAGATTGGGAGGAGCTAAATACTGCTTTTTTTCTCTATTTTTTTTCTAGCAGAGCCTAATTTACATTTCTCTTGGCTCATATTACTTTGAATTCATCAAAGATAAAGAAGGAACTCCCAATTTAGCAGTACAGACAAGCTTCTAAAGCACTGCCATCCTAGAGAAAGTCTTTAATATATGAATTGTGTTTACTGCACATAATCTTTTCTTCACTTGGTTATCCTAAAACATTTCCCAAGCAGTTATTCATTATTATATGCAAACTATAAGCTGATTAGTAACATTTTCTACATACAATGCTGAGGAACTTTAGGTCAGAAGAACTAAGTAACTTCAGGAACATAATCTAGCATCAGAGCTGAGAATCGTATGACATGAGTAACAACAAAAGATCTGCTTCTCCAGTCACCCACTAAAGCCCACATCTTTATGTTCATTAGTCCCCTTTTCTAGTTTTGCTTGTCGGCTTTTTTTTTTTTTTTTGTTTTGTTTTGTTTTTTTTAATAACCAAGACCTGTATAATATCAGTAATATTAGAATTCTAGCTGATCTTTCTCTAAATTATTAATATGGGCAATGCAATTTGACAGTGACATTTATCTGTATTTCTTTCCAATGTTTGCAAATTCCAGAGAGAATCTATTTTTTATTAAATGGAATTGTTTTCTCATCTTGAAAAAAAAAACATTTTAACTTTTTCTGAGCAATCTGTTTTATTCACCACTTTTTCTTAGAGTACACAGTTCCACTTAAGAAACATAGTATGTGTGTTTCTAAAGAGATAGAGCCCAACAGTATTTTTCAGTTTCTGGCATCTGCCATCCTAACATCTACTGATCAATCCAATGCATCAATTTCACTGGCTTTATTTATTTATCTATTTAACTATTTCTTTAGTTAAAATTAAGAACAAACAAACAAAAAAAGTGTTAATACCTTTCCAAAAGCCACTTCCTTCAAACAGTATACCTGGTCACTCAAGCATCATAATGGTAAGAAATTGTCTTATTTGTCATTACCGAAGGAAAAATTGTGCTTAGTTGCACTGTATCAATTCTTAATGTTGTTCTTAGAAACATTAGAACTTCCTTACATAGGATATATAGGTAGTCTGTACACTGTATGCCTAGTCAGATTGCTCTTAAATGTGTGTGATTAGTGATTCTTTACTAGTTGCTACCTTTGTCAAGCAGTAACTTCAAGTCATCTGAAATAATTCTGGAAATGGATAACAAGTGCAGAAAATTCTAAGTCTACTGAATATCTGAAAAACTAACAATACACTGCTAGAGTACTTCCAAGTGTGAACTTCTGTGTCTGATGTGCTTAAAGTTCTGTTGCTGAACTAAATCACCAAATGTGTCTTGTTTTCAAAACAATTAGGGCTCTTTAAATTTAGGATATGCTGCATATAAGCCAACAGCTAAATGCAAATTGTTTCTCTTTTGATTAAAAAGGGATGTAAATGGTAGAAGATTTTTTTCCAAGTACAGAATTGATTGTTTGCATTAAAACCATCATCAAATAATAGAAATTATTTGTTTTCACAATCACATGATTTCTTTGACTTCAAGCAAAAAAAGCTTTAGATAAAATAACTAGTGTATTTCTGTTATTTCCCCTCTAGTTATTGGAATGTGTTGTAAGGGCATCTATTCATGCATGACTGCTAAAATAAAGGACAGAAATAAGGTCATAGAGATTGTTTTTGATATGCCAGAAGCCCTGGATTCCCTTGAAGAACTCTTAAATCATATATTAAGAGACAATCAGTAACTCATGTGCAGGCTCCGGGTTCCAAATAGGCAAACAGGTAACTCATAGTCCATCTCAAAATTAATTAATAAGTAAAATGGTTGTGAAAGAAAACCTGACTATATTATTGTTGTCCATTTTAGACTGATTTTGAAAGAGAATCTCTTTTGATAGGACATACTTAGTGTTGTTAACTTGTATGAATTGAACTTATTTTAGATGCTTTGAATCTGATGCTTTTCGGGGAATTACATTTTGAGCTGACATTTGCTTTGTCATAGCAAATTCAAAGGGTAAGCAAGCAAAAGGTCACATTTCAGACTCAGATAAGGAAACTAACTTTTTTGTCAAATCTACTGTACTTTTTTTTTTTTTTTTTTTTTTTTCTTGGCNTGTAATCTACTATGGTAATTTGCATTTCAATTTGCATAGGACCTGTCACCTAGACTAACATCTCCAGAGAAATCTGATACAGGAAAGTTTTTGTTTTGTTGGTTTTGTGTTAGGTAGCCAAAATTTAAAGCTAGACATTTAATGGACAGACAAGTTGATGACTGAACTCAGAGAGACAATAAATAGTGAAGACTTCCTTTCCAGTAATCAAAACTCTCTAGTTTCTATTTTAAAGAAATAGAAGAAATTATGGTAAAATTGCATATACTGTCATCACAAAAACTGTGACCAAAGCTGAGTCACAGAACCTGTAAAGTGAAGAATCAAAACAAAGAAGGAGGGCAAAGGGGGCAGTTCTCAGTATGAGTTCTCAGTATAAAACAAGACACAGGGCAAAAGAATCAAATAAAAAAAAAGTTCTGAAGAAAAGAAGGAATAGGAACTGAAAATAGATGGGGGGATGGGAAAGGAAACAGGAGGGATTTCCAAAAGAAATTATGTTAAGCAGAATTACAGAAACTAAATTACATTCAACTGTAGCAAAAAATAGCACTGACTCCCTCCAAGGGAGTCTGCTGTTAGTAAACCACACTGAGGCTGAAAGAATACTAGTGAACCAAAACTAATACCTATTCTTTTTGTCTAATACTACCTATAATACAGAAATTAATATCATCTCCTCCCTATTACTGCTTTAGATTCTTTGACAAATGGTAATAACAAAAAGATTTCATTACAAAGGACTTTGGCTACAAAGTTAAAATATAAATATTTCAAAATCCAATCTCCATTTTTGTTATATTCATTCAAAGACAGAATCATATATTTCTGATAGGACAAAAGAAAAAAGGACTGAACAGTAACTAAGTTAGCACAGAGTTTTTAGTACCTAAACTATTCTCTCCACATATTAACAGAATAAACATTCTCTTTTATAAGAGATTTCAGTGCTGTAAATTCTCATATATGCACACCTTCTACATTTGATTTCAGTTTTTTAAATCTTCAAAGGTTGTCTACTGTACTTTTCAGTCCTAGCAGGAATTCTTGAAAGTGTGTCATTTTTCAGGGGAACATCCTAGTCTGATGAAGAGAAAAAAAAATCTCTCAAGTTACAGGTTTCAGATCCATTTGTGTTTTGGAGCACGAAGGCTATTATTTGCCATCATAAGTTCTGTATTGATCAGTATGTATAGGAAGAAAAATTACTCTCAGAACACAGTAATTCAGCTTTCATTTGTTTAAACACTCTAATGGAAATGCCTATAGTGTTTTGCTCAAGGCAACCCTGAAGCAGCCTTCAGGGTAAGTTACTGCGAGGCTGCACATGTGGCTTCAGGTGGAGTCAGCAACTCACTAAATCTTTTCCAACTGTCCTTAGTTTATTATAATAATTTTCGTATCATTCACAAGCCACTATTTCAATGGAGGCATGTGAGATGTATCAAAATTTAGCTAGCAAGACACGTCTAGCACAGACTTTCTTCTAAGTTTTCCCAAAATTCTGCCTACAATCCAGCTGGAGATATCACTCATTCAGTTGAAGCAATTCAGACCAAAATGTATCAGCAAAAGCTCATATATTACTTGGGATTTAAGTAGTGGCTAGGCTTTGTGCTAAAACTCCATATATGAAAAAAAATCTGTGAATGAGGCCTAGAAGGACTTATTTGTGAGAGAAAACAAGCTGATATACAGCTTTTTTCATGGTTGAAAAATTCTTTGTCAGTCAATCCTTATTTCCTTTTAGTAGATCTCCTATTTTTATGCCATAGACTTCATGATAAGCAGTTTGTTTGGACTGTTTACTGCTTATGTTGAGACACTGGCAATTCTTGTCACAGGGTATTATTTTCTCTGCATGGTTGGGTGAATGAAATATGCTAAATTATAGAATAACATAGAACCAATAATGAGCTAATAGCAAACAGTACTGATTTCCATTAAATAGATATTTCTGCAAGAATGGCTGAAAATTTCAGAACCAGAAAATATCTATTGAATGTTTTTGGCCAACTTTCAACTAATTAGTCATAACCAATAACATAGCTTCAGAAACTACATTGCATTTAGTTTTTATTGAGAGAAGAAATGTATGAGGTTTTTTCTCTTACTCTTTTTNCTTTTAATGCCAGTTCCATTTAAAAACTAGAACAGGGAAAAATGGATGTAAATTAGTTACTATTAATAGTAATAAAGAAAGGATCCCTTGGCTTTGTTCCTAATATTGAAACAGCTTTTATGGATAAGAGAATTCTTAAGCTGATTAGAAAGCGTCAACCATCAGTGATCATCTCTAGCTGAATGAAGCATTGAAAAATGATTCAAAAAAACTTGTGTCTCTAAAGGCTGTTAACTCTCCATAATAGACCAAATAAAATTACACCATAAGTTGTCATATGAATCCACATTACTCACAGAGTAATACTCCTTTTTTAAAAGTTAAAAAGGAAAATAAGTTTACTGTCATAGCTGCTTCAGTATGAATACACATACAAAATCAGAACTTGGAAATCTTCTGGTATTCAACAGTATCATAAATTAAAGAAAAATAGCAATTTTCCTATGGTTATATGTCAATTTTTCCAAGCCAAATCTTACCTTAAAAAGAATATCCTGTGTTTTATTGATGAATACATAGAATGTATTCATGTTATATACAATAGGTCACACAGTTCAATAAAAACAACCTACTATTTCAATAAAAAATCACTGTTCATACATATAGTAGTAGTGGTACATCTTGACACATTATATTCACAGCTGTCTTTCATTCAGCAATTATTATCAAAAGCTTTGATATATAGAAATTTAGTTGTTTCTTTAAAAGTACTAATACCAGTTGCAGCGTACCTAGAAGAGTGATTTAAACTACCACTGTGAGTATTTAGGTACACTAATATATAATCTGTAATACAAGAAGATGAACTACCTGACCACCAGAATATATAATTTTCCTTTTATGTATTTTCTGCTCTGTTAGGACCAGAGAGATATAGAGACGCAGAAATTCAGGGCCAGAATTCAATATTTATTAAACCTCTTTTTCATGACTTTGGACTCCATCATCTAAAGTGCACCATGAGAGGTAAAAGTTACAATAAAATGGTTTTCATGGCTTCTTACATCATAACAATAAAGCACAGTAAGTATTTGGTAAAAACAGACAGGCTTGAGATTATCAGAATCTTTATGAAAAAAGGCCAAAAACTTTTAGTCAGATGAGGAATGAAAGTAAAGACACCACAAAGACAGTGAGAAAGAAGAAAGAACTAGTGTCATCATCTGGCTGCTCCTTTAGGGTGGAAAAGCAATGTCTTGCTAAGTTGTTTCTGCTGTTTGTCCTCATATTTCTTCATCCCTTTTAACACCTGACCTCTTTTTTAACACCTGGTTCTTCTGACTGTGCACACACTTGGATTGCCTCAAAACTTGATATTTATTCCCCAAAGTATTATTAATTACAAATAAAAGGATGAAGGTTGTGGACAATTATTATAAATGTGAAGTATTAATTGCAAAATAGTCCCAGAAAAAGCTTAGACACTATGTGAATATGTGTTCATAGCCAGGTTCTTTCCAAATGTGATACAAAAGGCTACATACTAGAAAAAAAAATAAAAAAGACAAAATTCCTGGCACTACTGAAATTACACTTTGACAAGTACCTTCACTGTGCAGAAATCAAGCTTTGATGTCCTGTAATTCACAATCATAGAATCATGGAAAGGTTAGAGTTGGAAGGGACCTTGAAGACCAAGTTCCAACCCCCCTGCCATGGACAGGGATTCGGGAAAACAGTTATAAGGCTGAGCCTGAGAATGCAGGAGTAGCTATTGTAGGTATGCAGCTGAAGTGATGTTCTTAAGAGTACAAGTGCTTATTTTGCTATTAAGGCAATAAGTAGGATGCCTGCAGTCCTCCAAAACACACCTGGAGTAGATTCTGACAAGGAAATGTAGATTAAGAAACATTCAAGTATGACATCAAAGGATATATAGCATGGACTGAACAAATGTTACTGATAATGACTGTCATTTCACTATAGACACTGAAACAGTGAAGTGAAATTATACACCAGGTGTCTGTAATGAACCAGATCAGTGTATACTGAGTCGCTAATGACCCAGATTAACTGTTAACCTGAGCAGGCACACGCCTGTGATCTCCTACACCTACAGCTGTACCATCAGATCTTCACTGTGCTGTGCATATCCCTTGGCTGGTATAAACTCAGCCCAATCACAGTAACAGAGGAGTCTGTAGGCAACTCCTCCTTATTTCTGGCAATGATGCCACCTGCATCACCTTGCTTTTACCTGAAAGTGTGGCAATCAATTCACAAATTAATATATTTTCTGTTTCACAGAAGAAATTATGTCTTCTTATAAGAAAATCTGGTAAGAGCTCAAAAGACTGAGATGGGATAGCTTTTCCATGGATGAGATCTGCACAGTACACAAAACCTTGCCCATTCAATGCCTTGCAACTTGGGCTTCCCTGTATTTCGAGGGACATAAGACTATCATCCTTTCATTCTGTATAGCATTAACTATAGCTGATGACTATGGTTATAATATATAACAATTGTACTAATTATAGTATTGATAAAGTTAATAAATAGAATTTTAAACAATATTTTATAAAATCCAAGTGTTTTTCTTACAGGAACTATAATGAACCAGAACCTCCTGGTACAAAACAATTTCTTATAGATGAAAACAAGCAGTAGGACAATTAAAGATAAACTGGAGTGATAAATTAATAGGTTTTTTTCTGAGCTTGTGTTATTGAGTGGGGCCTTGCTTGATGGAAGAAATAAATTATTTGAGCAGTCAATATTAACATTGGCCAGTAGGCAAACTGCAATCCTAGAACACCAAAATAAAAGGAAATGAAACATAAAAATCCAGATCTCATAAGAAAGAATAAGCCAATTTACCCAATTATATAAGAATACGAGGTTTTTAAATATAGATAATCACAGACAGAAAGATTTTAGATCACATAAGTAAATGAATGGGTTGAAATAATGGCTGTGAGGTAGGGATATACTGCTAGAGTGTGGACACAAATAGAAGTAGATAGAAACTCTGAAGCACTCTGATTGCTCTTTTCCAAATTTGTATTTCAAATTCAAAATCATTATGTGAATAGTGTCGCATTTCATAACTTTTCATTTCATTGGCATTCACAAGATTATAGATGTACTTGAAAGGTATAAGTTTTATAAATCAACAAACATTAGTTCTCACTCAAAATATGATTAAGGTAATTAAACCCAAGTAGTTGCTGCAACCAAGGACTTAGCAGGATTTACAGAACCATTTAGATATATATAATGTATATGAAAAGTGTCCTGAGATCAGGAATTTGGGAATTTGGGGCACTGGAAGGGGGAGAAAGAGATACATGGGAGAAGAAAATTATTACCTTGCATAATAATTTAAACCAAATCGTTGAGATCCTTATTGATGTTTCAAAAGAAGGTTGGCCAGGAAAGATCCCTAGGCATTAAATTATGGAAAGATAATGCTAATTTCAGCACACAGCAAGTGACAAATACAGTAATACTCATATTATTATCTACAATCAAACTATGTATCATAAAAATTTAAATTGGTAGCATAAAACTTGAAAGAGAATCAGAGTAATCAGAATTAACTATTTGTCAGCAGCAGAATAATTCAGCATGTGTTTTGTGGGCAAATGCATATGTCCAGCATATAATCCTGAAATGGATGTCTATTATGGTAATGAAAACTGTCATAAGAAACATAGAAGGATCACAGCCTAGATGAGAATTGGATTCCAGCAAGCCAGAAGGAAATCACTATTGGGAAAGAAATTGAGGCAGAGGGAGATTCTGTCAGATAAAGAGCGATGCTGATGAAGGACTTGGAGTACCTTGAACTGACATTTAATCGGGATCACATTTTTTCTCCTTTCTGCGCTCTAACTCCAAGAAATTCAATCAGCCTGTTCTGTCTTGGAAAAAAAAAATCTTAAGTGTAAGCAAAGATATCTTGTAGGTAACTAAATTTTTTTTGTGAGTTTCTCCTTCTGTTCTTAGCATAAATTATTGCTGTAATAACATTTTAAGCATAAGTATGTATTTAAGTTAGCATACTTTGACTTTAATGATTTTGGTAACAAAATCATCAAAGATCTTAAGTGAAGAAATAACTTGAAATAAAGCTAAGCAGCTTTCAGCTGTCTAAATGTAGGCATCTATTGTTCTTTTAGGCCCTGTTGAATATCTTGCCAGTGCTGCAGCTGCAGCTTCAGAAGGTCACAGGTCTCCTTTGAAGACTGTTGCATATGCCAGCAGACATATCTTAGACCATTTTGAAATGGCACATCTTTGTTCAAACAAGTTATTCTTTCCTATCTGATTTACATGACTAGAAAATCCTGAATAAACAAAATGGTTGTGAAAATTGTATTTTTTAAAAAATATATTTTATAAAGTGCATTAATATTTTGTTGCTAATCCATCATTTTATTGAATACTGCTGAAATCAGTAATATCAGCATGAAACGGTGAAAAACTGATGGGGTGGAGTAACTTGTGCCATTCTTGGTTTTGTTACAATGCTGAACATGCAGGAGTAAAACCCTTTAACTTCAAACAATCTGCATTCACACTCGCTATTAAAAAATGAAAAATGATTCAGTGTTCAGCAAAGATTTATTGAGACACTAAACCCAAAGTCAAATCAACTATGGAAGGAATTCATACATACATAATGGAGTTAAAATTCTCAGTGCAGTGGCCTTACAAATACATTTTATCGCTTAATGTTAGAAAACAGTCCCTATGGGGTCCTTGTGCATGCTAGAGAAAAAGAGATTTTGAGAAACTGCTTAAGTGACAGGGAAATAAAAAAAGTGGAAAACAGAGGGAAGGAGAGAAGGAAAGGTGAGGTCACATAATATTACTCATTTTTTTTCTCAGAGGAAATTACTTAGTTCTTCCATAGCAAGGGACGAATACTGGATGAGAGGAATCTGGATGACACGAAGGAGAGAAAGTATTGAAATAAAATCTAGGATTAAAACCATAGGAATTCAGTGGAGGAAATAAAGAGGATCATTCATATTCTAGTACATATTCCCCAGAGGGATAAAAAAAACCAAAACAGTGTTAGTGATGTGACTATGTGGATGAACTATGAAGTAAGAGAATGGGACAAAGAATCAAGCGTACAGATGAAAGAAAGACAGAAGAATCAGCCTGTGACAGATGGTAGAACTGTTTGCTTGTCTACAGTTTTGCTTTATGGCACTATAGCACACTGGTGGGAGCAGGAGGTCACTTCTTTCCCAGAAAACAGCTGTGAATGGTCATCTTTGGAGAAACTTCAGAAGCAATCAGGAAGACGGACAGCAAGGAAGGATGCCACAGCATGGCTGCAGAGACCAAAGCAATTTAGGTCTATCGACTAATCGGTTTTTTAAAAAAAGCAAGTAAAGACAGCACTTTGACTTTGACATCCTAAAAAAATTGAGGTCCTATTATAACTTATCATAAGAGGAAAGGGAAAAGAGGTCAAGAACAATGCTGGAAGGAATGAGCAGAGAAATAATTAATGCAGATAGATTAGAAGTTGACTGAGAGTGCCGACAGAATCATAGAATTGTAGAATGTTTAGAGTTGGAAGGGACCTTGAAGATCATAGAGTTCCAAACCCCCTGCCATAGGCAGGGACATCTCCCAGTAGACCAGGATGCTCAAAGTCCGATCAAGCCTGGCCTTGAACACCTCCAGGGATGGGGCATCCACAACTTCCCTGGGCAACCTGTTCTAGTGCCTCACCACCCTCACAGGAAAGAATTT
>VZRU01012176.1:231-20777 GCA_013398155.1 Pedionomus torquatus
GACCTTGCACTTGGCTTGGTTGAACCATGCCATTTGCATTAGCCCACCTCTCAATCCTGTCCAGGTCCCTCTGGATGGCATCCCTTCCCTCCAGTGTGTCGAATGCACCACCAAGCTTGGTATCATCAGCAATAGTATATAGAGAGCCTCTTATAGAGAAGTGTAGAGGGGTCCCACCTACAGGGAGGAGAGGACATGACAAGTGACCCAAAACTGACCAACAGGGTATTCCATCCCATCTGCCCCATGCTCAGTATAAAAGTTGAGGGATCAAAGGGTCAGCCTTCTTTCTTCAATGGCTGATGTCCAAGGAGGACCCTGTCTGTTCATCTGCCTTTGATCCCGATCTGTATGTTCCTGACTGCAGAGCTGGAATCCAGTTCCCATTCGTTGTTGAGTCCAGTCTGGGACTTCCCTAGTGCCTACCAGTGACGTCATCCAGGGAGTCTGATATAATGTTTTATATATTGTATGTATTTCATTATTTCCTTCAGATTTTCTTTTCACATTCTTTCTCAGATGATCTTCAAGGTCCCTTCCAACTCTATCCATTCTATGATTCCATGATTCTATGATTCTATTCCTTGGCATTATCTATAAACATAGGTGACAACAATCTAAGAATGAACAGTTTTCTGCACAATATGCTGTTAATTTTAGAGAGTTAGAAGAGGCCTGGCTAAGAAGTAAAATTACTGAACAGAATAGAATGTTTGATCTATTTTACCTCAAACTGGGACAATAGATTAAGCCAACAGATACCTAATTGGACCAGTATAAATTACTTGAACAAAAAATGTCTATGGAATATATTTTCTATAAAGCTTTTTAAATTTTCCTATAGAGTTCTGCAGAATATATATATGTATTAAGGTATACAATATAGTTCAAATATGACATAAAGTTTACTTTTTTTTTTTTTTTTTAATCTAGCAGCAATACTAAAAATAGAGGAAATCCATGCAGCTTTGTAGCTAGTGTATTTAGACTCTTCTCCTTCATCATATGAAATGCTGGAATAGAGGAATACTGAAAAAAATATCAGTGATCATTATGTACAGCTTAAAATACAAAGGAATGGAAAAGACAGCTAAGCAAAGGCTTATAAGAAGTCTGCACAAAGAAGCCACAAGAATGCCTCCAATGGGTGATACCAGGCTGTTTATCTAATTAATTTTTCCTGTTCATGTTGGTATGTGTTTAACTTTGCACTTTTTTTGGAGTTTCAGAAAACCTTTGGGCCTTTAAAAATTTTGTAGCATTATCTGGCTTCAGTTCTTTTTTTAGAAAAGGGTGGGGTTTCCAAAACTGGATTCTTAAATGGTTCCAGCAATTCAACTTGACAGGATTAAAGCCAGCAGCAGTTTTCTTGTTCAGGCTTTGCATTTCGTTTGAGTTAAAAAAAAAAAAAAATCCAACAAAAAAGTAGAGCCACTGTGTAGCAGATCAAAAAAGAAACACGTGCAAACATTTTGACAAAAGTTTTCTTTTTACTAACATTCCCACCACCCCCATCCCAGTTGATTGCTTGAATGCCTGGTGACTGAATGTTTTCTTCTCAAATATACACGTATATGCACATGTACCCACACATACATGGCAGTCTTATGGAAAGAAAGATTTATAGCATTCATCCTGAATATCAGAACGGCAAGGTGGGTATGATATGAGTGACAGGACCCAGTTGCATTCACAGTTGAAACAGAGATGTTTAAGTATTTACAGTCTGCAACAGTTATTTAACTGCAATAACAGAATGAGTTGAAAAAACTTGATGGAAAACATCAAGCCCTGCCTAGCCCACTGATGTGGGGATCAAGTGGTTTTGAAAGAAGGGACCATATTACAAGAACCACCATGCTGTACTCTCTTCAGATTGTCAGCAGAATGTGGAGGGCAGAAAGTCTGAAGCTGCTCAAAACAACCCTAAAACAAAGAGGAGAAAGTGATTTGTAAAATATCTGAATAGAGAAACAAGGAATAATGATAGCTCCAGTGAGTGAAATATTGGCCATGTAAAAAGTACGGTAAAAATCCCACTGACCGCTGTGATGTCAGGATTTCACTTGATTTTGACCTATGAAATATACTTGCTATAAAGGTCTTTGAAATGAAGCTTCCTCTAAGAAGTGTTCTTCCTTTTGCTATTAACTCCTCCTAATCCAATCCATTTCACTGACATTCTTGTTCTAACATGATCTATGAGGTGGCACTTCGTCAGCTAGTAGATGGTATTGTCAGTAAATCTCTCATGACATTGTTGGCTGTCATGAAATGGTGGCTATATGGTGGATGAAACAACATGGCGGATCCTGTCTATTTAGGGGGAAGGAGGCTTCCTCCTCTGACATCCTTCTGGGATAAAAAGAAAGAGGTGGCGGGGCTTTCCAGCCAATCACAGAGCTGCCTGAGAACACGTGGTTGTGACGGTGTCAAGAAATGGAAGTTACCCAATCACAGAATAGTATAAAAAAGCATGGATTATGATGTTATGTTCCCTTCTCTGGAGCAAGTCTAGAGGATACCCACAAAGATGATCAAAGGGCTGGAGCACCTCTCCTATGAAGACAGGCTGAGAGAGTTGGGGCTGTTCAGCCTAGAGAAGGTTCTGGGGGGACCTTATGGCAGCCTTCCAAAATGTAAAGGGGGCCTAAAGGAAAGATGGAGAGAGACTCTTTTTCAGGGAGTGTAGCATTAGGATGAGGAGTAATGGTTTTAAACTGAAAGAGGGTAGATTTAGATCAGAAATAAGGAAGAAATTCCTTACTGCGAGGGTGGTGAGACACTGGAACAGGTTGCCAAGAGAATTTGTGGATTTCCCATCCCTGGAAGTGTTCAGGGTTAGGTTGGATGGGGCTTGGAGCAACCTGATCCAGTGGGATTCAGCGGCAAACTTTCTAATGTATATTGAATGTGACGTTGATGGTATGGAATAACCATGTTGGCCAGCCTGAGTCAAGTGCCTAGGCGTCTGACTCCTCCTCATTCCCACCCCTGGCTAACTTGAAAACACTGAGACCTTGAAACCCACATACCGTAGCTGGCTAGAAAGTAAATATTTTCACAAATTCAGACACTAGACTCTTCTAAAAGTGCATTTTTCCCAAGCATTAGAAGAGACCTTACCAAAAAGTAAAATTGCCAAAAGAGAAACTAATACTGTGTTGCTCAAACCAGGACACCGACTGTGCCTCTCTCATCATCGTCGTGTCCATTGTGTCCCATCCCCCAAGTGGCATGGGGGGATGAGTAATGAGAGGGGGTTACAGTCAGTTCATAACAGTTCCCTTCTGCTGCTCCTTCCCCCTCAAGCGTTTCCCCTGCTCCAGTGTGCACCATCTATCTCCATGAGCTGCAGTCCTTCAGGACAAACTTGCTCTGGCATGAGTCTTCTCCACAGGCCTCAGTCCTTCAAGGAAAAAAAACAACACTGCTTGAGCATGAGTTCCCCATGGGCTACAGTTCCTGTAAAGAGAACCTGCTCCTGTGTGGGCGCTCCACGGGCTGCAGCTTCCTTCAGGAAATATCCAACTGCTCCAATGCGGGGACCGTTATGGGCTTCAGTGTGGATATCTGCCACCAGAGTGGTCTCTCCCCTGGGCTGCAAGGGAATATGTGCTCTGGCAGCTGGAGCACCTCTTTCCCCCCCATCTCTGACTTTGGTGTTTGCAGAATTGTTTCTCATGGGTTTTTTTGGTTTTTTTTTTTCCCCTTTTCCCTCAGCCCTCACTGCCTATGCAGTCTTTTGCCCTTTCTTAAATATGTTTTCACAGAGGCACCACCAGCTTTTCTGATTGGCTCAGCTTCAGCCAGCAGTTAGTCGGTTGCAGAGCTGGCTGGAACCAGCTGTTCCCAGCACAGGGCAGCCCATTACCTCCTCTCACAGAGGCCACCCTTGCAGTCCCCCCACCCAGATACCAAAACCTTGTCACATATACCCAATATAAATCCAAACTTTTCTTCAAAGTGGATCTTTAAATCTGGTCTGGTTTGCAAATAACATGGGTAACATTAGAATAGTCATAGATGGCCATGGAAAGGCTTGAGGATACTTATCCCACTCAAATTAACTGATTAGAAAAAAATTTTTTTCAACATCCTAAAGTGACTGTATTTATTTGTGTTTCCACATATTCCACTTTCATTCTGTTCTACCAAAAGTGAATCTCTTAGGTAAGTTGGTTGCAGAAAAAAGTGTGTATTTATTAATTTTTGATTTATTACCATTTTTCCTGACTTCAGTAGCCCTCTGGAGGAAAAAGCACATCTAGTTCCACAGCAAGAGCTAGGCCTAAACTACTATTGCTAGTAATAAAATACTTTACAGTTAATTGTAGTTACTAGAACTACTTCAAAGCAACTCAGTTGTACTTGGTTCACTTGTTTGAATTGATGCATCCTTGGGTACTTCTATGATATTTGAGGTTCTGTCATCACCTAAAGGGTTACCCAGCCTGCGGGTGTGTAGAGATCACAACTGTGGGTTCATAGGATTCTGTAATGCACAAGAACACAGGCTCTAAATGTCTCTACTTTATTACAGATTACCACAAATAACACACAAAACACCACTAGCAAATATCCTACCACAAATCACCACTAGCAAGTATACCTATGACTAATAAAATTAATATACATATATATATATATATAAAGCCATTGCAAATTACTATCAGCAATCAATAATACCAACAATAATATTATAGCAATAACCAATTACAGCAACAGCAAAGTAGGTATATACTATTACAGGTTACCACAAACTTATTCTTAGTGAAACAAACTTATCAACAATATAAAAGCAGATATACTTACAATAGATTACTTATATGGATAATACTGGTATCATCAAGTGAATTGGACAGATCTCAGAGGAGGTCAAACCATCCCAGAAGTGAGAGGACAAACCGAACTGCCCCCAGACATGGGCCCAGAGGGGGACCAATACAATAAAAAAGAAAGTTCATGCAGAAAACTCAACCTGTTCAGGAAAAATACATGCAGCACAGGAAGTTCTCAGAGAGAGAAGCTCCATTTCGGATAAAATATAAGTCATTTTTATATCACAGAGACATAAGAGGGTGTGGGACATACTTTTTTGAGCAGCCAATAGATGTTATTAATTTCTGGTTTTCACCTGGAACAGCCGATAGATGATGATGTTTTCTGTTATTTCAGACCAGCTTTTATTTTTCCAGACCTTTTTTCTGTTCTTGCAGTTAGACTAGCCAATGGCAGTGACCAATTCCTGCTTCCTCAGGATGTTTTCCCCTTTTTCCAGACTTTTCAGAAGATAAATTGCTGTTACAGTTCCATGTTTATGCTCTTATTGACAGTATCTCAGGATGTCTCTGGTTTCAAGGTACCCAGATGGTACTTCAAAGGTGCCAGTTGAACTCTTCAAGGATAATTCAGGTTCACAGGCCTAGTTCCCAGGCTGGCAGATGATTTCTTCTGTTCAGTAATTTCCCCCTTCTAACCAGGTCATCTTTATGGCTGCTCATATCAGGTGTAATAACTACAGTATTTGGCCCACTCAGAATTATTTGGTGTATTGAGAGTCTTGCAGAGGATACTGTAATTGAGGAGTTCGTGATCTTGGGCAAGCCATGTAACCCATATGTTAGCATGAGTGACCGCTATATAACTCTATATATGTAACAATGACAGAGAACATGGAACTCTTCCAAGCAGATCTTTTAAGAGGCCAAAGTCTGCTCTCCTGAAGTCCAAGGCTGTGATCTTGCTATTTGCTTGCCTCCCTGTCCTCAGGATCCTGAACTCCACCATCTCATAATCACTGCAGCCAAGGTTGCCTTTGACCTTCACCCATCAGCTCTCAGTTGAACACAAAAAGGCTTTATGCACAAGGCGAGACAGACTACAAAGGTAGATTAAAGAAATATTGGCTGGGCATGTAGAAATGGTGTCAGGAAAGCCAACTGTGGTGGGTTAACCTTGGCTGGCTGCCAGGTGCCCACCAAGCCACTCTTTCACTCCTCCTCCTTAGCAGGACAGGGGAAGAAAATAAGATGAAAAAAAAAGCTTAAGGAAGATTAATTTAATTTATTGCGAATTAACACTGCTCCAGTGTGGTTATGTTCCATGGGGCGCAGTCTTTCAGGATCAGATGACTCCAGTGTGAGTCCCCCATGGGCTGCAGCTCCTGCCAGAAAACCCGCTCTTGTGCAGGCTCCTCTCCATGGGCTGCAGTTCCTGCCAGGAGCCTACTCCAGCATGGGGTCCTCCACAGGCTGCAGTGTGGATATCTGCTCTGGCATGTGGTCCTCTATAGGCTGCAGGGGGACAACCTGCTTCACCATGGTCTTCTCCATGGGCTGCAGTTCCTGCCAGGAGCCTACTCCAGCATGGGGTCCTCCACAGGCTGCAGTGTGGATATCTGCTCTGGCATGTGGTCCTCTATAGGCTGCAGGGGGACAACCTGCTTCACCATGGTCTTCTCCATGGGCTGCAGGGGAATCTCTGCTCTGGCACCTGAAGCACCTCGTCCTTCTCTGACCTTGATGTCTTCAGGGTTGTTTCTTTTATTTTTTTTTTCCTCGCTCTTCTCTCCCACAACTGCTGTGCAGCATTTTTTACCTTTTCTTAAATAAGTTTTCACAGAGGTGCCACGAACTGTACTAATTGGCCTATCTTTGGCCAGCAATGGGTCTGTCTTGGAGCTGGCTGGAACTGCCTCTGTCCGATATGAGGGTAGCCCCTGGTCTCTTCTCACAGAGGCCACCCCTGCAGCACCCCCCTCCCCCCATGAACTTGCCTGATGATCTAGACTCTTGATTGACCCTGGCTACCCTTCTCAGGTCTGCCTTGGTTGGGTATTGTGGGACTGGGCCCTGGCTGGTAAGGCCTCTACCCTGCTGGCCTTGTTATTATGCCTAGCTCCTTGCTCCCCATCCCTTAGGGAGCAGCTAGCCCTCCTTGCTCCCTGACAGCACCAGGGCTATGCATGTTCAAGCTCAGCAGTCCAGCAGTCAGGCAGCAAGATGCCAAATGCTAGGTGATGACATGGAGGACAAGGCATGCCAGCTGTCGAGTCCTTCTAATGTATCCTGAGTTATTCTTAGATTAGTGACCACATGCAGGTTTTGGATATACCTTTTTGTACCCTTTTGGAGCTGACAGTGACCAGTGTCTCCACCCTATCCCGTCCCCTGTGATTATCACAGGTGAGCAAACAACAACCCACACTGGATCTGGATACTATGAAATTAGAGCTTTTTACCCTACTTGGGTATCTTACACATTCACTCACTCTCCCCCCACCCCAGCAGTACATTCACTATATCTCTACTTCCCTTCCCATTGGGAAAATCACTGCTGGTCCAGGAAAGTTGAACAGAAAGTCATATTGGTTTTGTGCTATGTGGCTGCTCCCAATCTCAGGCATTACTGACCAAGGTTCCTGCATGTCCCTCTGCATTTGTCTCCATGAAGAAGGCCCCCTTCTTTTCGGTAACGCAAGCCCCCAGTTTTCCCAATTTAAATAGTCTATGTGCAGAAGCACAACATATGATCAGGCTCCTAATTGGTGGTTCCGTCTCTGAATTGGAGGATTTAGGGCATGACACTTTTGTTTAGTTTGGGTGTTATTTATCAAAATTTACAACCAGCCTGTAGTAGTTACAGCTAGCAGGTGGCAGGCTTGTGCTTGAGTTCTAAAGTTCAGTTTTGGACGTTCACCCCCATACAATTATTGGTAGCCTGTCAACATTCACAATTTAAGCTCACAATTTTTTTCTGCCTACCACAACGAGTCATCAGGATTTGCATAATGTTCTTTGTTTCCAGATCTGAATGTCTTTTGTAATGGCTGGTAGATGCGCTGGTCTGGATGATCTGCTAATCTGAGTACCATTAACACATGCAATTCTGAGAGCCCTTGTCCTGTCCAGCCTGAACTTAAATGTTTCCAGGGATGGGGCATCTACCACAGAATTGTAGGGGTCGGAAGGGACCTTTGGAGATCATCTATTCCAACCCTCCCTGCCAAAGCAGGTTCACCTAGAGCAGGCTGGACAGGAACACATCCAGGCAGGTTTGGAATATCTCCAGAGATGGAGACTACACAACCTCTCTGAGCAGCCTGTTCCAGTGCTCTGCCACCCTCAAAGTAAAGAAGTTTTCCTCATGTTGAGATGGAACTTCCTGTGTTCCAGCTTGTGTCCGTTGCCTTGTCCTGTCACCGGGCACCACTGAGAAGAGCCTGACACCATCCTCTTGACACCTGCTTTAGATATTGATAAGCATTGATGAGGTCCTCTCTCAGTCTTCTCTTTTCCAGGCTAAACAGACCCAGATCTCTCAGCCTTTCCTCATAAGAGAGGTGCTCTGTGCCCTTGATCGTCTTTGTAGCCCTCCACTGGGCTCTCTCCAGTAGTTCCCTGTCTTTCTTGAACTGAGTGGCCCAGAACTGGACACAGTACTCCAGATGCAGCCTCACCAGGGCAGAGAAGAGGGGGAGGATGACCTCCCTCGACCTGCTGGCCAGGCTCTTTTTAATGAACCCCAGGAGACCATTTGCCTTCTTGGCCACAAGGGCACTTTGCTGCCTCATGGTCAACTTGTTGTTCACCAGGACTCCCTCTCTGCAGAGCTGCTTTCCAGCCCCTAACCTGTACTGGTGCATGGGGTTATTCCTCCTTAGGTGCAGGACCCTACACTTGCCCTTGTTGAATTTCATGAGGTTCCTCTNCACACTTCCTAAGCTTACCTATGAGGATGTTATGGGAGACAACATCAAAAGCCTTGCTGAACTTGAGAGACACAACATCCACTGCTCTCCCCTCATCCACCCAGCCAGTCATTTCATCATAGAAGGCTATCAGATTGGTCAAGCATGATTCCCCCTTGGTGAATCCATGAGACCACTCCCGATGACCATCTTTTATTCTACATGCTCGGAGATGATATCCAAGATGAGCTGTTCCATCACCTTTGCAGGGACAGAGGTGAGGCTGACCGGCCTGTAGTTTCCTGGGTCCTCCTTCTTTCCCTTTTTTAAGACTGGAGTGACATTAGCTTTCCTCCAGTCCTGGAGGAAACCTACAGAACCTATCCTGTTCTCCATGACTTTTCAAAGATGATGGAGAGATCCTTTTGGTGGCCCTCCTCCAGACCTGTTCCAACAGAACCATGGCTTTCCTGTGCTAATCTTAGCCTTTCTATCAAAACCCTCTGTGCTACTGCTACAATAGTAGTAAAAGGCTGACCAAGGGAAAACTGGGACCATTGCTGAATAGGGTGGATGATTTAGTGACAGCGGACACAGATAAGGTTGAGGCACTTGGTGCCTTCTTGACATCCATCTTCACTAGCAAGGTCCCCCAGGCCTCTGTGCTTAGTGAAAGGGTTCAAGGAGGAGAACTACCAGCAGTGGATGAGGATCAAGTCAAGAATTATTTGCGAGAACTCTACCCATACAAGTCCATGAGACCTAACAGGATGCATCCAAGGGTGCTGAGATAGCTGGCTGATGTTCTTGTAAGGCCATTCCATACCATCTCTGAAAAGTCATAGTTGTGTCACTGGAAAGGAGGAGGTTCCTGATGACTAAACGAAGGCAAATGCTGCATCCATCTTCAAAAATGGACAAAAGGACAATCTGGGGAACTACAGACTGGTCAGCCTCACTTCATTCCCTGAGAAAAATCATGAAGCAAGTCCTCTTGGAAAACAGTTCTGGGCAAATGAAGGAGAAGGCTATTGAAGACAGTTGTCATGGATTTACCAAAGATAAATCACACCTGACTGACTCGATTGTCTACTGTGATTAAAATAGCTACGGTTGTGGACATTTACCTCAACTTTATCAAGGTTTTTGACACTGTCTCCTACCCTATTCTTGTATTGTTAGTATGCTATGGTCTGGATGAAGGGAAAGGTGTGTGTGGGGCAACTGGATTGTTGAAAAACTAGTTGGATGATTGAGCTCAAAGGATTGTGGTTGATGGGTCATAGTCTACCTGGAGGCCAGTGACAAGTGCAATACTGCAGGGGTCTATCCTGGAACCTGTCCTGTTGAACACCTTTATCAATGACCTGGAGGTGGCAACAGAGTGCACTCTTGACAAGTTTGCAGATGGTGCTCTTAGGGACAGGGCTGCCATTCAGAGACCTAGATAGGCTGGAGGAATGGACCCATGGGAACCTCATATAATTCAACAAGAACAAGCACCTAGTCTTGCACCTGGGAAGGAGGAACCCCTTGCAAAGACAGACAGCAAACTGAACATGAGTCAGCAGTATGCCCTGGCAGCAAAAGTGGCCAACAGAATCCTGGGCTGTTTTAACAGTAGCATAGCCATTAGATCAAGGAAAGTTATTATCCCCCTTTACTTAGCACTCATTCTACCACATTTGGAATACTGTGTCCAGTTTTGGGCCCCGTACAATACAGGAAAGACATTGATCAACTGGAGCACATCTAGTGGAGGGCCACTGAGATCATCAGGGGCCTGGAGCACATGCTCTATGAGAAGAGACTGAGGGAACTGGTCTTTTTCAGCCTGAAGAAGAGAAGGCTTTGGGCGACACCTAACAGTAGCCTTCCGGTACTTACAAGGAGGCTAGCAAGAAGGTGGAGACCGGCTCTTCACAGTGGTGCATGGTGGGAAGACAGGAGACAAGGGGCATAAAGTGGAAACAAGAGAGGCCCTGACTGAATAGGATAAACTTTTCCACTATGAGGGTGGTCAAGCATGGGATCAAGGTGCCTAGAGAGGTTGTGCAGTCCCCACCCTTGGAGGCTTTCAAGACCAGACTGGATAAAGTCCTGAGCAGCCTGGTCTACCCCCACAGCTGACCCTGCTTTGAGCAGGAGATTGGACTAGAGACCTCCTGAGGTCCCTTCCAACTGGAATTTTACTATGATCCTATATTAAGGAGAGTTACGTTCTGTTGTGTTCTCTTCCTCTCTGGAATTCCCGTGAAATACTCAACTGCTTTCAGTAGTAGAGAAATATATTTTGTTATCTGCAGTTTGCAGCTGAGACATCTGCTGCTTTTGCAGATGTAGGGAAAACACGTAAGATATTTATTATCACAAGGAGCTAGTGGCCTTGGACAAAGGTCCAGCAACATGCTTAGTGCTCATTTGCTCTGTATAAGGAAGGGACATAAAAGCAGCACACGATGGAATAAAAGTGGGGAAGCCCCTGTCAGCTTGAGCCTCAATACAGACAGGACTATGCAGCATGCTGTACAGCAGAAGAGAGATCCAGTTGATATGATCAACTTGGGGATCCTGGTATCAGAAGGGACGTAAGACACCATCTAATTCAATTATTATCATCGGTTCCACATAGCTTCTGGTTTTGTGTCAATAAACAATCTCTTCTGTTCACATCCTGGATGTGATGTGTTGTTTCCTTGAATCCTCATTGTCTGCCCAATAGCTACACAGAACAGCAGATAACCTGAGGATAAAACACAAGTGTTCCAGACAGTAGTACCAGGGCCAAGAAAGGAGTTTCCATCAGCTGATGTATTGCTTAATTTTTACTAATACTTATCCCACTGTATACTACAACAGACTTAGACTTCACCATATCTTAATTAGAGCCTACAAGAAAAAATAGCTAGTGTTGCATAACAGCTACTTTGCCTGAGTCAGCAACTGCGGGTAGGTTCTGTGAGAACTAGTTATACCAACTCATTTACTTGGGTTAGTCAAACACCCTGTGTGCGATCAGAGCAATGCAGCAGAGGGCCAAGTAAACAATAGAAGATCTGGCTCAAGGAGCAAACAAATAACAGACTCCTGTAAAAACACGTGAAACAAACATTTATACTGATATTTGAGGTACAGTCTCTCCCATGAAATAGCTCAGCTACAGAGTACATGCTTATGGACAGAGCTGCTACAGAAGCAACACAAGTTTGAAAGGTTTGGTAGAAATTTTGGATTGCAAAGGCTCTGACACCAACCTTGTTCTGGGAACAGCATTTGGACCTAAGATTCGAAGCCAGAAGGCTTTTAAAGCCCTTCCTATTTCTCAGTTCTTAAGCTGATAATTTCAGAAATTATTCACTTAATAAAAAGAACTTTAGTTTGGCAGTGTATGAAATACCTGCCAAAACTTTGCTTACAAGTGCTTGGGTCTTGACTGTGATCAAGCTTTTTGTTGAAAGCAGTCTCATCCCACCCACTGTACCTGAAGGTCCCCTTTTGTTCTCTTCATCTAATACTTTTCACTCCATTAGAGATCTAGCTTAAAAAAAATTGTTTAAAAAAATAAAAATTAATTAGTTAAAACGAATGAAGTCTGAAAAACAAAAAGAAAAGTTTCTCAGTGACTATACAATCCAAAGATCATATGTAAGCAATTGTTAGTTATATGGGGGGAGGAGAACAACACACAAGACTTTTTTATGAAAGCAAAATGTAACATTTAAATCCTCTTAGAAGAGATAGAGAGCCAGTGTTTTAATTGATGCTATCCACATCTGCATTACTGATGTCAAACCGATTTATTGCTATTGATGATAAAACCAGATTTAAGAGCTATACCAGCAATATAGCATAGATCTCCAGTATTCATAGAATAAGACATACCCATATCTAATAACAATAGCAGATTCCACCAGATATCTATCACTTACTGTAAACATTGTATTTGTGCAATTTCTTTTTCATACTTTAATTCCCAAAATCATGAAAGGCAAATTTAGTAGCATAAAACACATCCAGTTTTGTGTTTGGCAATGAGAAACCCATTCTTCGTAGACAATGAAAAGCCTAGCAACACATTTTCAAACATTATTACAGGTATTTCTGGATTACCACCCCCCACACACACACCCCTCCCACTCAAAGCACCAAAAATAAAGTGCAATACCCATAAAAATGTGTCAAGAAAATAGCCACATTCTTTTCTTTGTAATAAAAAAAAGAGTACTTTGCCTCAATCCTAACAGTGCTATACTATGTCCATCATTTTGGGTTCTTCATCTTTTTGTTGTACTGAGTTCAAATAGCAGACACTTCTGTTTATGCAATCTTGTAGATCATTTGCATTCTGCAACAAATGAAGAATTCAAAACTTAATCTCAATACATACATGCACTTACAAAGAACTAAGTCAAGCTTTTTATTTAGTCTGTCTTGCGATAAGTTCATAATAAAATATAATTTCTTAAAAAATCCCAACCAGACAGTATTATCATAATGTGAACGCCAAGAAGCTTCTTTAAATTTAGCTAGCATACATTAGCTAGCACCTTATTGTGCGTTTACTTAGGATTCAGTTACCACTTATTACCAAACAGGTACCTTGATCAAATTTATTTGAAAGTACTTTAAATTGTGTCTCCTTCCCCAACATCCAGCTTTTAAAAGCCTTTAAATTTTTCTCTTCAGCCCAAGATGTGATCTTGACTAACTGTAGGTTTCCATTAATGGGATTAGTCGCTTTCAGTTGAAAGCTCATTTCACCTCCTATGATGCAAAGTAATTAATTACAGAATACTGTAACTAAATGCATGTAAGTAATTAACATGTAATTAATTGTAGTACCCAAACAGGTTGACAATGCAGTTTTCCATTTAGCACAATTATTCAAGGGCACTGAACTAACACATGCCTTTTGACACTATAACTTGTGAGAGCTTTGAGAAATGCTCTCTTGCGTATCAGCAATAGTGCACATTAGAACTGACAGTGCTCTAAGTATAAAGAAGCCTATTCCTAGATCTCAAAAAGTACATCTTCTCAAGAATGTAGTAAAAATCTATTCTTAATAGAGTTGCTATATTCATTTCTGGAAGTAAAAAGCCTACCTGTGACAAAGACTCCAGTCCTTCTACAATACCAGTAGATACACTGTCTTGAAAGCCTTGAGACTGTGAACAGACTCTCACTCTTGATTTGAATGCTTCAAGCTCAGTTTTAAAAGCTTCCAAATAGCCTTCTTCCCCTGCCTGTAAAGAGAAGAGTGAAATATTTGTCCTCTCAGCCACATTTACTTCTACTTGTAAGCATACATACTGCTAAAAGGAAGTCCTGCAGTAATGCACATTATACTCATTGAAGGATAATAATGGTTTGGACAAGTCAATAACAATATTAGCACCAGTCAGCTTAAAAAGAAGATTCAGGTATGCTGGGTTTTGTTTGATTTGTTTGTTTTAAAGAGAGACTTTAGCATTTGATGAGTATAGGAACGGAGTTATTCATTCATCTGAGAACATGTAAGAACAAAACAAATATAATTTTAACCCTTCCTGTATTCCATCTCAGAAGCCAATACCCTTAAGAGAAAAGGTACTCATGGCAGCACTCAATTCAAAAGCAAGGCATGAATCAAAGTGGGTATCGACTTAAGTCCTTAAGGCAGCATCAAGATCAGCATGACTCAATTCTTCAGTCTTGTATAACTTAATATAGAACCTGCATCAAACCGCAGCTTCAGTCTTCTCACACCTCTCTCCTCCCTCTCTCAGCATTCCAGAGCTAAGACTGACTGAAGAGAAACAGACTCCAAATTGGGCCCTGCACAGAGAGGAATTATGATAAGCAAAATAGGACACTCAGTCCTTAGACACATTCATGTTTGCCACTGTAATTTAGGTGGCACTTCACTATTCCACACTCCGGTAGTTCCCATGCTGTTCTGCTTTCCCTCTGACCTGACAAGAATCCATGGAACTTCCATTCTCAAGATCAGAATTATACAAAATATCCTAGAACTTCCAACAAAACAATACTTCTCCATAAGCTTGATTAAGTCAGTAACATATTTAACCTCCAACTGTCAGGAAGAAAGCTCCTTCAGAACACTGACCCCTTGGCAAGGGTATCAAGAGTTTCTCTAAGTGTTATACAAGTTCTGACTTACTTTGGCTTTTTGGAAAAATAGACGAAAACAGCCTCTTGGATCCACATTACAACTTCTGGCCATTTCTATAATAAACTGCATCACAACTGCTTGGTGTGCTATTTGTTCCATCAGAGCTCTTTTCTGAAAAGAGAAGTTATATAATTAAAGAAAATATCTTTAAAAGTTTAACTCTATCTAAAATTCAGCAACATCTTTACATTTGATTCCTGAAAAGAAAAGAACTGATGGTGACAGAAGCAAAGGGACTGTTAATTAGCTGAGACTAGATCTAATGCAGTAATGTGTTTTGGAGGCTTCCTTCAGTAAGATAACATGGACATGGGAAGACAAGGAGAAGAGTAATTAAATGGCTCATCAATTTGGACAGCTTTTCTGTAGTGTAAGTGGGAAACTGCATATTTTTAAGCAGTTTAAAGGTCTTCCTAGTACCTGTTCACCTTCTAGATGAAAGCACCATAAGATGAGATATTTAGCTGTTTCTTCGCATACAAGATACGGGTGGTCAGACAAAAATCTTTGACTGTCATCCCATCTGCCCAGCATGCCTGATTAAAAAAAAAACCCAACAACATGAATTAACACATTCAATATGGAGAAGTGAAGAACAGCATGCAAATAAAACTAAACTCTTTTTTGTTGTTTTTTTTTTTTTTAAAACACCTCCCAATGCTGAAAGAGCATTATCAATAAGGTATGCTCGGACTGTAAAGATACTGAAATATAGTTAGCTGCTACTCTTAAGATCTTATTTTTATTGTATCTTGGGCAGTTTTAAAAACAGGATTTTTGTTTTCAGTTAAATGGTTTTCACACACTGTAACAAAGTAATATCTATACCTGTTAAGTATTTGATAGTATAACTAAGTTGATGGATGGAGATTTACATTCTGTGATTTTGACAGAAAAGTTCTTTAAGTGCTTTCAGGTAAGACAAATAGAAATTAAAATATAATCATAGTCTAACATGAATACGCTTCTGACATGGTTTGCTAGGTTTTAGGAAATACAAAGCTATTTTTATGACCAAGTTCAAGCATTAAGGTCAAAACAGGAGAGCCAACTCAGTGGTTGAAAGTTAACTAGAAGACTGAACTGTAGTAATTAGCATGAAACTGCCTTCATGGAAAGAGCTGTAAGTTGAACGTCAGAACTCAAAATTCAAGCAATGAGATCATCTTCCCTTTCTCCCCCTGCCCCCTTGTCCTTCATATGAGTTAATTGCCCTAATATACATATTAGTGATATTTTACTGCTTGCCAATCCTAAGTACAAAGTTTTACCCTTCTATCACTTACATAAATATATCTTTAAAAATAAAATATCGGTTCCATCTCTACATAGTCTGAACAGCTGTTTTGCAGATATTTACCTTCTATCATTCACCCCTCTCATGGATTAACAGACAGCAAAACCCCAGCTATTTATAGGAGGCAGGTACAGTCAGTCCCAGGCACTTTTACATGCAGGAATTGCATCTCCATTAATGCCCCTATAATTTCCCATGAAACAGCAAAAAATGTTGATAGAATTTTCATGACTTGAAAAACTTTTTCAGTTCTGTGTTGACTCCTAAAGTTCTCATTGATCATAGGAACCAACAGGCTTCTGTGATTTACAGTTTCTTTTGCTTTGAAATGGTTGTTACGATGGCACATCTCCTGTCCTGAGAAACAAGAATCTAGATACTCTCATTGCTAGATGTTTCATTTGTTAGCATCCATTTTGTACAATAATAATAATGAAAAAAAGAAACAGACCTACATAAATTCTACAGGAGGTTAAACTGCAAAATGTTGGAAGCAATATACTTACCAAAGTATCTAATCTTTTGTTCATGCTTCTGTATAAATGATTTAGATATATCTTCATCTTCTTTTCTTTTATATTGACTAATAAAACTCTGAAGATGAGAAAAAATATCATAGAATCTCCACATATACCTTATTTGAACTACAGAATTATTTTAATTCTTTACTATTTAAAGGGCAATGTTCTAGTTTTAAGCATAGCCCAGCAAACACATATGTATGCACTTAACGTACCTAAGAAGGTTGTTTACCAAAGCACAGCTCATCCAATTAATAATAGGGTGAAAAATGCCTTATCATATTCTTCTGAGCAATAATCTATCTCAAAGTTCTATGCACTAGTAGGAACTTACTGATCTATAAACACCGAGAAAGATCTACATCATCTAGCCCTGATGAAGCTAACTCAGTGGAATTATGATAAATAATGCATTAACAGCTCATATTCAAGCTAAATGATGAAAACAAAACTGGCATTTACTATGAAGATAGTTTATGCTAAAATAATCTGTATTAAGAAATTAATGTTATTAGAGGCAAATTGTGCATATTTAAAATGTGAGAATTTGGCATAACAAAGAAGCAAACTTCATGTGAAGAACTATTGCTCAACCTTGATTTTGGCAGCAGTTGCTATAAGGGAAAAATATAAGTTCTGATTCCCAATTAAAGAAGTGTTATACAAATTCATGATATCAATGCAACATGTCCCCTTTAATAGGGCAAAATAAGAAAGAAAAGCATTCACCACATTACAGTAAGCACTACACTAGATACAGAAAACACTCAAGATGAGACATAAATGGAATAAAAAAGGCCTATAATTGTTTTCATACACATTTATATGTCATACCTTATTAAATACCTCCTTACTAAAAGAATCAGTATTCCATAGATTCTGTCTTTCCCTCTGTATTAGCGCTGCTTCTTTTTTTCTCCACTCTTCCTCTCTCTGTCTCAGTTCTGAAGCTTCAGTTTGTGCTTTGGCATATTCCTGATCTGTGGATTCCGAATTATGCAGTGCTAAACTACCAAGTTTCTGCTGGGCTTCTGCTAGATTCCATTTGGATTCTACAGAGCTCTTCACAAACTCTTTTTGTTTTTGACAGATTAATTCAATCTCTTGACCACAGGCCTGTGTGGAAAACAAAACATGCTGTTTATGGAAGGAAAACTGATAGAATTTATGAAGCATATAGAAACAGAAGGCTTTGACTCCCAAATAGAACGCTGAGATGGAAGGCATCTTAAAAGCAACACTATATTCACAACAGTGACTAAACATGATACTATGCGGCTAGATGATTTTTAAAGGCAACTTCTACTTCAAGCTTTCTAAACTTAAGTGAAAGATATTTACAGAATCATGGATCAAGTATTGCCAATAGTAAAACAATTACCAAACTGCATATCATAAAATTCTGTTGTAGATGAAAGGATTTTCCTCACTCTCCTCTGTCTATCTTTATTCTGTAAAATTAACAATAGCCAAAATAGCAGAATATTTGTAAAACATACTTCTGAGAAGAAAGCATCTGCTTTATGATGTCAAATCATAACAGTGTAGCTATTACTACCTACCTTCCAGCATGGATTAATATCACTGTGGTGGGTTGACCTTGGCTAGTTGCTTGGTGCCCACCAAGCCACTCTCTCACTCCCTTTCCTCAGTGAGACAGGGGAAAAATAAGATGAAAAAGATAAAAGACAGGAAGATTGTTCACCAATTACTGCCATAGGCAAAACAGACTCGACTTGGAGAAGATTAATTTAATGTATTGACAATTAAAAATAGAGTAGGATGGTGAGAAACAGACAAAACTGAAAACACGCTCCCTTCCCCCTTCCCAATCTCAACTTCACTCCATTGTTCCTGACTCCTCTGTCTCCTCCTCCCTCTCCAGAGCCAGTGCTGGGGGGGATGGGGAACGGGGGTTGCGGTCAGTTTGTAACAGTTCCTCGATGGTGCTTTCACAATGGGATTGATCAAGCACTGGAACAGGTTGCTCAGAAATGATGCGGAATCTCTATCCTTGGAGGAATTCAAAACTCAACTTAGCAAGGCACTGAGCAGCCTGACCTGATGTTGAAGGTAGTTCTGCTCTAAGCAGGTGCTCAGACTGGATGATGTCCCGCTCTCCCTTCCAGTGTAAATTCTTCTATGAGTCTATTGTGTTGAGGACTTCCACAGAAAGTGCTAATTTATTCACTTTTCCCCTGCTCCAGCATGGGGTCCTTCCCATGGGCTGCATTTCTTCAAGAACTGCTCCAGTATGGTTCTGTTCCTTGGGATGCAGTCCTTCAGGAAAAGACCACTCAAATATAGGTCCACCACAAGCTCCTGCCAGGACCCTGCTCCAGCGTGGGCTCTCCATCAGCTGCAGCTTTCTTCAGGGCACATCCACCTGCTCTAGTGCAGCATCCTCCATGGGCTGCAGTGTGGATATCTGCTCCAGCATGGTCCTCTCCATGAGCTGCAGGGAGTACCTGCTCTGGCATGTGGTCCTCTCCATGGATTGCTGGGGGACAACCTGCTTCAAGCTATGAATTAATTGAGGCACAACATAACCATCCCTTTCCTTCTACCAAATGCATTGAGAGGGTCACTGACAGCTAGGAGACAGAAGTGATTTCTTAAACCACAGTATTTATATTGTCTACAGATGTACACTAGAAACTCATCACTTTAAAATGTTTTCTTTCTCTAAACCAGGCTACAAAGAAGATGCAGGCTCTCTCTTCACAAGGGGCCACATGGACAAGACAAGTGGCAATGGGTACAAGTTACACTGGGAGAGGTTTCATCTCGATACAAGAAATAAATTTTTTACAGCGAGAAAAATCAGTCACTGGTACAACCTCCCCAGGAATGCAGTAGAGTCCCCATCACTGGACATTATCAAGATGCGACTGGACAGGGTGCTAGATGATCTCATCTAGGCTCCCTTTCCCACAATAGGTTGGACCACGTAATCTTTCGAGGTCCCTTCCAACCTGGGCTGTTCTATAATTCTGTGATCTGTTCTGCCCTTCCACCAGAAGGGAGGAATAAAATGTGTGTATTAGCTTCTCAGCCTTCCAGTGCAACATTCTGAAGTCAGTGATGGTGACCATTTTCGGTAGAGGGATAGGAAAGACGGTAAGTTGTGAGAGTTTTTCTGGAGGAAACTTCAATGCAGATTAATCAAAGCTCTCAAGCCAACTTTGTTTCAGAATCACAGCAAATCTCTTTTTAAAGAACAATTGACTACTTGCAATTTGGAAAAAAATTACAACTTCTTATAAACAATGCACTCTTCTTAATGACCTACCTGTGCTATTTATACCTATATAGAGAGAAGGCACATCCAGCCAGATATGTCAACACCTATCTCCAGGGGTCCCTTCCAACATACAGTATTCTTTGATGTATCATGGGGGAATTATGAGAGATCACGTTCTGACTTTGGGAAAATGAAGTATACAAACACATAAAAAGAATTTAGGTCGTATTATTTTCAGCAAAATTCCCCCCCCCAATAAAAAATGGGTACAGTCAGTATAAAAGTTTTCCTACTCCCATCTACAGAGCCACATTTTAGTAAAAACTGTAAAGGGGTCTGGTTCATAAATGAGTTTGTCGAGATGGAAAAAGACTGGGGCTCTTGGCCCTTGCCTGCATTGCAATTGCACTTGAAGGTATGCTTGCAGCAAATGCAGACATACCTAACTCCAGTTTAACTTGCTTGGCTATCAATAGTAGTGAAACCATTGAATGGGAGCTACTTGCATAAGTATATCCTCTGATCTCAGGATTTCCTGTACATCTACTGGGGAAAGTCACTACTAGCACATTAAAACACTAAAATGGTGTGGGCCCACTGGAGCTGTAATTCTCCAG
>VZRU01012177.1:0-37917 GCA_013398155.1 Pedionomus torquatus
CTTCCGGGGCAGCGTCGTGCTCCTCGCGTGGGGCTCCCGGTCCCGGTTCCCGTCCGCTTTGGGGGCTCCCCCGGCGCGGCCCGCGGCAGCGAGCGAGGGGCTGCGGGCGCCCCTGAGGTAAGGCCTCCTCGGGCAGAGCTCTGGCTCCGGCCTCGGCCCCACCCGGTCCAGCTCCGTGGCGTGGCCGGTGCAGCCGGGCCCGTTACCGGCCGGGGGACGCGTCTCCTGCTTTAGCCAGCTCTCTGGAGCAGCGTGCCTCCATGAGCTTTGCTTCTATTAAGTGCTTTCGCGGTTAAAGTGGTTTTATGTGTCTAGCAGACTGTTTTAAGGTTGACAAAGAGTTGTTCTAATGTTAATTTCTTGGCTAAAGTAATAAATAAAGTATGAACTGTCAACGGGTAAATAAGGTGGTGTTCACTGATTGAAGGGCAATAAGGTTAAACGCATCTGTTTTATAAATATATACGTAGATAGAGCTTGCACAGAAATGTATGGAATGACATTTGCCTTTAAGGGTGGTATCCAAAAAGTAGAGCTCATTTACTGAGCTCACTCCGCGTCTCAGACACAGCTTTCTGCTTGGGGCTGGGGCTGGTAATCTCAGCTTGGCCACCAGACGGGATAGAGATCTGTTCAAGTAATGTATGGCTAAAGCGGTTTTATGGATATCGATGCGGTGCGTCCGGCTCCCTTAAAAGAATTAATATTTCAGTACCATTGGTTGGTAGGAATACGTGTCAGGGAGGTGCGTGTTTAGCTGGACTATTGCAACACTTCAGTTCTGTCACTGACTGAACCATAAGGTGGCCATCTGAATTCTTTCTGAGCTTGGGTATAGTTATATCTTAGGTCTCTTCCATGTTTTTGAGGAACAAGTGTAACATCTGCGCCTTTAATCTCTGGTTTTGTCATGTGTCCCATAGGAGTGCAAGCATGGCATCCGTGGAAGAAAACTTTCCTCGAGGGGGCATCCAGAAAAAACCCACAGAGGGAAAAACACCCAAGCTGAAAGCAGAGTGGGACAATTTGTTTGATGTACGTTGGTTGTGTGTTCTTGGGTGACTCCTCTCAGAGCTTTTCCACTGTCAGTGTATGACTTGCAATCCATCCTATCCCTTACTTTTACTGCAGGAACTTACAGAAAGACAAAACTGCTGATATCCTTCTTTCTCTTGATCTCTCAAAGATCCCTGGTGCACTTTGAATGTGATGATAAAATTCAGTCAAGATTATTGGTCAGGCTTTAGCTTCTAAATTTTCCAGAAGCATCTTGTCCTGAGGTGCCGGTGTTAATACATGTGAGCTAAGTCTGACCTTTCTTTCCCGCTGGTAGAGTGTGGTGCAGATAACTTCCACCACTTGTTTTCCATTCCCTAGATTTAGTTTTATAAATGATCAGCCTCAACCCAGAGGAGCTTTTTGGAAGATTTGAGTGTAGGCACACAGCAGTTACCAAGGTTGTTGTCTTTATTTTTTTTCCAGACCTAGTATTTTCTTCTAATTTGGTGCTGCTCCTGGACAGGAATAAACCCCTGCACCAGTGCAGGCTGACGTGCTGGAGAACAGCTCTGAGGAAAAAAAAGACCTTGGAGTCCTGGTGGGCAACAGGATGACCATAAGCCAATGATATGCCCTTGTGACCAACAAGGCGAATGGCATCCTGGGGTGCATCAGGAAGAGTGTGACCAGCAGATCAAGGGAGGTCATTCTCCTCCTCTGCCCTGCCCTGGTGAGACCTCATTTGGAGCACTGGGTCCAGTTCTGGGCTCACCAGTTCCAGAAGGACTGGGAACTGATGGGAGAGGGTAGAGTAGAGAGCTACAAAGACAATGAGGGACCTGGAGCATCTCTCTGATCATGAAAAGCTGAGGGACTTGGTTCTTATAGGGTGAGTGTCAGGAGGATGGGGCCAGTCTTTTCTCAGTGGTGCCCACTGATGGGAAAAGAGGGAATGGGCACAAACTTGAACATAAGAATTTCCATCTCAACATGAGGAGAAACTTCTTGACTTTGAGGGTGGCAGAGCCCTGGAAGAGGCTGCCCAGAGAGGTGGTGGAGTCTCCATCTCTGGAGACATTCAGACCCTGCCTGGACATGCTCCTATGCAACCTACTCTGGGTGGACCTGTCTTGGTGGGGGGTTGGACTAGATGATCTTCAGAGGTCCCGTCCAACCCCGTAGCATTCTGTGGTTATCTTTGTGACTTTTGTTCCTGTCAGTAAAATTCTACCTTAGTGCAAAGTTCATCTTTTTATCCACTTCTGATTTTTTTTTTCTTTCTTTGATTATTATCTGCTTTAGGTTCACCATGAAGAAAAATCCCAGAAAAGAAAAAGGAACCAAAGTGATCAAGGAAAGCAGAAAAAGTTCAAGGCAGACAGAAAAGCCACTGCTAAAGACAGTGTTGTCAATATTGAACCACTCTCAATCGAGGTTTGTGGATAAATGTTGGGTTTTGTGCACATCTCTCTTCTGGGCTGTGTCAAAATGGCATGTTCTGGTGTCCCTGCGACTGCGTGGAGGTCGGACTAGATGACCTTTGGAGGTCCCTTCCAGCCTGGAGGATTCTATGATTCCATGATTCACTAAACTTGTAAAATATAGCAGTGATTTGGGACAAATACATGCTGTCACTGACTCTGCAAGATATCTACTGTATGCTGTTCTTTTTTCCCAGGCGGTCTGTGAGGGGATGCTGTTCCTTGGTTGTATAAAAGAGGTCACTGACTACGAGCTAGTTGTCAGCTTGCCCAATGGACTGACAGGATTTGTGCCAGTCACGCAGATCAGTGATGCCTACAGCAAATTGCTGAACGAGCAGGTGGCCCAAGGAGAACTCCTGGAGGTGAGACCTTGGACTGGGGCTATGATTTGTGCCTGGGAGCTAAAGAGTGTTCATAATGCCTCGGAACCAACGCTGAGGTCTTGTGTAGGAGCCTGGTTTCTGGTATCTCACAGCTGACTTGAATTTGATCACCTGGAGTGCCTTAACCTTGGCTACATAATCCTCGAACTTCCTAGACAGCCTGTTGAGTGTGAAGAGATTTATGTTGCCTGTCTGCTGAAGTTAAATACTGATCCCTGGCTGTAGACCATGATGGGAAGAAGTTAGGGAAGTGGTTGGAAGATGATATAAGGACACGTTTTATTGCGTGTTGCCTTGCACAATGTTCTGCTGCGTAGTGCTAACGTAGACTGACCTTGGTTTGGAGCTGTCTCTTCTAATCAAGCTGCAATTTCTTTGTAATGATGATTGCTAGAAAGAACAAGGCTGGATCAATCTGTTATCCTGTCTCTCTGGTGTCAGCACTTCATAAATTTTTCCAGGGTGGTGTGGAATATGGTACCTGCTGGGTGTGCTAACCCCAAGGCAGTGATTTTCCCTGCTAAAGACAGAGGTGAGGTTAGGGTCATCACTGGCTCTGTAGACCCATTTTCTCAGCTGGAACCTCCTGACTCCGTCCCACACAGTATTCCTTTTTAAGCACAAACTGCTAGACATGCTAACCTCATGTAATGTCATCCCTGCCTCCCTATTGAGATCCTGGTGTTCGTTGCATTTCTTGTCTTTTATCGTAGCATTGACAGAGAAACAGGACTTTACTGTATTACTTTACTTGATTTCAAAAGCTACTTCTGTAACAAATTCCGGCCTTCTTATTTATGAGTGTAAAATTTGTGTGTTTCTTTCTTAATCATCTTGCTGGCCAGGACTTGAATTCGCTCCCGGACATGTATTCTCCAGGGACACTGGTCAGGTGCGTTGTGACCAGTGTTGAGAAAAGTGCTGATGGACGTCGGAGTGTCAAATTATCAATCGACCCCAAGAAGGTCAATAAGGATCTGAATGCTTCAGCGCTGGTGTCGGGCATGGTACGTGTCCTGGGTCTGTCACAGCCTCTACCGGCTTTGGAAGTGCCTCTTGTATAGTTTGTGGGGAAACATTGAACTTTGTCCTTGCGTAGGATCAGACCGGAGCTGCTCCCACTGTGGACAAGACCTGGGGGAAGAGGACGGTATTGAGTCTTGGTTCCAAGTTGTCACTCATGAATCCATTCACCTGATTCTGTTTGGATATGGGCACATTATTTAATGACTTGTCTGAGTACATTTTTTTTTTTTATTTCTTATGCAGAGAATAATATTTACCCTGCTTTGCAGAGGTGCTTAGTTGTTTAGATTTTTTGTTTGTAGGCAGGTGCCTGCAATTAGAGCACCTGCTATTTTTGAGCATCATTTTTTTTCCCCCACTGGTTTGTGAACTCCATATGTGCTGAGTTGCATGAGGGTAGAGTTGAGACCCCACTGCCAGATAAACTCTCTGATGAAAAAGAATGTGGTGTTCTTTCTGCTGCTCTAGAAAATTCAGCATTCTGTTCTCGTGAAAATTGACAATTTAGGTGGGGAATCTCTTACCAGATGTGCATTCTTTGAAGACACAGCTGTTTTATGTTACTGAATTGCAGTGCTTCCCTCCCAACAGGTGCTCTCTGGCTTTGTGTCTAGTGTGGAAGACCACGGCTACCTCATTGATATTGGAGTTAAGGGGACTCATGCTTTCCTGCCTCATCAGAAAGCTCAAAATTACATCAAAGCAGTCAAGAGAGGTAAGGAGAAGCTGCTGAGGTTAAAATGGAGGTGGAAAGTGACAGGAATTAAAGCTTTTTATATATCTGTGGTGTTGGTGAACCTCAGTGAGATTGGGTCAAGCTGAAGTCTTTGCGAACTGATGAAGACAGCAGTTTTGTGGCTGGTTTGCAACAAGGTTTTGGGTTTCAGCCTGGTTTCTGCAGGCTGTGTTACTGTTCCAAAGCCCATCCGTCGCTTCTGGCAGCAGTCTTCACTTAGAATGAGAGCAGATCTAACTTCTTAAAATAGAGCAGACTCAGAGTGGAAGGGAATCCTTGAATGTTCCTGGTGGAGGTTTTATGCTGTAACGTATCTCTGTAGGGTCTGACTTGAAAATAGGCCAGAACCTGAACTGTGTCATTGTGGAAGTAAAGAACGAGGGAAGAGTGGTCCGTTTGTCCATTGATCGATCAGAGGTTGCCGCATCCCTCGCAACAGAGCAACAGAACTGGACCCTCTCTAATTTATTACCAGGGCTGGTGGTGAAAGCTCGAGTGCAGAAGGTAAGCTCTGGACTGGGGCTTTGGGGATTTGTTTGTTTTTTTTTTTCACCTTGCTGGAGGTCAGGAGACAGGTGAAGTAGAGAGAGAAATTTATACCCTGGAAAATTTTGTGCTTGGGCTCAATTATTTTACAACAGCAAATACTATTGTCTGCTAGACACTTCCTCCACTTTGTTTACCTGAGGTCTGATCTCTGTCCTGGTTGTGATGTAATTGAATATAAAGGCTTCAGCTTGGAGCTGGTGATGAAGCTTGAAGCAGAACAGGATCCATTTTGTGTTTCTCTGGCCTTTGCCTAGGAAAAGTATTCTCCAGGTTGGCAGTAGTCTATAGAGTAAACACATCATCATTAAAAAACTAAAGGATTGTTTTTGCAAAACAGTGTAGAAAGCAGAATTGCTAGCAGCTTTCCTCTAGAATTGTTAGCAATTTTTCTGTTTCTTGTGATGTGTTTGTTGATTAACAACTGACAGTGTCTTTTTGTGAAGTTTTTGAAAAACAGGCAACATAGGGCAACAGAGCTGGTGAGGAGTCTGAAGAATTCCTTTGAGGAGAGGCTGAGGGAGCTGGGGGCTTTCAGGCTGGAGAAAAGGAGGCTGAAGGGGAGACCTTCTTGCTCTCTACAACTCCCTGAAAGGAGGGGGTAGTCGGGGGGGTTGGTCTCTTCTCCCAAGTCACAGGCCATGGGACAAGGGGAAATGTCCTCAAGTTGCACCAGGGGAGGTTCAGGTTGGAGATGAGGAACAATTTTGACAGGGAAAGGGTTCTTCAGGCTTGGACTGGGCTGCCCAGGGCAGGGGTTGAGGCACCATCCCTGGAGGGATTGAAAAGCCGGGTTGACCTCGTGCTTAGAGACATGGGGTAGTGATGGGTTTTATCAGAGTTCGGTTAATGGTTGGACCAGATGATCTGAAAGGTCCCTTCCAGCCCAGATAATTGCTCTTGCTTTCTGAGCTGCATGAAAACTGTGTGCAAATTATTTTTTATTTTTTTTACATCATTTTCCTCCCCCATTCTAGGTGGCCCCACTCGGGATCAAAGTGAGCTTTCTGTCTTCCTTCACTGGCATTGTGGATTTCATGCACATGGACCCAGAGAAATCCATGAACTATTCTCCAGACCAAGTGGTAAGGAGGGTGAAGGACGGCTGCAGTGAATATGTTGCTTACAGCAACTTTTATCTTCTCCACCATTTTAGTGGCATAATGGAGTAATCTCTGAATTAGTGGAATAATATCTAAAATCTTACTGATGATAGCTGTCTTTCTCATCTTTTGTTTGGATTACTGCTTTAGACCTCTAAAGAGCAAAGCCATTCCTGGGGTAGTGAAAGACATATTTGGGAAGCACAACAGACTTGCAAGTGATAGAAAATTTCTTGTGTGGTCATTTACCAGAGTAGCCCATAAAATACACACAAAAGCAAAAATCCCTCTTCTGTGCAGCTGTTGGAACGAAAGGGATATCTTAGTAGCAATATGGGGAAGTGCTTGTACTGGGACAAAGAGTTCAGGTACCAAGCAGAATGTGTAAAAATGCAAGGAGCGTGTCTTTCTCCTCTTTTGTTTACAAACTCCTCTTTAGCAAACATAATATCTTCTCCTAGATGAAAGCTTGCATCCTCTCTGTCCACCGCACCTCAAAGGTGGTGCGACTTACTCTGCGGCAGGCCTTCCTCCACCCTGGGGGATCCCCAAACCAGCTCTCCAATGATCGCGTGGGGGCAGTGGTGGAAGAGTCGACAGTGAAAGCTTTCTACAAGCAGTTTGGTGCCGTCTTTGAACTTGATGATGGCACTCTTGCGTTTGCACGGGTGAGTATAGGTAGTGCTCCATAGCTATCTTTGCCTCCTGGAGGAGGAGGTTTTATTTTCCACCTTTATGTTCTTTGTGAGAGAAATCCAACAAAACGTGGAAGGAATTTGCCAAATCGTACGTCCCCTTGTTTGGGTTGAAATGTAGGAGGGTTGTTGGGGAAGAAGTGGTGAAACCTACCCCATAGAGTATGTTACAGGAACAGTTTGGTAAGATGCTGCCACTTCAGCTGAAAGTCTGTGTCAAACTAAATTGTAATTTGTTTTTTTTTCCAGTTGAAACATCTTTCTAAAACTAGAAAATCTTTTAAACCTGGGGCGTTTAAGGCAGGATGCAAACATAGATGTCGGATCATTGACTACAGCCTGATGGATGAGATGTGTATTGTTTCTCTGAAGTAGTAAGTTTCATACGCTCCTCCAGAAAATTGGTTGAAGGATTAGAAGGGTTCGCTCGAGGGTGGAAAATACCACATTGATTTGCTGGACTGGAAGTTGCCATTTGGGCTTTTTGGCTTATATCTCTTGTCTTATGTCAGGTTGTGTGGGCATCTCATGTATCCTCCCCATAATATAGGGAGTTGGGACACCAGTGTAGCTGATGGGCTGAGGCACAAGGAGACCAAATTAATTCTGCTGAGAATATGCCAGGGGGCTGTGGCTGAACAGGAAATTGAACCTTGATCTTCCAAGTTCCAGCCCATTTTGCATCTTGCTCTTAGTATTTCCATCTGTGGGACTTTAAGCACAGTGATGGGTTCCACTTTCTTGGAGCTGTATGATGGCCATAACTGTGTGGCTGTTACCTGGAATGGAGTCTGGTGAACATCCTTGAACTTGATGTCCAGAGAGCTGTTTTGGGAGGTGGGTCGGTTGGAGTAAAACACAGACTTTGGAGTTGTAGAACACTGGGTGTAGGAGGGAAATAATGGATATTTGGGAAAACGCAAAGATCCTGGATTTTCTTCATGTTGACTGATTGGTCCTGTCTTGCTGTGTCTCTTTCCTAGTCAGGTTATTGAAGCACGGTTTCTGCGATATCAAGACATTCACACAGGGGATGTGGTGCAGGTGAGTGCTGAAAGACTGATGCAGAACATTATGCAGGCCATTATGCTTAAAACAGTGATGTAGCTAATATGCATTTCTTCTGCCTGATATGTATATTCAACTTCTGATCCAGCCTAGTGAGATGAAAGTGAGGGGAAAAAAAACTTCTTGTAGGACTTGATTAGTGGAGAGTGATACTTTTCCCATTTTGTTCATGTCTTCTTTCACGATGCTGCCAAGGCAATAAAATTTTAACCACAGTTAGTCATTTATTTGTGGCCGCAGATACATTTTTAGAAAGACTTGAGTAAAAGAAATTAAAACCTTACTTGCATTCTAAGTAGAAGTTCATGTGATGGGCAGAAAGCTACTCAGTTATGACTGTTCTTATGTTGGAGCCAAGACTTTATTGGATATGTCCCTGGGAACAATTCTCGTTTGCTAGAGTCAAATGGGGTTTTCCAGATGTAGCCTATGCTTAAGGAAATGAGGCTGTAAAACAACCGTATGTAATGTAGAAAAGGTAATGGGTCACAATCGTTTGATGGAGTGTGGGTTGGACTAAGATTTAATTTTTTGGAGGGTGATTAGATCTGGTGATTAAAAGTGTTGTGATGTCTTGTCTCTTTCCTACCTGTACACGGCTTGCTCTGCATGCTAAATTTACTGATTTATGTCCATGTTTTGGGTTCTAGGGCAAAGTGTTTGCATTGAAACCCATTGGGATGCAGGTGAAAGTGACTGATGGAATTAAAGGGCTTGTACCGTCCTTGCATCTTGCTGATGTGATCCTGAAGCAGCCTGAGAAGAAATACAGCATAGGAAATGAAGTCAGGTGTCGGGTGAGAGCTGCCAGGCAGGGTCCACAGCTGCTTTGCACTCAGAGTATTCTGCAGCTGAATTGATAGACAGTGGTGGACATGCTTTTTGAACCTTCTTGTACTCCATTCTTGTAGGTACTAGAGTGCAATCCTGAAGGAAAGAAGCTGATCCTTACTCTAAAGAAAAGTCTCATCCAATCAAAGCTTCCAATCCTCTCCAATTATGAAGATGCAAAACCGGGTCTGATCACCCATGGCTTTGTGGTGTGTGCAAGGGAGTTTGGCTGCATTGTGAAGTTCTACAATGATGTCAAAGGTCTGGTACCCAAGAATGAACTGAGCCTAGAACCCGTATCTTGTCCAGATAAAGTCTTCCATGAAGGCCAGGTAATTAATGTGCCTACACTGTGCTTTGTGGTTGAATACAAAAGAGAAATCTGCTCTTGAGTTGGCACCATTGCGAGTTTTCCTCTGGAGCAACTGGAGGCACCAGGAGATGTTCATGTCCTTTTACATTCAATAGTCACGCTGCATTTAAATGGATTAGGCAGTGAAAGGGGCAGCTCTTCTTTGAGTATTTCACAGAGCTATCTCTGTTTCTAGGCTCCCTCTCTTCTGGTGTGCAGGAGACACCACGGTATGTGATACAGGGACTAAACTTGGTCGAGTTACTGAGTTTGTAGAAGTTTGGGGTTCTAGGCTGCTCTTAAAGGACATTAAAACTCTTACCTACAGAATCAGAAAGACAAGGTTTCCTGCCTCTGCATTATTCTGATTTTCCTGTTTCTTTCAAATCCTGCTCATCTTAAAGCAGGCGCTCTGGGAACCACGCTGTTCGCTAAGTTCTGGGCTTTGTTGTGGGTAGGCTTATAGCGATTTCAACCTCCTCTGTTATTTTTTTCTGATGCTTTTTGTTTGTCTTTAATCTTGCTGTTCGTTGGCTGAATAGGGAGAAGGGTAATTAATTTTCTAGTCAAGATTTCTGACTGCAAATCGTTGGGTCAGAATTTTATTCCCAATTCTTCTGCAGACCTGCCTTACACAGGGCAATTCATAATTACGTACTTCCATTTTCTGTATGTATGATCCAAAGGACATTTGTCTCTGTTTGAACCTCTTTGAACCTGTTAAGTTGTAGTCACTGGCCTGCTGTCCTTAGGTGTGGGAGAAAAGTGTATGGTGTATGCATTTCCCTGTCTCATTTTGTAGGTGATAGCACACCGAGGAGTAGGGTCAACTGAATTAAACTTTTCTTTTCTCTTTTTTGCTGCAGGTGGTTAAAGCAATGGTCTTAAAATGTGAGCCCCAGCAGGAAAGACTCTTGTTGTCCTTCAGGTTATCAAGCAAGCCTGCTCAGGAGGATAAAAAAGAATGTACTCCAAAGAAGAAACAGGAAGTGAAATATCAAATAGGAGAGGTATGGAATTAAATGACTGCTCCCTTTTTTGTCATTTCCTACTTACATTCCAAACAATTTGGTATCTTTTTTAACAATGTTGCTTCAAGAAAAGCTGGTGGTGGTCAGGAACTAGCATTAAATATGCATTTCTTATTTTGTGGTTGGCTTCCTGGATCAAAACCAGGATCTCAGGATAAAGGAGTCCCAGGACAGTCCTTCTGGAGGTACCAAGTAGCGCTCCTGCTTTGAGGTGGAGTCCTCTTTCTTCTGGATGCTGCTGATGTTCCCAATCCAAAAAGTAGCTGCTTTTGCTCCCTGGAAAATGACAAGAGAAATGTTTTGAAATGCTTCCCCGCTGTCTTTAGAATGAACACTGTTTTTAAAACCCTGCAGATAATTGCTAATGCAGGAACAGGATGGTTCTAATCTTGTTTAGATATTCCCTTCAAATAGAAAGCCACAATCAAGAGAATGCTCTCGATTTTTCTGGGAGCTGAGTTACTGTTATTTTACTACTGATGTTGGTGTAGGTGTTGGCTCAGCCCCATTGGTGTGAGATTTTCTCATGTAGAGCTGAGACGCCATGTCAGAATCCCTGCAGCACAGTGTCTGGCACTCTGTGCCTCAAGAAGGGTGGCTTCAAAGGCACTTGGAATTTTGTATCACTGTGTTTGTTCTCTTTTCAGATGGTTGATGTGAAGGTCTTGAAAAAGAAAGATAACGGGCTAGAGGTTTCTATCTTAGAAGATGAAGGCAACATGATAGCCTGGATTCCCACAGTGCACCTCTCTGACTTTGTTGTGCACTGCAAGCTTCTGTGGCATTGTCTTCAAGAGGGAGATGTCCTGCCCAGAGTTATGTGCCTAAGTGACAAGGGAGAGCATATCGTATCCTTTGCCACCTTAACCAGTCAAACAAAGTGGGGGGAAGAAGACATCTGTCAGGAATCCAGAGGCTCTGCCACAAAATGAAGGCACACTGGTTACTGTGTTGAACTGGAAGTGCCTGTCAAGCTAGTGGTGCTTCAGAGAGTCATTATAAACTTGCTTGTGTTAAAAATGGGGCTCAGCTGCTGCTAGAATCCCATCAGAACCAGACTTGGTTGTGAATTGATTGATCTTCCCAACCAGCTTCTGGGCTGTTAATCTTATTGCAATCTCAGCAAAAAATTTGCTGGTTATAGACTGAAAATTAGAAGTGAAATATTTGGAAACTGACATTTCTGCTACTGTGAAGCATCTGTCTTTAATGTTGGGGAGCTTTAAGAGATGTTAGTTGCTAAATTTTAATGTAGAGTGATCAAGACATAAATTGGGATTGCAGGGTTTTGAGCTCCTGTGTTGTCTAACCTGCAAAAAGTGCTCCAGCCCAATGGTTAGCAGCACTGAGAGATTTGCTTGGCATCAGGCTCCTTTCATTCATCTTTCCCTGTTTTTCCTAACTGATTGTTCAGACCTTGAGCAGAAAGTCTGCAGTGATTTCTGCTGTACAGGAGGAACAAGTTGTGCGAAGTTTCTCTGAAATCCAGCCTGGGATGCTGTTGACTGGTTACGTGAGGAATGTGATGCCCTTTGGAGTGTTTGTGGAGTTCCCTTTTGGTGTGACAGGACTGGCCCCCAAAGTGGTAAGCAATGTGTTCACTTCATGAAACTGCACGTGTGGAATCAGTCCTGCTTTGATGGCTTTTAGCAAAAAAGCATGGCTTTTAGCTTTGGAGTCCTCAGCACAGGAAGCACATGCTGATGTGGCACTTCAGTGCATTCTCTAGTGGTTGAGATGTTGAGGGCTTTTGTGTCTGTATGATTGGACCCAATGATCTCATAGGTACTTTCCAGCTATGAAGATTTCTGTGATTCTGTGACGGACCTATTGGAGTGGGTCCAGCAGACGGCAGTGAAAATGATAAGAAGGTTTGAGCACCTCTGCTATGATGATGGGTTAAGAGGAGACCTTAGAGCAGCCTTTCAGTATCTGAGGGGGCTACAGGAGAGATGGGGAGGGACTCTTGGTCAGGGAGTGGAGGGACAGGACAAAGGGTAATGGCTTTAAATTGGAAGAGGGGAGATTTAGATTAGATATCAGAAAGAAATTCTTTGCTGTGAGGGTGGTGAGGCACTGGAAGAGGTTGCCCAGAGAAGCTGTGGCTGCCCCATCCCTGGAGGGGTTCAAGGCCAGGCTGGATGGGGCTTGGAGCAACCTGGTGTGGTGGGAGGTGTCCCTGCCCAGGGCAAGGAGGTTGGAACTGGATGATCTTTGAAGTCCCTTCCAAGCCAAACCATTTTATGATTCTATGAAAAGAACAGTAGCAAGGAGGGAACAACAGGACTGTGGATCCAGCATTTGCACAGCTTCCTCCTGTATGGTAAAAGCTGCTTTTAGGTTTGTCTTTTAAATCATTTCTAAAATGAAATAAATGAATATTCAAATGAACTTAAGCTTCTACAAGGACTTCATGTGGCATCATGTAATTAATTTTGATGGCTTTTTATTACTTTTCATTAATTTCTCTTACGCATTTTCATGAAGTCTTAACTCAAACCCTTCTTCTGAACAGCACTGCAGGTGGATGATAGCATCTGTGCTCAGAACCACAGAATGATACAGGGTTGAAAGGGACCTCTGGAGATCATCTAGTCCAAGCCTCTGATAAAGCAGGGCCACCAGAGGTGGTTGCACAGGAACATGTCCAGACAGGGTTTGATTGTCTCCAGAGATTCCACCACCTCTCTGGGCAGCCTGTTTCAAGGCTCTGCCACCCTCACAGGAAAGAAGTTCCTCCTCATGTTTAGATGGAACTTCTTACGTTCGTGTTTGTGGCCATTACTTCTTGTCCTGTTGCTGGGCACCACTGGAAAAAGACTGGCCCCATCTTTACACCCACGCTTGAGGTATTTATAGGGATTGATCAGGTGCCTCCTCAATCTTCTCTTCTCCAGACTAAAAAGACCCAAGTCCCTCAGCTTTTCCTTCTAAGAGAGATGCTCCAGGCCTCTAATCGTCTTTGTATCCCTCTGTTGTACCCTTTCTATAGGTCCTTCTTGAATGGGGGAACCCAGAACTGGACCCAGTGCTTCAGCTGGGGCCTCCCCAGGGCAGAGTAGAGGGGGAGGATGACTTCCCTCAAGCTGCTGGTCACACTCTTCCTGGTGTATGTTCTTGGCCACAAGGGCCCATCGCTGGCTTATAGTCATCCTGTTGCCCACCAGGACTCCAAGATTTTTTTCCTGAGTTGCTCTCCAGCAGGTCAGCCCTCAACCTGTTCTGGTGCAAGGCGTTATTCCTCCCCAGGTGCAGCACCCTACCTTGATCTTGTTGAATTTCATGAGGTTCCTCTCTTCAAAACTCTCCAGTAACCCTTGCCTCTTTGTTTCCTTTGCACAGAGCATGTGTGACAAGTTTGTTACAGACACCAAGGAACACTTTGTGGTGGGACAGACTGTGATTGCAAAGGTGATGAGCATCGACGAGGAGAAGCAGCGTGTGCTCCTCAATCTGAAGGTGTCAGAGTGCAGCTCAGGTGATTCTGCTGCAGAGAGCTTTGCCCTGCTGAATCAATATTTCAAGGAGATGAAAGAAATCAGGAACTTGCTGAGAAGAAGAGGTAAAAGATTGCACATGTTCTCCTAAGGGTATCACACCACAAAAAAAAAAAAAAAGAGGGAGCCTCCAGAGGCCCAGGGGAAAATTATTTTTAAAAAGAAATATGATTTGCTTTTAAGTCAAAGAAAAGTCCAGTCAAGCAAAAACTTGTCTTTCAAGAGGAGCTTGTTAAAAGTAGGTTGTGTGTGCAGTGTCTGTCATTGACAAGAAGGCTTTTTGGAACTACAGCTGGAACAAGCCCAAGAAGCTGCTGTTTTTGTTGAAGTCTGCTAGGCCTCTTACGTTGATTTCAGGTTGAAGCTTAGCGATTTAAGAACAAGGATATAAATAGACAAACTGTGAGGTCCATAGACAGGATGTTCTGGGGACCAAAGCTTTTCTCAAGCCTTGGAGACCCTTTTTTGGTGTGAATACTTCTAATTGCTTTTTGAACCCATCTAAAACTTAATTGACTGAGACATGTGGCAGTAGTTTCACCGTTTAATTGTGTCACATGAGGCATTGTCTCTTTCTGTTTATTTTGAACCTGCATATGATTAATTTTTAGTACTCTGTGCTCTTCTATTTTAAAAGCTTTAGTCTGCAGACCTGATTTCTCTGATTAGTAAAGAGATGTTAAATTCCAAAGAGCTTACAGACATAAGGAGTGTTGCTCCAACTGTCAAACCTATTTAATGCACTAACAGAGGGGTAAGCTTATGGTTTTCCTCTTATGTGGTAGGGTTTTTTTGAGTGGAAGAACGACTCATGGAAGTCAAGAAGGAATTTATTTCTGTATGCCTGACTGTGAAGCACCTGTGAAGCAAAACAGGCTGCCCAATGCCCATACCATGATTTCCCCAAATGTCTGAAAAGAGAATGGCGATCAGCAATGTGGGAGACACTCATTTGGTGTAAGCTCATATATTTGAAACAGGCACTCAGCACCCGTCCCTGCTAATTACTTCCTTTAGGAAAACAGCACTTGTGATAGCTATATAAGAATCAGAATGCACATCAGTGTCAGCTTTCTTTACTTAAAAGTGATGGAAGGACAGAAGACAACTGGAAGTGGCCTGAGTCAGTGCGTACCATGGTGTCACTTGCCCAGACTTTCTGATGTCAGAGTAGGTTGGCTGTCCGAGCTGTTAGCTGTAAAGCCCTGATCTTTTTTTCCCCTGGTGCTTTCTGAAGAGTAGTATATCTGTTTAAAGGGAATGATGCTTTTGGAGGGTTGAAATAGTCAAGTTTTGATTTAAGAAGAACTTTCTTACTGGCCCATTATACGCTGCAGGCAGCAGGTGCTCTTACTCCGTTTAAGTAAATAGGACTAGCTGTGTCCATCCGAATAAAGAGTAATCATCATTGGCAAGAGTAACAATGTATTCTTTGTACGCATACTGTATTTGCTGGTAGCTCATAGCTGATAAGAAATTATATTTTTTCTTTTGTCTAGCAATGCTTTTTAGTGATGTCAGTGAAGAACACTTGCATTGGTTTGGTTTTTTTTACTGGCAGTCAACAACTGCTCCTGCAATTCTTACAGAACAGAAATGTGCACTTGTGCGTGCCAAGATCATCCAGTTGTTTTTTATTGTTGATATTTGTGCATGAGATGCCTGATTATCAAAGGAAGGATTTTTTCAACTGCCTTCAGCCTTAGCCAGGAACTAGAAAGTACAAGGATAATTATGCTTATACTCAAGTACTTGTGATAATCCAAGCTAGTACTTCCTAGAGGATGAGTTTGTACAAATAGATTTACCTACTTGTATTACAGGTTTGCTGAACATGTCCAAAGGTTTTCTCACATACTCTTTTTTCTAGTGTTAGGAATACTGGGTATATATTGCAGTTTATTTGCCTTTTATAGGTTTGTTTGGGTTTTTTTTTATCCAGTCGGGTCTAATGTTTTGCTTCCTATAATGATGGTTTTAGTATTGATCTATTTTGCTTTCATTTTTTTCTATACCCAATGCTGTGTGCTGGTGTTTCTGTAACATTGGAAAGTGTTCTCTCCAAAGTTACTGGATCCTTAAAGTCACAAGAGCCCTTCTAATTTGATTAAATCTTAGAATTTATTTTGTATTTCTACAGATTCAGGAACCTGAACTTTGCTTTTCATTATGAAGGTGGATATAAATGCTGTCCGTGCACTCCTGAGCAAATATTGACAGCGAGCTTTTTTTTTTGCAAAGAAACACCATAGGTAAAACTGGCTTCCCACTTTCTCTTCCCTTTATTTAGGGGTGCCCAGCACAGCCCGAAGCCTTTGTGAGTTGGTGCCTGGGAAGGAGCTGCAGCTGGTGGTGCAGGATGTGAAGGAGGATGGCTCAGCGCTGTTCAGTGGCAGCTGCATCACAGGCTTGACTGCAACAGCCACTCGCTACCACTTGGGAGGTGAGGGGCTTGGCTTTGGTTTTCACTTTTCACCCTGATGAGGAACAAACATAGGAGGAGTCTGATCAGAGTAAGGATGGGCTTGGAGAGTTTAGTTTCCTAATGTGTTGCCGACCCATTCGGGACATACCTGTGCCTCTGTTACTCCATCTGTAACCTGGACTTACTCCTGCCTCATATCTTCGGCATCTTGTAAGGTCTAGCTTGTTCTTTGAGATCCTTACTTGAAGCATACTGTATATATTAAAAAAAAAGTATTAATACAAGCTCCATGGTTTTATTTTTTGGGTTTTTTTTTGTGTCTTTTTTTCCTTCTTCCTACTTTAGAAATAAGTTTCTTGGAGTATGCTCTGTCTGAAATTGCTGATAATTTTTCTTCTAACTCACTGTTACTTTAAAACTGGAGTGTATTTTTGGTTCTTTGCAATTTAAAATTTAAAGCAGAAAAGCGCCATATTATGCAGAGCCAAACAACTAAACGACTACGTTTGGAGATCATGAATAAACCAAGGAAACCGATACAAACTGCTAACTTCAGCAGGAGTAATATCCCAACACTTCTGTGTTCACAAGAGTTTCTTTGTTTGCTCAGCAACAGATAGATGATGGTGTGATGCATTTGTTGGTGTGATAGGTGTTGGCACCTTTTTCAACACCTATAATACCTTGAATTTCTGTTTAGTCAGCCTTGTCTATGTTACTTAAGAGTTACATCTTCAAGAATTCAGTTTGGTTCTTCCATGAAAATATCTTTCTTTGCAAATTCTTTTTGCAAATAAGCCCCTGTTTTTTTCTTCCCTGCCATTAATGTCGGAGGAATCTGTTCTTTCCTTAAAAAAACTTATTATATGTTTGGTACTAAATTGACTTTGTTACAGTAGGTTACAATCAGTAATTATACAGTCTTCTTCTCACTATGGTCTTCAGGAATTACACTGAACCACAGGCAGCCCTTCCTATCTGTCATATGCCACCAGCTCAGTTGCTCAAAATTCTTCACTGTTATCAGGCAATAATGTGCTTTTCTCATTTGTAGACAAAAATATTGTTCCTGGTGAGAAAACCAAGGCTTTGGTTCTTCATGTGGATGCCCTTACATCCAAGGTGCATGTGTCTCTTCGGGAAGAACTGCTAAAACAAAGACCCAAGCAAGTATGTGTTCAGTTTTTAGCTTTGTCTGTTTCTGGCTCTCTAAGAACTAATGAATTTTGGGGAGGGAGGGGAGGCTGTTTCCTTCTTTAGAACTGTGGGAGACAAAGTGGATGAAATCAACATCTCGGTAGAAGTCACTATTTCCATTTCTGTTTGTCTTAGGGGTTCATGGAGGACTCCCAGCACTCTGCCATTGTGCAGTTCGTAGCAGAAGAGTTTGCCATCGTGTCTTTGTTGGAAACAGGCCAGCTGGCAGCTGTCCCCATAGCCTCTCACTTCAACGACACCTTCCGCTTTGACTCAGAAAAACTGAAGGTGGGACAAACAATCTCTGCAACCTTAAAAGTGGTGACGGTGAATGACCACGGAGTCTTGTTAGCAGTACAAGGCCCAGCAAAGAAGAATGTTTTTGTAAGGGTCCGCAAAGAATCCGAGACAGCATTAGAAGAGGTGCTTCCTACTGTGACACACTCGCTTTCCCTGGGGGATATTGTTACCGGTACTGTGAAATCTGTCAAACCAACCCATGTCACAGTTGCTATTGATGACAAGCTGACGGGTTCAATCCATGCGTCCCGGATTCTGGATGAAGTGCCCATAGGCTCTTTTCCAACATATACTCTGAGAGCTGGACAGAAGGTGACTGCCCGAGTCATTGGAGGCAGAGAGGTGAATACTCACAGGTGGGAAAACATGCTCATAATATTACTTCTTGGGGAATGCAAGGGGTGAAACAGTTACTCGGTTCAGATGATCTAAGCTGCTCCCTCTGTCACCCACATGCTGTTACAGTTGTCTTTGCTGGAGTAGTTGGGGCCTGAGGAACTCTGCTATTATATTCTATCTGAGATCTAGTTTTCAGTGAATTAGCTCTGTACCTGTGTTGCTGTGTTTAATCTTGAGAGTAGATTGCAAGAAAAAAAAGATGTCTAAACTCCTGAAGTCCAGAAGAGATCTTAGATACAAGCAGGATTTGGTTGTAGGGGCTAGAGTATTTTGAGTACCTGAATTGCCACTGAAATATTTTTAGGAAGAACTGAAACTTGAAGGCTTCTGTAATTTTAGAGAGCTTACCCCTGGCTTTTTTGCCAATGCAGAGGAACTACAGGTGACTAGGGTGATAACAAGAAACTTCAGTCTTTTTCCTGTTCTTTAGGTACCTGCCCATCACCCATCCACACTTCACACGGACCATTCCAGAGCTCAGCATTCGACCAAGGTAAGTATTAGTCTCTGCGCTTTCTGCAGATACTTCACAGACCTTTTCTTCTTGTAGGTTCCCTCCCTTGTTCCTCCCATTTGTGCAGGAGCTGGCCATAAGCGAGGAGCTCCACATGTATGCAGCATGGCAAGGCCTCTTATTCCCTCTTTCACACTAACTTGGGTCTAGGACCTGTGTTAAATCTCACAGTGCTCTCCTGGTACCTGGTTTCCCTTCAATGTCCTTTTGGCTTCAGGTTGTGCTAGTTTGGATTCTTGTATGTCCATGTCAGAAGGATTCCCCCTTAAGCCTAGGGAAGAATCAGTTCCCTGCAGAAGGAGGGGATGGTGGCGAATGTCACAAAAGCATTGTCCCAGTAGTACTATCTCACCATAATCTTTTGGGTTTCTAATTCCTGTTTTCATCATTAGGACCAAAGCTGGCTTACTGACGGCCTCTTTCTTTGTTTGCAAACAGTGAAATGGAAGGGGAAGTCACAGCAATGCTAAACCTAAAAGAAGACAGCACCCTCAAGAAACTTGGATTCTACAGTGTTGGACAGACTGTCACGTGTTTTGTGAAAAAGGTGAGATTGGAATTCTCCTAAGACTGGGGGAGGCAGCAAGTTGGGGTGACCTCAGGGGCCTTAGTTCAGAGCTAAGCACTGACATTGCTATAGTCTTCATCAACTGTGAGAGTGGACCATGCAAAGTGCAGCATCTTAGGGGGAGAGTAGAAGGTCATCATGTTTTCTGTATTTGATGAAGTTGACCTGACGTGTCCTTTTTAATGTGCCTGCTTGTTGCCAGTAGATGCTTCCTGCGCTCTAGCAACATGGTCTTCAAGAAATTGTGTGCCACCAGCACAGAGTATCCTTGCTGCTGACGCCTTCTGTGCACTTGCCTGTGAACCACAGCAGTGCAACACTTGTGAGACTAGAAGCCAAGTCACCATTTTTGCTTTGTGAAAGAGCCAAGACTGGAGTAGTTTTTTCTAGCCCTAAAAATTAGTGAATCCACCAGGGAAGGTTTTTTTTTCTCCAGTTCTCATGCTGTCTTCTCTGGTTACTTGGTGTCTTCTCAGTATAACATCCTGAAAAATTGGCTAGAGGTGGAAGTCAGCCCTGACATTCGAGGAAGAATTCCTCATCTGCTGCTCTCTCTGAACACCAAGGTAAGAGGCCATTACAAATAAGCTATACAAAGGGTTTTTTTCTGTGCAGATGGCTGTAAATAATGACTGCAGACACTTCTGACATCCACGTGAACTCATAATCCAGTGCTCTGCCCTTTAGGCATCGCTGCCCCTCACTGGCAAGCAAGTGCTATGCCGGTAGCTCATTTGGCTCAGGGTGGCAGAGCCATTGAAGCAGTGCTGAGCTATCAGTCAAGCGTACGCATCGAAGATATGTATAGAAAGCGTAACACTTCATAGGAGAAGCACCGGTCAGAGTCGTGCAAAGCTTCTTTTCTAGGAATAAGTTGAAATCTGTCTTATCTTTCAGGTCTTAAAACATCCAGAAAAGAGCTTCAAAAATGGCCAAGCAATATCAGCTACAGTGACTGGAACAGATGTCACCGAAACAAACCTCTGCTTGTCACTCACAGGTATAGTGGAGTCTTAACAGCAGGACCCCGCTGCATGTGATGCTTTACTCATCGGTGGGCCTGCACTGACCCTTCAGGTGATGATGTTAGGCTCCAGAGCCACACTGTCCCTCCCTGTAGGACAGAACTAGCCCCTGGGACCTTGACCCAGGTGTGGCAGTGTGGAAGGCAAGAGAACGTCAGACCTTTAGACTAAAGGATCACTTTCCTGCTGTCTGAAGCTCTTCTCTGAGGCCTTATGAACATACTCTCTTCTGATGTCAGATGTGAGATGATGTATTTGTCATCATTTGTCAGTTATTCTGGATCATGGGAACTGTGCAACTAGGGGACCTTGGACCTTGTCTGGGCTACCAATGCAAACGTTGCTGTGAACTGAGAGAGTGAATAGGCTGCGCCTTGCCAAGAGTTGCTGGTTTTGATGTGTGACCAGGGAACTAAAATCAGCTTCACCGACTCATTACACATACTGCTTTAGTTGCATGCTTTTGGATTATGAGGCCCTCTTCCTTCACTTTTTCCAGGAATTCAGTCGCTGGAGCAGGGCACCATCACTGTAGGCATGGTAACAAAGGTGACTCCACACATGGGTTTGACTGTCACGCTGCCAGGTGGGAAGACTGGCAGAGTCAACATCTTTCACCTGAATGATACTTATACAGAGGATCCTCTGGGTGACTTCAAAGTTGGCAAGATTGTCAGGTTGGTAATTGTCTGTCTTGTTCTCTCAAGCTGCAAAGCTTAGAAATATCCCCCTTTGGTGACTGGCTTTTTGCTGCCATAAGATGCCTGACCTGCAAGGTTCAGTCTGTAGCTAAGAAGTAACGCTGGCTCATGACCTTATATGAGTTTGGGTGAAAGTCTTGAATTTTCTGTTTGTGAAGCATCACCTTTTCAGCTGCCTTCTTGGACTGTGTTTTGGGAGTAGCTACTCTTAGCAAAGGTGCTGATGGGACTGAGAGAAGCCAGTTATCCCAGCTCTGCTGTGGTTCTGTGGGCTGTTTGGCAAGTCAGTTGTCTTTATGCACAAGTAATTGCATTTCCCTACTTCACAGACTTGTTGGGAATGCTGGAGAGCACAAGAGGCCAGGTGATTCAGCTGTAATGATCTTCTTGGCAAAGCAGTCTTTGTACTAGCAATAGATACTGGGTGAAGCAGGTAGATGTGTTTTAAAAAGCCCTTCAGCTGGTTTCATTAACTGTTGTGTCATGCTGGTTTGTGTTAGACAATGAGTGCTCAAAGGAAGAGAGTGGTTTGTTTCTTCTAGGGCTTCATTCTGTTAGTGATGATATCCATTTTCTACCTCTTTTTCTTTTTTAACATGTAAAAAAGCGTTGTGTTGTCTCCCCTTACCATGCAGGTGCTACATCCTCTCCAGTAAGAATGGCAAAATCCAGTTATCTCTCCGGCAGTCCCGGTATGTGCCTTCCCTCCAGACTGTTGATTTCCTGCCAGTGAAGGAAAGAATAGTGAAATACAGTAACTGTTGGTTTGGGTGGATCAGTGTGAAGTGTTCAAAGGACAAGGATTGATGCTTTTAAAATTTTTTTTTAAATGATGGGACTTGTTTCTACTTCAGAAAGACGATTCCTGTGTATTAGCAAACGGGGGGTGTGTCTGATAATGTAGAGCTCATCAAGTGGGTTCAGGTTTAATTTCGGTTTATCATAGTTGCTAGACCTGATGATTTTTTTTGTTTGGTTATTTGGGAAGAAAGGGAAAGTTCCACCATAGAATATGTTGTACAAACTTGTCACTTTTCAATGTTCAGCTGCATTTTAAACATTTTGATTAAATAGGAGACTTAGTCCTAAGTGTCTCTTAAAACTAAGACTCTCGCTTTGTCATCTCTTTATCATTTTGTGGAGCAAAACCAAGTGGAACAAAATATCTTAGGAATAAGTAGAAAAACCCCCAAGCCAATTCTATGCAAAATTTCACACACCATTTTATTCTTCTCATTTTCTTAGTGTTAGAGGAAGCTCATCTGCTTTGTTTGTTTTCAGCAGCATGTTTATTCTCTAATGCTTGTCAGAGGTGTAGATAGCCCATTAGTACCTTTGAATAAACTGAAGGGTGTCTCTGATCTGGTGTGTTTTCCAGAATGTACTAGCTGTTGTTAATACTAATTTCTTTTTTTGATATTCAGAGCAGAATGTGGGTTATTCAGACAACTGCTTTAACTTCTAATACCCCCCCCTTTNTTTTTTTTTTTTTTTTTTTAGTCTAAATCCAAAGAGCAACAGCAAAGTAGAAGATGCTGAAATAACAGGTATTAATGATGTTAAAAAAGGCCAGCTAGTGAGAGGCTATGTCAAGTCAATCACTTCATCAGGTGTATTCTTCAGGTGAGTAGCATAAGAAAATTATACTGGGAAAAGAGGGGTCTTAGCTTCCTTTGAATGTAGGATTCAGGAATCTTGTTTGGGGGCTGTTCTCTGGTGTAATGTGATGTTGTAAAGTGAATTTCCTCCTGGGAGTCAAGATGTCGATGTTGCTTTCTTGAGCTGTGAAATTAAAGTAGGTAGAGTTTGGGTGACACTCTATAGAGCTGGTTCTGCCACAGATACAGTCACTGCATTTTTTTTTTTTCTTTTCCCCTGCTGTGGAATACTTAAATTTTTTAAATTTTTCTTCTCTTCTCAGCTTGTCTACTTCTCTTCTGGGCCGAATCTTGTTCCAGAATGTTTCTCCTTACTTTGTACAAAACCACTCTTTATACGAAAAGTACCTGCCTGAAGGAAAGCTGCTCACTGCCAAAGTGCTTGGGTAGGTTCCAACCTGCTTTAAAAGGGGCTGTGAATTAAAAGGGAGAGAATGGAAAAGAGAAGGGAAGATAAAAGCTGAGAATATTTGAAAGATGTTTGAAAGATGTTCCTATCCTTGCAGTCATTGTAAATGCTTGCTGCTTTTTTTTTTTTTTTCCTTTCTGTCTTCTCTCCTGCTGCTCCTGGCAATTCATTGCAGTGTAACAGAAAAGCACATTGAGCTCTCTCTCCTGCCTGAGGACACCGGAATGCCAAGCATCTTACCTGAATCCCTAGGCCTACCACGATGCGATGCAGAGGAAGAGAAAAAAGAGGCAGATGATGGTAAAAAGAGAGAAAAGCTTAAGATGAAGACGAAACGGAGAAGAGGAAACTCTGAAAGTCAGCAGGTATGGATGTGATTGTGTGGGACATGCTAAAGAACTTGGTTGGCCCAAATACCAAAGGGGACTAGGAATATCCATTGGCATCAGGCTGAGGAACTATATAGAGTAGGAAAAAAAAAAGATTAAATTGCATTTGAGATTAGCAGAGATCGGAAACTATTCCATTTGGGTAGGAGTTAACTGAATTAGCAGCCCAGTTATGCTGTCTGTGTAGCCCATCCTGCTGGTCTCAGCACCATGTGTAGGTGAGCCTGGGTTTATTTCTGTTCCGTGAGAGGACAGTGGGGGATGTTGTGCCAGGGCACCACCCTCTCTCTGCTGTCAGACTCTTTATGGTCAGAATTGCCATTAAGACTCATCCTAGTTGTTGCCCTCCACCATCTGCTCATTTCCCCTTGTTGCAGGAGGTGAAGCCAAAAAAGAAGAAGAGCTGCCCTGCAGATGAAAATGATAGTGGAATTGAGGTATACTACAGGGAAGAGGAGGAAGATGATGTCCAGGAGGAAGAGGCAGCTAAAAAGAAATCAAAGGTGAGCAATTTGGAGAACTTAAGCCTGAAATCACTTTCCAGCTCTATTGAGATGTGTCAGTTTTGACTTGGATGACAATACCATTGCTGCAGATAGGAGTGACCACAGGCTGGTGTTTGTGTTACCTGAAAATGGCTGGAGATGGATTGAGTTTAAATAACAACAGAGGTGACCAGATTGTAGTGGTTTTGCTGGTGGGCTGTTTGCAAGTGTGAGAAGTCAATCATACTGGTCCGAGAGAAGCCACAAGTGAACAACAGTTGTCTGTTGTCTGATTTCAGTGTAAATACTTCAAATTAAAACCCAGGGCATTTCCTGTCTTCCTCCAAACAGATAAAGAAACCTGGTGAAGCTCCCAGGCTGCAGGTTTCCATGGGCTTCACCTGGGATGAGGACATGAATGCAATGGATATGCCTGTGCTGAATCAGAAGGAAGAGAGCTCAGAGAGTGAAGAGGAGGAGGATCTGCAGTCTAAGGTACCGTACTGGTGCTGCCTGCACAGGGGACACCACCTGGTGCCTGTGATGTGATGTCTCAGTATTTGCATGTCTGTCTGCCCCATAGCAAAGCCTTTTAATCCAAAGGATCATCTCTGACAGCGAATGCACAACTTCCTTAACTACTGTGAGCACTGGGCTTAGTAGCAGATACGTCTGAAGCAGAGGAGAAAAGGCCCCGTTTCAGCATGGCTATGTGAAAACAGGGCTTCCCACAGCAATGTGAAAAAAAAAAATATTTAGGGTCAAACAAACAGATCCATGAAATTAATTTTGTTTTTATTTGATGTCAGCTCTGTTTTTTACTTTTCTGAGTGTTGAAAATTTACAGGAAAACCTGGAGGTAAAAAACCTTTTCAAATCATATTCCTCTTAGAAAAAACACTACAAAATTCTTTTACGATGTAAATTTCAGAAGAGCTTTTCCAGTGTGAGCAATTCAGCAAAATCAGAAACAAGCTCATGAATTGCTTTTGTGTCTCCTGTTTGGGATTTCCCCTGTCCCTCCAAACTCGCCTCTGTAAAGGCCGTGCATGGCAAAGCCCAAAACCTTGTCATTCAAGGTAAAGCTGCCTTGTGCAGATCACAATGGCATTGTCCATTCCCAGTTTAGACCTGAGTCACCCCAGCAATCCAGCCATGTACCCCAGTCTCGCAAAATTTCTCCCCATGTAGCCTGGATTTTCACAGAGTGGAGGGGGGTGGTGAGCACTGGCCTGGAGGGTGAAGACAGAAGAATGAGAGGGAGGGGTGAAGTGGGAATCCTGCACTTGGGGTGAAAACTAACAAAGTATTTGGGCGCTCAATGATTTCATTAAAAGAAATGAGATTTCAGGTAGCGCTGCTCTTCTTGGAGGAAGAAGAGATACTGCTGCTCTTCACCGTGTGTGAAGTGGTGAGGTCTGTGTACCATTTTCCTCCTCTCTTAAACAATTGGACTCATCTCTTTCTGTGAAAATTGCCAGACCTTGGACATACTGAGGTCTGGCTGCGCTTTAGGTGGACCTGCCTATTTCTACACAAAGTCCCTGCTTTTCCCTAGTCCTCCCTTTTTTGATCTTTCAGCTGAAGAAAAAAACAAAGAAGGAGAAAGAACTGGAGAAGCAGAAAAAGGAGAAGGAGCTCTGCAAATTAGAGGCAGCTCTCATGGACCCGAGTCGACAGCCCCAGTCAGCAGATGACTTTGACCGCTTGGTGCTGAGCAGTCCCAACAGCTCCATCCTCTGGCTACAGTACATGGCTTTCCACCTCCAGGCTACCGAGATTGAGAAGGCTAGAGCTGTTGCAGAGAGAGCACTTAAAACGATCTGCTTCAGGTAATAACGAGGCTCTGCCTCTCTTTGCCCCGAAGAATCAATCATGGTGGGATAATTGTGGTGGGAGAAGAGCATCATCAGTGTGTGTGGAGTGGCAGAGTCTATTTCAGTGACCTCAAAAGGATTAAAGGGTGGCAGTTGTCAGCTGGCCCTTTGAAGGTCTGGCCTGAGTCACCACAGCTGGCCTGCAGCTGACTTGCTGCAGCTCATGAGTACAGTAACTCCCCAAGGTATCACTGAGTGTGGATTTGTCCTTCTGAGCAGTCGGAAGAGTTTGGAAGAGCACAGTGCTGCCAGTGGTGTTGTCCTTAAATCAAAACATCAAACAAACTGTTAAACTCCTGTCCATAGGCATGGACTTTTGCGTATTAAGTAAGTTTTACAGCATGATTAAGTATTTTATGCTTTCTTGAATCATCCTTGTGGTTTTTCAATTACAAACAACAGTGATCAAAAGTTTTAGTGTTACAAAAAAACCTACTGTGCTCTATTCCAAAAGTGGTGTTTCAGTGAGCAGTGTGCCATTTCCCTTTGTCCTGGAGGCAGGCTCCAAGTCAGTGAGTCTTTGCGTGATTTGCAAAAAAGCTGGTGAAAGGCTAAATATCCTTGTTCACATCTGCTTTAAGGGAGGAACAGGAAAAGCTGAATGTCTGGGTAGCTCTGCTGAACTTGGAGAACATGTATGGTACTGAGGAGACGCTGATAAAGGTCTTTGAGAGGGCTGTTCAATACAACGAACCTCTGAAAGTCTTCCAGCATCTGTGTGACATCTATGCCAGTTCTGAGAAGTACAAGGTAAGACAGTGCAAGCAGGTCCCAGGCATCTGTCCCATTCAGTTGTGCCAGTAAACTACCAATGCTGGCTGTATAAGCTTCCAGCTGTCAGATGTTAGGCTTGTCCTGTTTCTAACTGGGATTAATAGTTATGCTTGACAGAGGATGAAGGACTAGTGATACTTGCTTTTCTGTCCTGTTTGGAGACATCTGGGCCAAGAGTAAGAGTTTAAAAGCTACAAGGCTTTATTATGAACCTGTGTGATCTAACCTGACTCTGCCCTTCCAGCAAGCAGAAGAATTGTACCACACGATGCTGAAGCGTTTTCGTCAGGAGAAATCTGTGTGGCTGAAGTACGCCTCTTTCCTCCTGAAGCAAGGCCAGACTGAGGCTACACACAGGCTTTTGGAGCGTGCTCTCAAGGCTTTGCCTACCAAAGAACGTAAGTAGACCACGTGTTGACAGGTCTCCAGTAGATGGACTGTTCTCTGCTATCTCTGCCTTTGACAATGTAGTAAGTGAAACGTGAAACCAGTTGTGCTAAGCATGTGCTGCCCTTGTCTCTTAGGGGAAGGGAAATTTCAACCTGAGTATCAATGCTAAATCCTCCTCTAATAGAATTTGCTGAGGTGGGCAAAAGCAAAGCATCCAAAGCAAAGGTGACTTTGGATCTTACAGCCCTCTGGAACAGTTCAGTTGGTCTAGTTCCATGTTTGTGGGGCTGCACGTGGATGCTGCAAGATGCTTTTCAAATGGAAGAATAAACTTCTGTCTCCTGCAGAGACCTGAAATGGGAAGTGAACTGTGACCTTTCTCCCTCCCACCTTAGTCTATACCCACTTTCCAACAGAGCCTTTTGTCTGTGGGTACAGATGGTGCTGTCTCTGTGCCTGCCTGGGGTTATCACTTGTGTTTGTTCATGGGGAAGAGACTGCTGCGATACCCTGACCTGTCATTACTTGTTCCAGATGTGGATGTCATTTCAAGGTTTGCACAGCTGGAGTTCCGTTTTGGGGACCCAGAACATGCCAAGGCCCTCTTTGAGAGCACCCTCAGCAGCTATCCCAAGCGGACAGACATCTGGTCCATCTACATGGACATCATGATCAAACACGGCAGCCAGAAGGAAGTGCGGTGAGTTGCGCTGCAGCGAGCTGGGCAGGGGCAGAGTACAGTGCTTGGAGTAACATCTGGAAAGAGCAGAGGTACCCTGCAGTGTGAGGTTGTATAGGGCTTTCCAGAGCAGAGCAAAAGAGAGAGACAACTTGGGTGCGTGGAGGTGCTTATCCTTGCCAGGATGGAGGAGACTCCAAGGAGATCCACGGGGCAAGGGGGAGACTGAGTTTTTAAGTAGTAGCCTGCATGGCAGAACGTAGAGGACTTGCACTGAAGTTCATCTATATCTCTGGAGGGATTGCCTTGTTGTATCTGAGGGGTAGATGAAGCCTCTTGTGTATCTTAAAAAAGTTTCTCTGTTTTTATGTTTCTTCATTTTCTTTTCTGAGAGTTGACAAAGGCAAATCCAGCTTCCCCACGCTATGGATCCAGATGCATCCGCTTAATGGATGCAGGGTCAAATACAGTGGATGGATCTTGGCTTAAGTTGACGTTGACCAGCAGCCTTAGAGTTCTAGAGGCAAATGGGAAGCTTCTACTTTCAGGTTTTGGCCAGCTGTCAGGAATCTCTTTCTTCAAGCACCAGCACTTCGCAGCAGGTTGAACGTCTCCCTGGAGTTTCATCTCTTTCTTCAAAGGCAGGATAAAGGGCTTGTATCAAGTGATGTCACCAACACAGCGACTGAATCGCTTTGGTTTCTTGCAGGGACATCTTCGAGAGGGTCATACACCTGAGCTTGGCACCAAAGAAGATGAAATTCTTCTTTAAACGCTACCTGGATTACGAAAAGAAATTTGGTACATCAGAAAGCGTCCTGGCTGTTAAAAGAGCAGCACTCGAGTATGTGGAGACCAAGAGTTCCTTTGCTGAAACCTAAGTATGGCACAAGTAGAAGCAGAGAGAGTCAACTCTCCGATGGTGTGGGGACTGAGAGGTGCAGAGTTCTGCTGTGAGTGGCCACGGACAGTGAGTTTCTGGAGAGTACTGGTCTATGACCAAAGCAAACTGGAAAGAACATACAATGAAAGGAAATAATTTTATAAGTGTTTGCAGCTTTGTTCCAAATGTTACAAATAATCCTAGTCTGTCGATGACTTTGAAGACGATGTTTTTAAATACAGACCGTTTTAAAATTAATACAAACATCAGCCATACCTGTTCTACTTTATGCAGTTATGACCCACTATTTTTAAGTACAGTGATGTCTTGCAAAGTGATTTCTCTCTCTGTCAAGATGGCAGAGAAGATTCTTACCTTTTGGCTGAATTAACACTTTGAAGATGTATCTTAAGTACCTTTGTGCTCCTAGAAATTGGCAGAGCAACACAGAATTGTGGCACAGTTGAGGCTGGCAGGGATCTCTGGAGAGAATTGGTTTCAATCCCTGGGTTATTCAGCACCATGTCCTCTTTGGTTTTGACTTCTCCAAAGATGGAGATTCTACAGCCCCTCTGGGCAAGCCATTCCAGTGTTTGACCAGTAAAAACAAAAAGGTGTTTTCTTACTTTGAAATGGGATTTCTGGTATTTCTGTGTGCCCATTCCTCTTGTCCTGTCACTGGGCACTGCTAAGAAGAGTCTGGTTCCACTTTTTTTTTGCATCCTTGTGCCAGGTATTTATACATGTGGATAAGATCCACCTTGAGCTTTCTCCTCAGGCCAGGCAGCTCAGTTCTCTCAACCTTTCCTGTTACGATGGATACCCAGTCCTGTAATCATTTTCCTTGTTGCTCTGCTGGACTCGATCCAGTAAGCCTGTATCTCTCCTTCACTGGGAAGCCCAGGACTTGATACATCACCCCAGATGTCTCACCACTGTGAGGAGGGGAAGGATGACCTCCCTTGACCTGCTGGTAATGCTCTTCCTAATGCAGCCCAGAATGCTTTTGTCTCCTTTAGCTGAAAAGACAGATGCCTTTAAAGCCAAGAGCATCCAGTTGTCGTGGATCCCCTGATTGCAACAAGCTGTCGGAACAAGTTGCCAGGGATTGATAACAGAAAAAATTGTGATTTTCAGTAGTTGTTGTCTCTTAAGAGCAATCAGTGAAGTCAAAGAAAAAACTGGTTTTTTCTGTGCTGAAAAGAAGTCATCCCAATCTACCTTCCACTTAGAGAAAGCCGTGTACCTTGAGTATTTCTGTAGGCTCTGTCTCTGGTGTTGGTGCTTATGACTCATATTCTTGTAACTCTCAGGCAAGATGTGCATGTGGTCATCTGCATTTTACAGATGAAGAACTGAAGGCAAGGGGAAAAGCAGAGCATGCTAACAGGTGTGATCATTCAACATAGACACTAGTGAGTGGTTGCCCGGCTTTTAAATACCAAACTTGAAGAGTCTTACTCATTGTAGGTACTCTTGAACTCAAAACCAGGGCTGTGCAGGACCCGGATCTTCTGCTTCCATGAATGCCCCATGTTGACAAGGCTGACTGATGTGGCATTTAGTTCATTCCTAAGTCCCTTGGGGTCCAGAAACAAGTCATTTCACTTCTTGACCCCAGGGAGAGCGGGGTTGTGTACTCAGACTTTTTTTCTTAATGCTCCTCTTGAGGAAGAGGCTGCTTGGAAAATCCAGTAGCAGCTGCTGTTTTTCTTTTGAACGCAGCTGCAAAGATGGTGGCTTTTTCTTTTGGATTAATTAGTTCCATAATAGAATAAGTAAATAAGCGTTGCAATAGAAACCAAGATCCCTTTGAGGTATTGTTTCTTCTTGACTACTGGGGCTATTATAATCCCTGCAGTAGTCAGCAGGGAAAATGAAAGACCTGTATGTGATTCTCCCTACTGGAGGAGCCTGGTTTGAACCCAGCTTGCTGCTGGGAAGCGTGCCCTAATGCAACCTGTGGGCTGCTCTGCAGTGGGGTTGGTTTTGGCTTCTGGAGGAAAAGCGGAGAGACTCTGAGCTGGCAGCTTGCATGATCTGGCACGCCTGGAAGACAAGCAGCTCCATTTCCCTCCTGGCGTTTCGGTGAGAAGCCCAGCCTGGTTGCTTGTGCTGGTGTGTAAAGCCAAGTTAGTTAAAGTCCCTCACCTCAGCATCATCGCTGGGAGAGGATGAGCAACAGGGACAGCAGGGATATTCATGAGGGTGCTGATGGGCTACAAGGGCCAGAAGCCCAGAGCTCTCTCAGCGAGGGCCATGTTCAGGGTGGCAGAGGAGAGGAGTCGGGGCGGGAAATCCCTACAACTGCAAGCAAGTACTTCTGAGTGTGGTGATTCGCTTCACTCCTTACTGGGAGCTGGTCACTCAAACATGGGAGGAAAACCGGACAAGCTGGACAAGCCCCTGGCCCATCCCAGCACCTGAAAATGGAGTTAATGGAGAAGGGAGGTAAACGAAATGAAAGCTGGTTTGTGCTTGTGGCTTATTCTCGGGATAAACAAATCCATTCCTAAGCATTACGTGTCTTGCCCCTTTCCTTCAAAGGAGGGAAGGGGAGGAGAAGGAACTGGAGAGGAGGTAGTTCAAAGGAACAACTAGGACTATCAAGGAGGAAGGTGAGGGAAGTGAAGGAAGTAAGAGGAGCGCTGCTTTGTCTCAGCAAGTTGCCCAGCATCTGCTGAGCTGCGTGCGGGGGCGGCGTGCTTGTCTGCGTGCTTGCACTCGAGGGCCAAAGAGAAGAAATGCAAATGGACCTCTCTTTCATCTCCAGTTAATGCAATTTCATTTCACTTGCAGCTGATCATTCCTGCAGATTAGTTGGTGGTGGGGCTGGGAGCCAAGCCTTCCCACAAATGCAAGGCAAGTCTGCAGAGAAGCTGAAGAGGGGGCTTGGGATGCCTCGCACCTTAAAGCGGTGTTCCAGCCTCGTTGTGTGCAGGAATACCCTTCTAGCTCTTTCTTGCAAGAAGGGGACACTTAAAAAGGTTTCTAAGTAAGTTTTCGACCCTTTGCTGCCATGGTGTATCCTGATGTACAAGATTTGTGCTACTCGCTGCAAAAATAACTAAAACCCAGCATTGCTAACTTCTAATATGTGGTAATGCTTTAAAAGTTCAAATTCAAGGGTCATCCAGATAGGAGAGGATCTGAATGTTTAATAGAGAGGAAAAAACATTCCCAGTCCTTGAGTTCAAAGAGAATGTTAAATTATGGCTTTTGTGCCCCACTGAAAAAAGGAACTCAAATGCAATGAAAAATAACTCATGTAATAATTTATTTCAAAACTCCTTGTGCATAAGCCCTTCTGAGTTTTGTGGGTTTGAGTGGTTTGGTTTTGGTTGGTTGTTTTTTTTTTTTTTTGAACAATTTGAGGCTTTTCAGTAAACAGCATGGTGTAAAAGGCAGTTGTACCTATTAAGAAACAGTACAAGTAGGAAAATGAAACGTCATTGTCCTGCCAACTCTTGAGAGAGCGTTGGGGGATGTAGGACTGACCCCTGGGAGAGAAGGGACTGAGAAGAGCCCTGAAGCCACAGTCAGCACAGTGTCACGGGGAGGGCAGTGACCTTTCTGGCTTTGCTTTCTCAGAGTATGACTGAGTCCATAAAGAGACTTTCTGCTGCAAGGGAGCATTTAAGGCAGTGGAAAGAGTTTAAAACCAGTCAGTGGTGGAAGGGTAGAGAGGGGCTGCTCCCCTTATTCCTTTCCTACTGTCCCTTGTCACTCTAGGGCTGCAGTCCCAGTGCAGCAGGTGGGTGGTCTTTTGGTTGGCAACTTTCCTGTCCCTTGGAAAGATGCTCCATTAATACAGGTAACTGCAATTATATAGCATATGCACTCTCTCTATATACGTGTGTGTATACATACAGATATGTAAAACTAATTCTGGTTGAGGTCTTGCTGCAACTCGCAACCCAAAGCAGCAGGACTCTGATCTGATGGTTGGGTGAGAAACTGCAGAGGATGGTGTGGTCACTGTGGGTGCTGCTTCCTCTCAGCCCCCATCAAGCCACCTTGCCCAAAAGCTATTCTGCTGATGGTGCCAGCTTCTGGTTTTATAAACTCATGGTTGCGACTGTTTGGGCTTATTAGAGATCATCAGGCACTTCAGTAAGAGCAAGGGGAGTTTGGTGTCCGTACCAAGTTCCAACTTGGTGATTAGAGTGTCTTTCTGAATACTGGGAATATTAGTGATTCCTCCTGCCTTAGTCTCTCAGCTATTCGGTGTGCTACAGCGTTACTGACCCATTCTGTCCCCGGTGGAATTGCATCCCCCTTCCCACAGGAATTTACCCACTGCTTCCCTCTTTTCCCTGTGCTGTAAAATCCCTAAAGCGCTCTGGGACCTGTCTGCTTTACAGGCACCGCACAGCTCCGTAAGAAGATACCAACGGCAATAAATCAAGCTGGTGTAGGGGGTGGCTGGGGCTAACCCTGCTCTGTGGGACACGAGTGGGACTGCAGGAATCACGGTTAGAAATGTGCCCACCTCTTGTTCCCCAAGGCTTCTGCTGGTGCATTAGATGGCAGGGTGCTGTGGCAGCCTGGAGGTAAGGTGTGCATCTGCGCTTTGCTCCCCTTGTGTCTCTGGGAGCAACAAGGAGCTGGTTGTCTCCATGGGAGGGGTTCCCCAGCTCAGTGTATATTGCTTATCTGTCTCTACCTTGAGGCTGTTGATCCCTATTTACCCGCTGAGAGAAGTAATCCTGCTGGGAGGAATGTTCCCAGTGAATCCCTCAGCCGGGCACCAATGCTGGTGGGCCTGCCGGGNTGGGCCTGCCGGGTGGTCTGGGGAGCTGCTGCCAGCATCCTTCTGTCCTAGGAAGCCAAAAAGAGCATTTCGTGGCCTTCTGGGCTTGGCCCGTTCCCTTCCACCCCTTTGGCCCATTTGTGGAGCCGGCTGTAGAGGGGGAAGCCCTTGTTCTCCCGGTAGATGTAGACGCCTGTGATGGCATTCCACTGGGGGCTTGGTTGGACGCCCTCCACTGGGAACTCCTGCACCAGCTCCTTCTCCTCCTTGTCCAGTGCCACGAAGCCGAAGAATTGCTTCACGTTCTTGGCTGCCAGGATCCTGGAGTGGACCTCGGCCGTGCGTTGGAAGAGCTTGGCCTCGTTGGAGCGGTACTGGGCCCAGTAAGCCTCCTGCCGGTAGCTCAGCGGCGAGCAGCAGTGCTTCAGGCACTTGGTGAGGAAAACCAGGACCGCGACAATGCCGATGAGCAGCCAGCCGAAGAGCTGAGAGAGAAGAGAGAGGCTGCATTAGGACACGGCAAGGTGGCCTTACCCACTGTGAGTGGCTTTCTCCCCGGTGTGCCTACCTGGGACTCGTATCTCAGCCTCCGCGTCACCTCGTCCCTGAACTTGGTGAGGTTGGCTGGCACGTCTTTACAGGGGAACCTGGCCAGCACGTCGGCCCCGTAGTTGGCCGGGAACTTGTCTAGGGAGGACGGCTTGACAAACTCGCTGAGGGCGCAGATGTAAGCCTCCCCACGCAGCAGCGAGATGACCGACCAGGTGACAGGTGCCACGGCTGCCCGGCCCATGATGGAGCCGAAGAGGAGGAAGGTGGCGGCGGCAGAGAAGTTCTTCGTGCCACGCTTGTGGCACTCGGCCACCAGGTTCCAGGTGTGGTTGTTCCAGATGACACCGATGATAAAGAGGGCCAGGGCTGGGACACCGATGGCAGCCAGCCCGTAGATGTAGTTGCGGGCAGGGGAGCACGGGCAGTTGAAGGCAACGACGGAGAAGAGCTCCTCGCTCCCCACTGTGCCCAGGGCCACCAAACCATTGAAGATCATCACATCTTTGCTCTTGAAGAACAAGGAGAGGAAGCGGAAGTTCTCGGCGATGAGGGCGGCCATCTCGTCCCAGAGGCAGGAGGAGGCACGTTCCGCAGTGAGAGGCCGTGCACAGGGGGACACGCCGATGGAGGGTGGCCTTGGGCTGCCTAGCGTGCAAAGGGCTGCTTGGGGAGCACCCCACCACTGTCACTGCTGTCCTTTCCTCCCGCCTGGTGTCCCAGGCCCTGGAGTATCCAGATTCTATGACCCAGGGATACTTCAAAATTGGCCGAAGAGGGATTCAGGCTAAGCAACGAGGGAAATCTTAAGTCATTCCAGTTTCCCTCTAACTCCTCCAAAAGTGTTTCTGCAGAGAAGATTGCCAGCGGGACAGCTGTTATTTGCACACCCCTCGCCTTTCCTTCTCTTTGGTTTGAGTCACCTCCCGCAGAGCCGGTCACTCTTGGCGTCGCTGCTGGACACTCTGATCTCCCGAACCTGCAACAAAGGAGGATGCTGCATTACTGGGGAAACTGGAGCGGAGCGCCGGCGTTGGGATGCGTCCCCAGCCCTGCTGCTGACTCACCCTAGCCCAGGCGCACGTACGTGCTGGTGCTATGCTCCCTGGTGAGGGCTGTGGGTTTCATCTCCTGCTTTGGACCTGGTGAGTTAATATTTAGTAATAGGCAAAGGTACGCCAGGGAGGCAGCAAGAGGAGGCACAGCACGCTTTGGGATGGGGAGATGGGGGGGACCAGGCAGGAGCAGCTTCTGCTGACAGGGGGCGAGGGATGCTCAGGGGCTCTTGCTACCTGCAAGATTAATTCCTGGGAAATCAGAGGTTATCTCGATGACCCAGGATACAATCACCAAATGCCGGTAGAGCTGGGTCAGCAATTATGGAGGAGTTTTTGCTAGGATTAGGCGTGGCGGGATGATCTCTTTCTCTCCCACAGCTGGCTGACATAACCATACTTGCTGTCCTGGCTCGGCCTCTCACCAGCCCTGAACCAGCACACCTCGGTGCCAGGGGTGATTTTACTCTGAGCTTTGTTTCTGTGGCTTCCTCCAGCACCTTCTCCCAGTATAACATTGGTAATTCAGTGTCTGAAGGGAGCCTACAGGAGAGGTGGAGAGGGATTCTTTGTCAGGGAGTGTAGTGGCAGGACAAGGGGTAATGGATTTAAATTAAAAGAGAGGAGATTTAGATGAGATCTTGGGAAGAAATTCTGTACTGTGAGCGTGATGAGACCCTGGCCCAGGTTGCCCAGAGAAGCTGTGGCTGCCCCATCCCTGGAGGGGTTCAAGGCCAGGCTGGATGGGGCTTGGAGCAACCTGGTGTGGTGGGAGGTGTCCCTGCCCAGGGCAGGGGGGTTGGAACAGGGTGGTCTTTAAGGTCCCTTCCAACTCTGACCATTCTATGATACTGGGATGCCCACCCAACTAACAAGGCTGTTGGACTGCAGGCAATTGGGGCAAGCATGTGCCCTGGTTGGTTTTGAAGGACAAGGAAATAATTGGGGAGTGTATCCATGCCCTCTGCACTGATACCCATTCCCTTATGCCACATGCAAGCTTCGTGTCATTTCTTAGTTGACTTCCATCTCTGCTGCTTCCCCACAGGCTTTTGTCTGAGGGAGCCCAAGCACCTTGTTAGCTCCAGGCACCCTCACCCATGTGATGAAACCCTCTGGCCTCGGGGGAACTGCTGTCACTAGGGTTTGCTGGAGACAAGAAGGACCTAGGCACCCAACAAACTGTCTCTGGCAGCTTACACCATCAGCACGCATCTGGGGCTCCCAGGGAGCCTTGACCCACAACAAGTTTGCCCCAATATTTGCCCCGATGCTGATGTCCTCCCAGCTGGTTTCCCTTGGGCCAGCCCGAGCAGGAGGGAACAGGCTACAGGGACACTCATGGAGAGGAGACGAAGGCACCTTAATCTTTATGGCCTCTTGTACAGCTCACACACTGTGCTTTAAATTGCTCTTGTGCTTCAGTTCATCTGCTGCCCCACCAAATCCTGTTTCACCTCCTTCTCTGGGGCAGCAGAGTAGAGAGAGGGGGCGAGCAGTTGGCCTCGGTTCCCTGCTGTGTCTAACCCAACGGCAAGCCCTTTACCGTCACTGCTGAGTTCAAACACGAGCAGCCCTTAATGTCTTCCTCCATCTTCACAGTTTTCCATATGCAAAATTCCCTCTGCAAAGGGGACAGACCAGCCACGGGACAGGGAGCCGGGGCTCCAGCCATTGTGCTACCCCACCTTTGTGCTACCCCACCTTTGCAGCCAGATGCTAAACCCGTAAAGCTGTTCCAGCCCCAGGGGTATCAGAACCCTGCTTATCAGAGTTAGCAGCCATCAGCCCAGATAAACAAGGCCCCGTGACCTCCTTGGCAGCACAAAGCAAAACTGAAGGGGAGCATGCCACTTTGGGGGGGGTTACGGCACCCGTCTGGGAGAGGGAAGGGTTGGGTAGAAGGGGAGGAGAAAAGTTATTGGCAACAGCTCGTTTTGTTTAGCAGCCTCTGTTAAAGTCTTCCCACGAAACAGGCATGCAAGCAAGTTTAAAAAAAAAACCCAAACTGAAATAATGAAGTCACTTACTTCAAAAGCTGTTGAAACCAGTTCTGGAGCCTTCTCAGCTCTTCCTCGTGTGGTTTTGCTCGGGCTCCCGCTGCGAGGGGGGTTCCAGGCTGCCCGTGGGGCTCTGCGGAAGAGGGGATGCTGCTGCGGCCGGGCTGATGGGCAGAGCGAAATCTGAGGGAAGTGGCGTGAAGAGTTTGGCAGCTTCCTTTTTTCAGTCTGCAACGTGCCCTCCGCTGCTGCCTTTTGGGAGGAGGGAGGAGGGTGTTCTCGGGCCCTGCGCTTGGGTGGGGCGAAGATGCAAGGCGCTTGGCTTCTGCTCTGGGTGCAAGGCTGGGGTTGTGCCTTTAAAAAAAAAAAAAAAAGGAAAGGAAAGGCTGAGAATGAGTCACTGGAAAAAGCACATTGTCCTTTTTAAACCCTGCGATGCAGCTGTGCAGAGTCTGGCCGGGATGGCCCAGGGCTTGCCTGGAGCAGGGGAGTGATGGGGCGCTTTGAGGGGGGACAAAGAGGAAATGCTGGAGCCCCCCAGCCCCGGGGGAGCGGATGCAGCGGCCGTGGCCCCCAGGGGATGCAGTTACACTGGTGGGGACCCAGCTCAACCAAGGGTGGTCGCTGAGCTGTGCAGGAGCCCAGAGCCACCCTAGGCAGTTAGGGGCAGAGCAGGAGAAGCTCTTGGTCCCATGTGAAGGGGCAGAAGCTGCTGCTTTTGTACACAGGAGGTGGCTGAGCCGGCAGGGAAGACACCAGCCTGGCTGGGTTTTGGAAAAAAGCAGGATCTTGCTGTCGTGAGCTCTACAGGATGGCTGGGTTTTGCTTCCCACCACCTGGGACCAAGCAGCGGGGCTGCTGCGGGGGGCACTGGGGGCTGAGTGGGGCTGGGGAACCCATGCATGTGGAGCTGGCCACAGCCCCGCCGTCTGGCAAGCGCCGTGCATTTCTGCCCGGCTTGGCTTTTCCGCTTGCTGCTTCCTCTGCGGAGCGATGCCTGCGAGGCAGCCGAGCACACCTTGCTTTCTCTGCAAGCCCCTCTTCTCTTCTCTTTTGCCCCTCTACTCTGCACTTGTGAGACCCCACCTGGAGTCCTGTGTCCAGCTCTGGAGTCCTCAACAGAGAAAGGACATAGA
>VZRU01012177.1:47733-76840 GCA_013398155.1 Pedionomus torquatus
AGCATGGATGTGTCGGTGGCTGTGAGACATAGAATCATAGCATCATAGAATCATCCAGGCCAGAAGGGACCTCCAAAAGGTCATCTAGTCCCACCTCCCCACAGTCACAGGGACACCCCCAACTAGACCAAGTTTCTCAGGGCTCGTTGAGCTTTGCCTTAAATATCTCCAGGGAAGAGGCCTCAACCACCTCCCTGGGCAACCTGTTCCAATGTTCTACCACCCTCAGAGTAAAGAAATTTTTTCTAATATTCAACTTAAATCTACTTAAGTCCATTACCCCTCATCCTATCGCAGCAGGCCTTTGTGAACAGACCCTCCCCAGCCTTCCTGTAGCCCCCTTTAGATATTGAAAGGCTGCAATTAGGTGTCCCCGGAGCCTCCTCTTCTCCAGGCTGAACAGCCTCATGTCACCAAGGCAAGATGTACCTAGGTGGGTGGCATGGGAGAGATACTTTTCCCCAAGGTTTTGCAGTGTCAGTACAGAGGCAGAAAGCCAAACCAGGTGTTTCGACCGTTAGTCAGTGCTGTGGTTTCTGACATCTCCCTCCACACCAGCCCTGAGGCTTGGTTGATAATGTCAAGTTCACCCTGAGATGCCACCACAGAGGTGAGCACAAAGCACATGGGTAATACCTGGGCAGGCTTAGCTCTGCCTGCTGTGGAGAGGTTAATTGCATGATCTCATCAAACAGGAGGAGATTTGGCTGCATGAATATAGATGAGGCTTATTGTATTGCTAGCTAAGAGCTCGGGCTGGCTTCCCTGGTCACCTGGCAAGTGGCTTTTTGAAGGGCAGTTGACATCAAAGCCTGCATGAATCAGCCTTGTAAAAAGCAGAGAGCTTTTTGATCTCTGGGAAACCTCTGCCTTTCATTAAGCATGAATTAAGCTCGAAGCTTGTTTGGTGTCCAGCAACCAGCAGTGCTCATCGAGGCCAACAATAAGTCAGTGGGATTCAAAAGAGAACTCATAGAAGCCGATGCCTGGGTCTTTCTGTGTTAGGGAGGACACTGGTATGAGGAGACTGTCAGCAGAAAGCTCACACCACCTGGTTTGCAAGAGAAGGCAGAGTGAATTATTCTTCCCACAGCCCTGCCTGCTCGTGCTTTGGAAACCAGCTCCTGGGAGAGATGGTACGTGCCCAGGTCCCTCCCAGTGTGTGGTCCTGCACTTGGGTGCCAAGACAGACACCAAGCCAGGGAGTCGGATGGGCTTTGCAGATGCCAGTCAATGTAGGATGTAGAGGGGAGGGACAGGAAAATGGTTACAATTCCCACCAGGAGGGTTTGGAAAAAGATTGGGGAAGTTGCCTTTACTGTCATCCCTGCTGTTTCATGGGTTCTTGGCAGGTGATGACCCTTAAGCACGTCAGACACATCTGTAGATCAGACATCAGACCAGCCCTGAGAAGCAATGTGCTGCTTAAAGGTTATGAACAACCCTCTCTGCCCCCACTCTCACAGGAGGGTGCATACTTCTTAGCAGAGCTTGTGGAAAGGGACCTCTGGAGGTTGTCTGGTCCACACTTCGTGCCCAAAGCACACTCACAGGCACATCTAATCAGGTTGTGAATATTGGTGCCACAATCTGTCTGGGGAGCCTGTTCCATCACCCTCAAAGTAAATGTGTCTTTTCTTCTGATTTAATGGAATTTCATGTATTTTGGGCTTTGCCTGTTGCCTCTTGTCACATTATGGGGTGCAATGTACCATTTATCACTATGGAGAAGAGTTCTCCTCTGGCTTCAAAGGGGAGCACAGCACAGCCCTCAGGGAGGCTGGGAAGGACCAACACCCGTGTCCCCATCCAACTGGAGCTGCCCCGTGACTACCGACCCTCCCAGCAGTACGTGAGCCCTTGCAGACGTGCAAAAGACTATGGCAGTGCCTTTCAATCCTCAGGTTTTCCCCTCCTGACACAGATAACAAAGCTCTTCCTCTTTTCCTTTTTTGCATTTCATGTTTTGTGGCCACGCAGGGATGGCTTAGAACCTGAGAGCATGGAAAGCAGCATGCAAAGGGGAGCTGCAGACCTCTGCTCTGAGCTGCTTAGGAAAATGGCCCATTTGACTAGCAGGGAGTGGTGAGTCTGAACTGAGTCTCAGCCCGAGATTTGTGATGTCCTGTCTGATAAAAGTAAACCAGAGATGAAACCCCCAGTGCGATGCTGCTTTCAAATGAGAGCTCAGAAGCTCCCTGGACCTAAATAGCTCCTGATGGGAGCTTTGTCATTCCCAACTGGCACGGGCCACAACTGACGCTGTGCCCTCTCTGCATGCATCCAAGGGAGCTCAGGGATGCAGCCACAGCTAATTTTGTTATGCAAATAAGCTCTGCAGCCTCTGCACCCTGCAGCTCCCATCCCAGCTGGCAGAGGGGTGCAGCTGCCCAGAGGTGGGCCACGGAGTTATTTGGCCTCCCTGTCCTTTTTCCAAGCATCACCTCCCTCCCTGACCCTGTATACACAAACATCCTGGGGAGAAGGTGACCCACCTCCCAGCAGCTCAACAAATTAATTTGGGGGATTAATATGTGTTTTCAATTTGACCTTTTTTTTTTTTTGATTTAGTCACAAGGTGGTGGCAGGTTTCTTTGCCCCTTTCCCACCCTCTTCTTTACTCCTGGAGGCCCTGCTTGCCCCATCTATCCATGCGTGGCCAAGGAGAGGTTTTTTCTTCAAACATCACCCCTTCCACCCTGCAGTCCCTCCACCTTGCACCTTTCACTCCCAGGGACAAAGTGGGGATCAGTGTGAGCCTTAGCCTGGAGGAAGGGACGTGTCTGTAGCGGGTTAGTTTGCAGTAAAGAGTTTAATGCATCCAAGCAGCAATGCTGGATAGAAATACCAAAAATACCAAACCAGCAGTGTGGTTGATATAATCTACAAGGACTGGGAAAAGGCAGGTAGGAAAGTAATCAGCATTAGAGTCTCAGAGATGCCACTATGTTCAAACAGTTTTGAAATTAAGGATGGAAATGTCCAACTAGGTGGTGCAAGGATGGTCCTCTGGATAGATTGGTTTGTCCTAAAGCTTTCATCTCCTTTTCCTTCTGCAAATCCAACCAAATCCAGGGACACTTATCCAGAAGCATTTTCTACTAGATTTATAAATTTTAGTGTGTTGCTGTGTTTTGTTTTGAAAATGCATGGAAGTATTGAGGGCTTGTTAGAGGGAGCCTGAACAGTTTGGCAGCCGGGCTGGGAGCAGCCAGAGCTCTCAGCAGGGGGAAGACGTAAGAGGTGGTTTTGCCTTTTTGAGTAAGTGCATCAGTGTGGTACTAAAAGAGTTGCAATTAAATCATTTCAGTGTCCACGCTGCTAACCCTCAACCAGGTTTCACTGCCACGGGCAGGAGCTCCTCACACCTCTGTGAAGCTGCCGCTCCAGTTGGTTTGCATACGAGCCAGGTGTTGCTGCCTTGGGTAAATGCTTCCTTAAGCCAGAAGGGTTTTATCCCAGCTAGAAGGACCTACTAACTCTTTAGCATCAAAAAAGTGCTACACAGAGCCCTTTGGTTGAGGAATGTCATTAACAGTGACAGAGTCTGGGACTTTGGGATCTTCGGAGTGAGTTTATTTTGGAGGTTTTGCTAGGCATGCCCCGGAGCGGAGTCTTTGGGGTTTGGGTTTTGGAGGAAGACGTGAGCACCGCTGTCATCTACCCGCTGGTGCTTGCTTTGTGCAGAGTTACGGCCCTTTCAGTGTCTGCAGGACAAAACCCACCTTACACGTCGGTGTGCTGGGAGAATTTGGACCGGGTACCCGGGCTGTCTGCCCAAGGCAGAGGGGACCTTTCTCGCCCCAGGGGATGCCTCTGGGTCACCTGGCTGACATTCAGAGGAGGTTTCTCATAGTACCACATTTTCAAAAGTTTATTCACCTGGTCCTGGTCTGTGATGCCCCGGAGAAGATCTTCCTCTCCTTCAGCCCCCTCTTCCTCCCTAGCCAAGCTGAAGCTGTGCAGTTTGATCTCTTGCCGCATGCTTTCAAAGAAGTGGAGGATGCACTTGTGAGCAAAGAGCCGGCTGTGCTCACAGCAGGTTTCCTCAAAAATCTTTTGCTCGATGTCAATGTAGTTGCTCCAGTGACGTGCCTGTAGGAGAGCGGCCTGGTTGAAGCAAGGTCTGAGCCAGCGGGCGAGGAAAGCTGCTACGATAAGGATCAACAAAGTGCTCCAGCCGAGCGCCTGTGTGATGAGAAAAAAGCAGTGGAATAGGAGCAAGACAGGCACAAGGACAGGCACGAGCTGTTTGCCTGTATTGCCAAGACAGGGAATTGGTGTGGTTGGAGGAGAGATGGGGCATATCTGGACTCCTGTTCCTGACCTGTCCCTCAAGTCCAGTAGCCCCAAACTGCACTTAGAGGGTTGGTGTAATCTCCTCCCAGTAAATAAAGGACATTTATTTGTGCATCAATCATTCAGTAGAATAACTGTTTGCCAAGTTAGCCTGGAGCATCCAGGCATTTGCTTTGAGCAGGGGAGAGCCTCAGGAGAAGGGGACTTCAGTGCTCTTCTTTTGTACTCACTAATCTCCAGTGAGGTCTTCATCTGCCACCTATACTGTCTCCAGGGCCCCAGGCATCCAGCAGCAGGGTGGGACAGCCCGAAATATATGCAGCTCCCTTGGTTAAGAAGGAAGGGCTTCTTTTCAATGCCCTCCCATCACTCCTCATCCCTGTACCAAGAGCAGGGGCTGGCCAGGCCTCCACTCCACATCACATCCCCTTCTCCTCTCACTCCTGAGTGAGCTGCTTTCATCTTTCTCAGCTGGCACTGTCCTAAGAGCAGTGTGTCCTGTCCGTGAGGTTAGCAGTTGGAAAGGTCTTCTGACACTGGATAGGGCCTTAGGAGACACCCATATTCATTACAACCTGCTTCTTATTGTCTGAGTTTAGATGTTGCTAGTTCTTCTAGAAACAAAGTTCTGTTAATTAAACCATCCTTTATCTCCTTCCTTTTCCCTGCCTGAGTGACTCTGGAGGTTATCACTGATGGTGTCAACATTTGGGGACATAAAGAAGGAAAGAACACCTTGCTTCCTGCCTCACCATACTGAATCTATGACAAATCAAGAAAGAGTAGGACCAGATGACGTGTGCCCGGGCACCTTGCTGCCATGGGGGTCTGTGCACGCAGTGACCCACCTGGGACCAGCAGCGCAGATACCTGGACACTGCCTTGCGGGACGTGTTGTTCCTCATGAGTTCATCATCCTTGCAGGGCACCTTGGCCAACAGCTCCTGCACCTGCACCAGGCTGGCGTTGGCAAAGCCCACAAACTTCTCAGGATCCACGGAGCTGCTGAAAGCGCAGATCAGGCATTTCCCATCCAGGAGGGTGACTATGATCCAGACAACAGGGGCAACCATGGCTCGCTGCATGATGGAGGAACACATATACCTGGGGCAGGAGATAGAGAGGTGAGTGGGTAAATGCTGGGAGCTTTTTCTAATCCATCCAGAGCCTTGGTGGATGCAGGCTGCCCTGTGCCAAGCAGCCCTTCCACAGCCAGGAAGCTGATGACTACCAGAACTGTCTCCAGCATTGCTCCATCTAATGCTCTTCTGCTCTGGGATCTCCCTGGTGGTGCTGCCTTCCAGTGAAATCTGCCAGGGCACGGCAGTGCTCTGCCTGCTGCTTGCATTCAGTGCAGGGCACGCTCCTCTCCTTATGTGCTTACCTCAACTGTCTACTTATGTCTCCCATGCACAAATCCTTGCTAAACTCTCCCTTGTCTTCTTCATTTACTCTTTTTTGTTTTCCCATCAGCTCAATTTCTGCCTTTTCTCTGCAGCCTTTCTGGCCCCACTCCATGCCAACCTGCGCATCGGGTGAGACCTTGCATGCAACAGACTGAATGTGATTCTCCTCTCCCTTTTGCCAATGTAAAGTCAGTAGACACTCAACTGAAGGGAAGGAAACCACAAGGCTATCGATAAAAAATGGCTGCAATGGAAATGCCAGTCTTTCTGCACATTTAAGTGGAAATGCCTCATCATTTTGCATGTGTAAGCCCTGGGAGAAGCCCTGCATGTGCATGACAGGGCAGACAGCAACAATTCCCCAGTGTCAAGGCATTCCTGCCCTATTTTGCCGGGATGGGATGAGGCTCTGCCTTTGTTTCTGCTGCTGTAAATGCATTTATCATGGCCCTGTCCCACCAAGGTCATGGGGGTAAAGTCTCAGGAGCTGAGCATAGAAGAAAGATAATTACTAGGAGGATCAAAGCTATGGAGGTCAGTCAGCTAAGCAGAAAGTGAAAGGAGGGATGCCACTTCTGGTTCAAACCCTACCTGATGACATCCAGGTCCTTCTTTCTCTGCCCCTGAGGTCGCCTCCACTCCTCCAGCATCACCAGAGACTGTCTGTTGAGGATGAGGCCGCAGAGGAAGAGGGCGATGGGGGGTATGAACATGATCCCCAAGCCGTATGCCATGTTGTACTGGGGCAGACAGGGGCAGCTGAAGTCAAAGGAGGTATACATCTTTACACTAGCCAGGGCTAACAGCCCACAGATCCCGTTCATTACAGACTCCGAGTTGGACTGGAAGTACTGGAAGATCATCCGGAAACGGTCCATCGTGTTCTTTTGGCCAGGGGCGCTCCTCCTGGGAAATCCCTGGGCTGCCTGGCACAGCCTGTCTCCCTTCAGCCCCTCTTCTGCTGTCGTGGGGTGCGGGATGCAGCTCAGCCTGCAGTTGGTGGCGCAGGAGGATGCGGGTGGACGGGAGCTGCTGCGGCGGGGGGAAACCCTGCACTGGGGCTTCCACGCTGGCACACGGCTTTCACAGGTCTGTCTCTCACCCTGGGCTTATTTTCTAGGGCAGTTGGTAGCTTTTCTAGGTGAGCAGATGGATACAGCCTCCAGCGCCTGTTTTTTCCATCCTGTTTTTCATTTCNTCCTTATGTGCTTACCTCAACTGTCTACTTATGTCTCCCATGCACAAATCCTTGCTAAACTCTCCCTTGTCTTCTTCATTTACTCTTTTTTGTTTTCCCATCAGCTCAATTTCTGCCTTTTCTCTGCAGCCTTTCTGGCCCCACTCCATGCCAACCTGCGCATCGGGTGAGACCTTGCATGCAACAGACTGAATGTGATTCTCCTCTCCCTTTTGCCAATGTAAAGTCAGTAGACACTCAACTGAAGGGAAGGAAACCACAAGGCTATCGATAAAAAATGGCTGCAATGGAAATGCCAGTCTTTCTGCACATTTAAGTGGAAATGCCTCATCATTTTGCATGTGTAAGCCCTGGGAGAAGCCCTGCATGTGCATGACAGGGCAGACAGCAACAATTCCCCAGTGTCAAGGCATTCCTGCCCTATTTTGCCGGGATGGGATGAGGCTCTGCCTTTGTTTCTGCTGCTGTAAATGCATTTATCATGGCCCTGTCCCACCAAGGTCATGGGGGTAAAGTCTCAGGAGCTGAGCATAGAAGAAAGATAATTACTAGGAGGATCAAAGCTATGGAGGTCAGTCAGCTAAGCAGAAAGTGAAAGGAGGGATGCCACTTCTGGTTCAAACCCTACCTGATGACATCCAGGTCCTTCTTTCTCTGCCCCTGAGGTCGCCTCCACTCCTCCAGCATCACCAGAGACTGTCTGTTGAGGATGAGGCCGCAGAGGAAGAGGGCGATGGGGGGTATGAACATGATCCCCAAGCCGTATGCCATGTTGTACTGGGGCAGACAGGGGCAGCTGAAGTCAAAGGAGGTATACATCTTTACACTAGCCAGGGCTAACAGCCCACAGATCCCGTTCATTACAGACTCCGAGTTGGACTGGAAGTACTGGAAGATCATCCGGAAACGGTCCATCGTGTTCTTTTGGCCAGGGGCGCTCCTCCTGGGAAATCCCTGGGCTGCCTGGCACAGCCTGTCTCCCTTCAGCCCCTCTTCTGCTGTCGTGGGGTGCGGGATGCAGCTCAGCCTGCAGTTGGTGGCGCAGGAGGATGCGGGTGGACGGGAGCTGCTGCGGCGGGGGGAAACCCTGCACTGGGGCTTCCACGCTGGCACACGGCTTTCACGGGTCTGTCTCTCACCCTGGGCTTATTTTCCAGGGCAGTTGGTAGCTTTTCTAGGTGAGCAGATGGATACAGCCTCCAGCAACTGTTTTTTCCACCCTGTTTTTCATTTCCAAGGCTGTCTCCTGTGCCAACCAGTGACAGCCTCCAGTAGGGCTGGGCCCCTCCCTGCCAGAGATGCTAACTCTCAGTGGAGAGCCATCTGCAGGTGCCTGAGAGCCGCTCTCACCACTGATTGAGGGCTGTCCAACGATTCATCAGCCAGGAGAAACCAGGTGATTCAAATGAGCTCATCTGTGTTCCTGCTGCCGCCCAGTTTCTTGTTGGTGAAATAGGTCCCCAGCTCTGAGTGTGGTTGTGGGGAGGTAGGGAGTGCACTACATTGCTGTTAGTTCAGATTTCCCTATGAAAATGGGCTGAAAGGATTAGCTCTCCAGTCAGGAGGCTGTGAGAATTGATAGCTTTCAAAGCCTGGAATGATACTTTGGGACAAAGCCTGCTCTCAGTTACTGACACGGGAACAAAGTGGTGAGTAGAACCCCTGGACTGGGCACTGATGAGGCCCCCCCCTCAAGGGCTGTGTCCAGTTTTGGGCCCCTCACCACAAAAAAAGACATTGAGAGGCTGGAGTGGGTCCAGAGAAGGGCAACAGAGATGGGGAGGGGTCTGGAGAAGAAGTCCTTTGAGGAGAGGCTGAGGGAGCTGGGGGGGTTCAGCCTGGAGAAGAGGAGGCTGAGGGGAGACCTTCTTGCTCTCTACAACTCCCTGAAAGGAGGGGGGAACCAGGGGGGGGTCGGTCTCTTCTCCCCAGTCACAGGCCATGGGACAAGAGGAAATGGCCTCAAGTTGCTCCAGGGGAGGTTCAGGTTGGAGATGAGGAACAATTTTGACAGGGAAAGGGTTCTTCAGGCTTGGACTGGGCTGCCCAGGGCAGTGGTTGAGGCACCATCCCTGGAGGGATTGAAAAGCCGGGTTGACCTTGTGCTTAGAGACATGGGGTAGTGATGGGTTTTATCAGAGTTTGGTTGATGGTTGGATGAATTGATCTGAAAGGTCCCTTCCAATCTAGGCAATTCTATGAGTCTATGATTTGTACCATACCTACATCCACATCCAATGCCCTTACAATGAGGGTTCTTCTTGCTCCCCATCAGAGGGTACAGTGAAATCAAACCAGCTGGCTTATTGGTCCCATGGGACTGGATTATCATCTTCTGTTCATTTTAAATATCCCAGAGGCAGTTTGTCTTTTCCTCTCAAAAGTTTATACAGCTCATTCCCGCACAAGGAAGCTCAGTCTTTTTTATGATGTACGTACCAGCATTTCCCTCTCCAGCTTTCATCTGAAACCATTTTCAGATTTCTTCTCAGCTCAGGTTTCCACAGGTGCTCAGAAAAGTGGGGAGAAAGAAGGAACCACCTGCACCGAAGGACACTGGCTGCCAGCACTGAGGTTTCTGCCCGGGCTGGCTCCCGTGGCAGGGCTGGCTGCCTTGATGGGCATCAGCAGGCAGGGCTACCCGTGGTTGCACGCCCACTGTGTGTGTCCATAAGCAACACACTGACTCACGGCACCCCAATGTCATCTGATCCAACCTAAACAGCAACTCCCACAATTATTTGAATGAAACACTGTTGCACCAACCATAATATTTTTGTTCTGCTTTACCTGCAAGTGGAAACGACTGTTAATGTTTATCCATCAGCAACAAAACCCCGTGGCTAACCAAGTTTTTATTTTGCCATTATAGGACATCAAGACTCTTCCATTTTGCTGTTACAGGGCATCAGACCTCTGGATGAACCCCACAGGTGATCTTTAGCCAGGGAGCAGCCCATCTCAGTTCCCAACTGCTTTAATGCTCATTGGGTTTCTCACTTGATGACTTGCATTTATGTGCTGGCTCAGGTTCAGATAGTGTTGTGCACTCCCTGTAGAACAATTCCTTTAGAGAAATCATTTTGACTTTCCAGCTCTCCTGGGCAAAAACATAGTACAGGCTAAATAGTTTCTCATAGCTCAGGAAAATAAGATATAAAAAAAGAAGGAAGTATTGTCTGGACAGCATGAGTTACAAGGGAATTTTATTTCTCCCAAATGCAATCACCTGACCTGGTTGTTAGAGGGTGTAAAGGATGCCTCAGGATAATTATTGTGCTCTGTTGGGATCTGGGATTTCGCCCATAACTCAGAGCTGAGACATGGAGCTGTTGAATCATAGAAGAAAGGGAATATTCCTTAATTTGTAGTAGCAGCTTCCTGGGGAAAGAGAGAAAGGACCCCTGAGATAAGTGAATTGCTAGACATGGGCAAAAGTTCTAAATGATTCTCCAAACTAAGCATATTTGATTACTTGGTTCTTAGGGTGTAACAAAGAGGAAACAAGGACTAAAATCATCTATGTCCTTTCTTCCAGCAAGGGAACCTGCTCCAGGTCCCTGGTGGCATAGTCACCCTTCTGAGCTTGCTGTGAGGCTGCCTGCAGCTCTCTGGGGGCAACGGACACAGGTACTGTCCCCAGAGAAACACCGTCCTCCTCTCTCAGTGCAGCTTTTGGATGTTCACATTGGACAACCTTTTGCTTTCAACTCAGCACTGTGGAACACGGGCAGAGAGAGTGGGATACCCTTCCCTGCTCCTTTATGGGAGTAAAATGCCATCCATAGTTTTTTCCCTCAGATCTTCACTGAATCTTCATGGTTGGAAGGGACCTTTGAGATCATCGAGGCCAACCATACGCACACACAAAATCCCACCCAAACAGCCAACCAAAAAACCCTAAACTGATAAAACAAACAAAAAACCCCATCAAAAATACTCTCACAACAAATCTCCCAATCCAACAATCTTGGCCACTAGAGCACGCCCTGAAGTGCCACATCTACACGTTTCTTAAATACCTCCAGGGTTGGTGACTCCACCACCTCCCTGGGCAGGCCCTTCCAGCGCCCAACCACTCTGTAAAGTAATTCTTCCTAATATCTAATCCAAACCTCCCTTGCTGCAACTTCAGACCGTTTCCTCATGGTGATGAAGCAGGTGGTGGGTATAGGTGCGAGAAACCTTCACCCTATAGGTGAGAGCCCCTTTCGTTGTGGCCCAGCCATCAGTCTGTCTTGCTTTGGGGAAAAGGATGATTTTGTCACCAAAATGTGAGTCGCTCATTTAAAAAGGGACAGATGGGTACGGTCAGTTTGGTGCATGAACCTGCGATGCTGGAGCAGCACTGGTACTGTGCATGCAGCATGCCTGCCTTCAGGGGGTACACATATCCAGAGCAAAGCCATATGCTTATATTTATTGGGTAGTGGAGAGCCAGCAGTGAAGGTCCTCGGTCTGTGCCACCAGCTCCACGCTCACCCTTGGGTTGGTCCCTGAAGGCTGGAGGCAGAAGGGCTGCAGTGCTTGCTCCCTGGTCTCCCCAAGACCCCAACAACAAAATTGCTGCTGGGGATAGGAGCGCCTTTTGTCACGCTTTGATGTCCCTTTTCAGTGCTGGAACTGGATCCTCTTCTCCTCCAGAAAGCTGATGTCCAGGAGCAGACATTTCACCTGTCCTACAGCTTGCTCTGCTGGTAACAGGCAATTGCCACGAGCGCTCGTCCTGTCAGCGTGGAAGGGACTGCAGGGCTCTGGTTGGAGTGCTCCTGGCCCATGGCATGGGACGTGATGGGTTACCTCATTAGGAGCCATTTGCAGTTGTTTATAACTTTGACAAATTATTTAATTACCCAGACTGATTTTTTTCTGACCTGAATGTCTGCCTCAGGCAAGGTATTTTTAGAAAAGTGCTACATGGATTGGTCACCTGCTCCAATGATGTTGTAAAGAGATGATGTAAAGGCACAAAAAACCCCAAAGGACTTTTTATCCCCTGTTAAAAACAGGGGGCTGTGCAATTGATCTGCAAAGGCACAGCAGCTCGGACATCTGCCCCAAGAGTGGTGACTGTCCCACTTTTGAGGGGGTGCTGCAGTTGGGGTCCCCCCACCAGCATCGCAGAAGCCTGAGTTATCGCCTCACACCTTTTTGTGCCTCCGTTGCCGGCTGTGGAGTTACCCTGCAACCAACCGGGAAGGCAGAACCGGCCCAACGCATTCCCAGCCTGCAGGAGGTGGCTACGAAAGGAACTTAGCTCTGAATGCCTCTTCCTTCCTAATTTCTTGGCTCATTAGTTGCCACACAGAGATGTCACCTCCATGCAGCACCTGGTTAAAATGAGCACTGCATGGCCACAAGGATCAGGTACTGAGCAACGTGGGTTCCTTGCTTCAGTTTTCCTCTACAAGGGTACGTGTGGATCCACATGGACCCCCCACACACACTGGGTGCTGAGGATGGACACCCCCACCCCCAGCTGGTGAAACTCTTCATCCCTGTGGTGTGAGAGTAGGTCACAGGGATGGTTCCTGGGACTGGGTTCTCCCAGGTCACCACGGAAGGACTGTGGTCTGGTCCCTCTTTGTGGTACCTCTCAGCTGGTGAACTGAAAAATCCCTCCCAACCCAGCTGTGTTTATTCAGAGGTCGAGGATTAATGCTTTTGTAAGGCTTAAAGGAAATATGTCACCTTGTGTTTAAGTGAAGGCTATCAACATCATAAGTCACCTTTACCAGCAAGAGTGCCCACAGAACACATCTTGTTCCTCTGTAGTTGAGGTGGGCCTCTTGCTAACCCTTGGGCACAGGGGTGGACACCCCCGAGAGCCTGTCTATACTGCAAATGAGCTTTATTTTCTTTTACCTTTATTGAACACTTTGGAGACCAGTCTCCCACTGGTTTCTGAGGGCAGCAGAGCAGCATCATTGCCTTCTTTCCCTACAAAGCTGGCAGAGGATTTTACCCCTCACTGCCTGGAAATCTTTCTGCATCTTCAATTTATCACAGCAGAAGTCACCTTCCATTTCAACTGCCCATGAAGAAGGACATAGGCAGCTTTTCCTCCCTCCAAACACTACGCAAACTCCTGATGGTCACTGGCAGCTGAGACAAATCAAAGCACTCTTGGTTCTGTGGGCCAGGGAACACCTGAATCTGAGTATTTTTACACAGCTAAGTGCTCTGCCCAGGCTAAACAAATAATGAGTAATGACCATTAAATGATTAATGAGATGCTAGCAAAAATAATGCCAGCATCGTGAAATGTAGTTTGTCTTCATTAATAATGTTCTCTGGAGATTAGCTACTCCTGTGTTCTGCCTTGTAACTTCATTAACACCCCAACACGCAGCTGACTGCCAGTGATGAAATATATGACTTAGTTATGTGGTCTTCTTCTTAAAGACTCATTATATATTGCTCTCCTGGCCATTAGCACCTAGATTTTGGGCTTATGTGGAAGCCCTGTTCCCTTACCTCTGTGTTATCCCAACCTTGACTTAATTCACACCATTTCTCGCAGAGAGAGCTTTTTTTGCAAGGCCATTTATCTGCTCGGGTTGAAGGTGATGCTGCAGTGAGATCATTTGAGATGGAATCTCTTCTCATCTCAAGAGTGAATTAGGGAATAAGGTGGAGGTTTAGGGAATCAGGCTGATCTCTTCATATCCTGGCTCAGTGATTTTCAGGCTTTTTCTGATTTGCTAAGGCTCCAACAGAGGTGCAGCCCTCAGACAGCAGATTCAAGGCTGCTGACATTTAACTAGCTTTCTTGTTATTTTTCTCAGACTCTTAAAGTTAAGCTCCAGCCCTGGCAAGTCTGCAGTTTACAGGCTGAAAACCACTGATAAAAAAAAAACTTTTTTTGAGAGATCAGTTCGTAGAGATGTCATAGAGAATATTTAGGAGTTGAAAAGGAAATGGAGGTGGAGTGATGAAACGTGTCTCGATGCCGGGACATCAGATGCACCTCTGCATCTGATGAGGGTTTGGGGCTGATTCAGCCCTCCTCCAATGTGACTACTCCAGGAAGCAGACCAAGTCCTTCGATAGCTGCATTCATGGCTTTTAAGCCAAAATTTCTGTCTGTTCTGTGGTGTTAGTTCAGCAAAGACACTCAGGTAAGTCACAGCTAAAACTTGATTGTGCCACCATCCAGAGATGCTGGTGCAGGAGCACTCAACTTGCAAGTGTCAGCTGCCAGTGCTCAAATCCCATGCCCAGGCTGGTTTGCTGTCGCTTTTCTCCTGGCTGTTACGTTGAAATGATGGTAAATTAACAAACTCTTGTTTTATATAACAGGGAACCTGGCTTTATAAAATACCCTCCTGTTTATGTTTCTGTACCTCATTAGAGGTTGTGCCACGTCGATGGGCAAGAATGTGTGATATAAGAAGCTGACCTTCTGTTGACTCTTACGAGCTATTCCGGCAGTAACCCATTTGTGGTACTAGGTAAGGATTTTGGAATTTTCAAGATGTAATCCATAGTATAGATTGCTGAAAAACACTCTTGTGACTACAGATATGTTGTTATTATGTGAATCTACCTGCACTGCACTGGCTGTGATTGCGGTTGAGTTTAGTATTTCTGGGACACTCCATGGTGTATGGGTTCCCTAGAGGCAGACTAATGGCACAGATCTTGTGTAAAGGGTAATCCTGCACTTCTCTGATTTACATGTCAGGAAGGGAAGAAGTTTGTAAAGAAAGAAAGAAAAATTTATTAGCAAATGTCACAAGTTTTTCCCCAAGAATGCTTTTTGGTTTTTTTTGTTTTTTTTTTTTTTTTTTTTAATGTTTTTTCTTTTTTCCCCACTCAAGTCCTTAAGTAAAACCAACTGTGTTTTCAAGACAGGCACAGAAGGAGCATCCCAGTATCACTGCTCTGCGCTCCGGTGCAGCGGAGCAGGGGCTTTAAAACAGGGAGTTAGGGCTGGGTGGAGGGAAGGGAACAGCTCAGAGCCTCTAAGCGGCGTGGAAACACCTTTTCTTGGTGCAACGGCAAGTGATGCGCTGGTCTGAAATAGTGGATTTAGAAAGAGCAAGCTTGTGCCTTTTGTGCTTGAGTTGCAGAGGGACCTGCCACCACGGAGCGGTGCTGCGCTCCTGCCTGCCCGCAGCTGCTTCTCCCTGCACTGCTGCACAGCGGGAGAGCTGTCTGTCTGTCTGTCTGTCTGTCTGTCTGTCTGTCTGTCTGTCTGTCTGTCTGTCTGTCTGTCTGTCTGTCTGTCTGTCCGACCATACTCGGGGGCAAGAGGAAGGTTTTTCAGGAGTGCTGGGCATCCCTGGAAGCCGTGCTGGGCAGATCAGCCCTGCTGTGGTGCTGCTCAAGGGGGTACGGTTGCCAGAACTTCTTTGATGTGATGCTAGAGGCTGAAGCACGAGCACAGCTGTCATTCAGGATGCTTGAGCTCGTCTCATGTACGTACCTATCTCAACTATAAAGCTATATTAAGTGTTAAGAGTGAGGTGGAGCAGTGTTAACTCTTTTTTACACAGTGCAAATGTGCTGCAGCACTTGGGCTGGTCACTGAGCGTGAAGCAATCCCAGTGGCAGGGCTAGATGGGTTAAGAGTTGTGATCTCTGCTCCTCTGTGCCATGAATCAGGAAGAGGAGTTTCCCAAGAAAAGTGAGGTGTGCATCCAAGACATTGCAACCAAAAACTGCACGTGTTTTCTTATTGCAAGAAAACCCAGTCTGTCTCCACGTGGGCTAAAATCCACCTTGTCTCCATGTTCCTCGGTGCTACCAGGTGGGAGATTTACTCTTCCTGTGCCTTGTGTAGTTATTTACTCTCATAGATGGTGGTGGTTTAAAAAGTTCTGCTTCTGTGAGAGGGAGATGTGCCTGCAGCAAGACGTGACGTCGTCTTTGCGAAGGTGTAAGCCCTCGCATACAGCAGTGCTTAATCCAGTCAGGGTTTAGGGTTGTCTCAGATTTCCTTCAGGCACCAGTGCTGACTCCAAACTTGCCTCAAAGTGACTCACAGACTGAAACCTCAGCTCATTACGGCATTAGTCTGCAGAGAAAGGGGAAAAAAAAAAAAAAAAAAAAGACTTCTTATCAGAAGCCTTTAGTCACATCCTTTGACAGTTCCCTTTGCCAACCACCCTGGCCCCCAGCGGCGCAGTCAGAGGGATGAAGCCTCAGCCACTCCTCATCCAAGCAGACACGGTCCCGCACAGGCGGCAGCTGCAGCCACTGTCACCGGGATGGAGCCTACACGGGAAGGGCTGAGTGGCTCTGACATCTCTCTACCCCTAGCTGCTGCTGCTTTTCTAAATGCCTTTTCTTCCAGATAAAAATCGATCTTGTCTTACGGACTCCTCTGGCTCAGAGTAGCTCAGCTGGAGAACCGCTATCTTTTTAGGCGGCTCATTCAGGAGTGACGACAGGATTGTTTAGAAACTATGAAGAAGACATCTCAATCATCCAGGCAAATATCAAAATATTGTCTCCTAGCTCTTCTCCTTATCTGCTGCAAAGGAGACTTTCCAAGTATCTGGGGATCAGGTAACAGCTTAAATATTATGAAAGTTGTGACCACTTGTTACCCAGCATATGTGTATACACACACCTTGCTGTCTGGTCATCAGTTTCTCTGCAGAGTAGTAAGTGACTTCTGATCATAAGTAAAATCATGTTCTGATATAAAAAAGCCACCTCATTCACCTACTGATGCTAGGACCACCTAAGCTAAAGCGCCTATCCCTGAAGCATTTCAAACTGGTGCTTCACAGTAGCTGCAATTCATCTTCCAACAAAATTAGAGTCTTGCTCTACAAGGTTCTCTTGTCATCTAGCCCTTGTCTTTATCTGTGCATCTCACAGATCGTTAATCTTCTTCTCTGTGGATATTTATGATATTTATATAGTGCTGGGTGTCTCCAGAATGCTGTGAACAAAATGTGATCGTCTGGTTGTGGCAATTCTGTCTCTCCCAAGAAAATACCAGCCTGCCTGAAATTTATCTAGGGGGGTCACTTCCTTTCACCAGCAGCAGATATTCTGTGATGTCAAGTGACTCGTGAATGATCTCTGTGGCAGATTTTGTCTACACTTGGCCATGATAAATGAGAAATCAACGTATCTAGGAATCTCACAAAGTTCAGACTCAAAGGAAGAGTTTTCCTTCCTCTGCCGGCTCTTATTTCTTTTCTCTCCCACGTTCTGACTTTGGAGCTTATCTCTGAGCCCCAAAGCTTCAGAGCTTGAGCTCTCACACCTTGTCAGAGGAAAGATGGGAGGGAGAGGTGGCTGCAGGTTTCTGTGGGTGAGTTTACTGCTGCCTTGCTGGTGTCTGGCATGTTCTTGCTCGCTGTCCCTAGGTACGTAACCATGAGGAGCAATTCATACTTGTTTTTATAAGAGGCAGTCACAAGAAAGCAATGAAAAACCCAAAGCAGCAGGTAATGTTAGAGAAACTGTATAGTAAAACCAAGCAACCATTCCAGCCTCTGCCTCTCTACAGCCTCTACAGGCTCCTGTAGGCTGTTAAGGACAAAAACATGCCATCGTGACCAGGCAGGTGGTTTTTCACAGAACAAACTGCCCAATCCATCCTGGTCTTCAATGTAGAGCACAAACACCTTCAGAAAACAAGATTATGGACTGCAATTTATAACTTTACTGAATAATAACAATCATGGACTCAGAAATGGGTTTTTTTTAAGGCACATTGCAATTTTCTGCATTCTCCGTTCCAGGCTAAATCCCTGTGGTTCCACAGGCAGTAATTACCTGTTGTGCCTCGTGTCTTGCAGAGGATAATCATCTTCTCGCTCTGCCATTGGTAACGTCCTGTCTCTGTCTAACCACTCCTGCCTCTCCAAGGCAAATAGCTAGAATCACACCGTGTGTGATGATAGGATCCCAGGGCGTCGTAATAGCCACCCCTCTGCTCCTTCAGGCTTTGTCTGTGGTAACAGTGCTTTGGGTCTGGGCCTTGTCCAGGAGCTCTGAATGCCCCTGAAATGTTCTGTCTTGAACCTCCTGGGGATCTTGGTGTCTTCACTTTGGTACCACATGCAGGATTAAATATGCTGTTGTTGGACATTAGTCCCTGTCCCTTCACCAAGACCATTTACAGGCAGACCCCCTTGTCTGTTCCCCACTTCTGTATAGTGGGAAGTTGTCCCTTTGAGCTATTTCTCGTCTTTAAACCTCATTAAATTTTCCCTTTTCTCTAGCTGATGGCAGTCCATCTCTGCAAAATACCATGCTGTAGCGACTCTGAAGGGCACTGCAGGAAATATTTGAGGTTCACATCGGAAACAGTGATGGAGTGACAACACGGGCGAGTGAGGAGGGTCAGGAGATCTGGTCCACCACCCCCCTGCTTGGTCACAGCCAGGGTCCCTCAGCAGTTGAAGGCCAAGCAGGTTTCTGGCAGCTCATTTCACAGCCACTAGGCAGCACCTTCAGCTCAGGCTGCTCGGTGCAGAACCGCTTCTGGTATTCCCCGCCACCTTCCCAGACCTTTTCATCTGGCCTCCCTGCGTGCCTTGTCAAAGACCACCCCTTGCTCCGTAGGAGTACATCATCCCTATGTGATCGAAGCTGATTTTGGGAGGGGGGAACCAAGCCAGCAAACAGTGGCCACAAAACAACCACAAACCATCTTCGCTGCTGCTGGTTGCAAGCAGTGTCCAGAGCTGACTCCTCTTGGATGTTTGCTGGCGTCCTGCCACGGCTCCCTGACCTGAGCAGCGGAGCAGAACGATTAAACCATATAAGTGCAAGGCAGGGATTGTATTTTGGGTTATTTCAGATTATCAGATTTTTCAATCTCTGCATCTGGCATAGTCATTGTTTTATTGCCCGTGTCCTCCTTTAGCTAGACGTGCACTCTGGAAGCAGACAGAAGCATTGCAAATCTGGTTCTTGCTATTGAATTCTTGCCCAAAATGAGGACAGATTCCGCCCTAAAGGGTTTTGACTACTGCACAGATGGGGAGGGTGAAAATAAGAGCTGTAAGAATTATATAAAAGCAAAAACCCTGCCTTGGCAATCAGCCTTGAATAGTAGTGAGGCCGTAACTAGGGCCTTGACCTGTCCAGTTTGTGGAAAAGAAGGTTGATTGATGGAACCACAACTCATAAGTATCTCCTTTGCCTGCTGGATCAGACAGAAAAACATCTAATGAGCTCCACGGACATGGAACTTGAAACTCAGCAAATTCAGGCTGCAAAGGAGTTGCAAGTTTTTACCAGACAGTCCTTTAAACATTTCAAATATTAGCCTAATAGTGTAGTAGTTTCTCCTTCCAGATTTGAAATTTAAGGTGAATTTGTTTACTAAATGTCTCAGGAACATTAAAAATCTCGTCATTAATTCATAGGCAGAGAAGCAAAATTTCCTTTTGAATCCAGCAGGCATAACTCATGCAGAGGCTTTTAGAAAAGATAACGATGCCAGGAATATGTTCCTCAGAAGATGAGAGCTGCAAATGTCTATGTGTTCGTGAAGTGAGTAATGATGGGTGATGCTCAGTTACGAGGCTCTAATGCTGCCTGCAGGATTTTAGTGACAGCACGAACAATACCAGTGCCGCAGATCGAATCGGGAGTATTTATTCAGATGGGAAGGGAGCGTTTAGTTCTCATGTTCACATTTATCAGAGCCCGGTGATGGTATCTGATTTCATATTGTGATCCGTTGTGCAGATGGGAAATCTTGAGAAAAGAACGGATCTGTCAGCAAGATTATTCAAATAAGCCCTTTCAGGAACTTGTGCTCTCCTCTGTTCCTGGTTTAGTTGTGCATTGCAAGATTATAGTTTTGAAAGGCATGCTAACTGCTCCTGGCTGTCAAGCTGAAGTTTTAGGCTGATATTTGCCTGTGGGGTTAGTCCTTACTGTTGAGACAGGACAGTACCCTTGGAAAAAGAAATAGCTACACTTGTTTTGCTGATTTCAGCAGTCTCTGATATTCTCCTGGTGAGAAGCACTTCCCATCATGGATGCGCTACAAAGAGAATCAATAGGGCTTTATGATACTAAATTCCAGTTTTTGAGTTTCCGTCTGGCTCCCACCATTTGAGTCACAGAGCAAAGAAGAGAAACAGAGACTCTAGATGCTACCAGCAGGCTGCACATCCAGTCCCAACAGCAAGGCTCTGTAGACTGGGAAGAGAAGGTTACTGCTGCTGTTTCAGGGTCACAGAATCATAGAATGGTTAGAGCTGGAAGAGACCTTAAAGATCATCAAGGTCCAGCCCCCCTGCCCTGGGCAGGGACACCTCCTACTAAAGGCGGTCTCTCCCCATCCAGCCTGGCCTTGAACCCCTCCAGGGATGGATCATCTTTTTGAGATTCAGCCAACTTCAGTGCAGTCTGCTTGGGTCTCCTCATAGGGGCTGGGAGCAAATTGATGAGCCGACTGGTCAGGCTGTTGGAGACCTTTGAAGATGGTATTCAGCTTCAGGAACTACAAAGGATTTGGCCAGCTTGGGTGGGATCTTGTCAGGAAGATAAGTACTGGATGCTTCCTATTTGGATGACCAGTCTAAGACTGGATCTGGTGCTGGAGGCCCATCTTGGTTGTCTGAATGTTTGGTACTGCTTTTTGTCATTCTGCATGGTGATGTTGGAGGGCCATTTGCCATCTGGGAGCTCTGCAGACTGTGAAAGACTGAAAAATCAAAATCTAGACTTGTCTTATTGCTTTAAGTTTATTTGGACTTTGTAAACCCTGGAGGCTGTGAAGCTGCACTGCTGTCCTAGAACCAGATGGGGAAAGGTGAGGGGTCTGGATAGGAATAGGATTAAATTGGTTCATCACCATGTTAGAGTAGGGTCAGAGGCCTTCTAGTGAGGAATGTGTTGAGGAGGAAAAGGAGCCGGACCAAGAAGGTGTTAAAACATCACCAGTCCTTATCTGCAGTGTAGTTGGGAGACACTGCTGTGAAATAACTCCACCTGTAGGTGAAACAACATGTAGGGTCAAGACATGCTTAATGCCTTGACAGTTGATGACTGGCTTGTCTACTGAAGCTGTTGGGTGCTTTCCCTTTGGTAATCTGAACTACCATTTTAGGTACTGAGGTTGTCAAACACATTTAGAGGTACAGACTAATGGTCCCTTAAAAAATTCTCCTTTCTCTAACTTACCACTTCTAGAAAAAGTTTGTGTTTCCCCCAATATTTCTAAGCTGGCTTGTGATAACCCAATTAGAAATCTGAGCACCTCTACTGTTAATTCGGGCAGTAAACTTAATTAAAAGCACATATTTGGATGCAGAAATAGGATAGGAAGTTGGCACTGGTACCTGTCATCAAAATACTGATTTGTCCCTGCTCTGACAGAAACCCATTTAGATCTGCAAAGAATCTGGGATCTTCTTTAGAAGGTAGATATCCCTCAGACTCTGTGTTCTGCTGCAATGGTTTGCCTCCCACCCCAGCAGAAGTATCCACCGTCTTGACAGAGATGTGAAACAGACTGAAGGGAAGGTCCATTGTCCAAGGAAAAGTTTCAAAGGAGAAATTATCCAAAGGTGAATGGGAGCCAAAAAAACCCAACCCCTGCAACACTGGTCAATCTATGGAGCTGGTAAATTCACTGTGTTGTGCTGGGGAGAAATCTCTGTCTGGGATTGCTGGAAGTAGGGGTTCAGGCTGGCTGGCAGGCAGCGAAGCTCCAAAGGGAAGATCAAAGGCTTTGACTATTAGCTGTGCTAAATTCCTGTTAGATTTCTCTTGTAGATCAAAGAGATCCTTTTAAATAGGGAGGAGCTGATTCCCCTGGAAATATCCTCTGCTCCGTTCTGGCCTTTCACGTAAGCCCTGGCTTAGTGGTGAGATCTGGGTCCCCTGAAGCTTTCTGCTGTGGAAGGAAGCAGCCTTGGGGTTGCTCTAACGTAACCTTAGGGCTCACCAGGTTCCCTGCTGTGGGGAGCACAATAGGTTTGAATTAAAAAGGACTCTTCACACAAGTATTGCAAGAGCATAACTGATGCTTGTGTGCCAGAGATTAGCAAATGTGACCAGGATGTGTGGCAGAAATTCTTATTTTTCTAACCACACTGCTTAATGTTTGTCTCTAACCACACTGCTTATTCTCCCCTGTTAATGTTTTTCTTCGTATGACTGACTTTGAGCATGGTTCATTATGAATGCATAAGCAGCACTTTGCAAAACGGTTGCTAAAACATGTAAAAACATTTTACACGTAACAACAGCTTCTGCTTGACAGTACATGGGTTAGACCCTTACTACAACCTCTGTTGCATAAACAGACTGACTTTGTTCATTAAAATGGAACTTTCCAAATGAATTGATTATCCAAAGGAAGTGATTCCCCTTTGCTCTGGTGGTTTTTTGGGTTGGTTTTTTTTTTTGGCTCTTTGCTGTGGTGCAGTTATTGGATTTGTACGTGTTTCACACGAGAAGCTTCAGGGAGAGTGTAGCAACTGAGTGAAAGAAAAAGATAATAAAGTAAAGGCATGTCCACAGCTGGATCTGGCTCAAGAAAAGCTGTGAGAGGACAATATTCCATCTGTCAGGTGAAAATGCTACAATGCAAGGCTTGGAAGTATGAGATAGCTAACTTACAGTGGGACTGTACACACACATTCTAACTGTGAGGTCAATGGTTGCATTGAGTTCTCCTGAGTATGAGGTCTCTGCTACTGCACGGTGCCTTCAAGTTGGGGAACACCTCACCTGAGCCCCAGGTCAGCCCCAGCTGATGTGCTGGAGAGCAGCTCTGAGGAAAAGGACCTAGAGACCTGGTGGACAACATGATACCCATGAGCCAGCGATGTGTCTGTGTCCTTGTGGCCAAGAAGGCCAATGGCATCCTGGGGGACATCAGGACGAGTGTGACCAACAGGTGGAGGGAGGTCATCTTCCCCCATACTCAAACCAGGACACCTAGTGAGGCCCATCTGGAGCACTGGGACCAGTTCTAGACTGCCCAGTTCAAGAAGGACAGAGAACTGCCGGAGAGGGTACAGCAGAGGGCTACAAAGATGATGAGGGACCTGGAGCAGGAGGAAAGACTGAGGGACTTTTTAGTCTGGAGAAGAGAAGACTGAGAGGGGATCTGATCAACACCCATAAATACTTCAAAGGTGGGTGTCAGGAGGATGGGGCCAGGCTTTTTTCAGTGGTGCCCAGAGACAGGACAAGAGCGAATGGTCACAATACAAGAAATTCCATCTCAAAATTAGGAGGAACTTCTTGAATCTGAGGGTGTCAGAGCCCTGGCAGAGGCTGCCCAGAGAGGTGGTGGAGTCTCCATCCCTGGAGACATTCAAACCCCACCTGGACACGTTCCTGTGGGACCTGCTCTGGGTGGGCCTGCTTTGGCAGGGGGTTGGACTAGATGGTCTCCAGAGGTCCCTTCAAAGCCCATTGCATTCTGTGATTATTTCTGTGGTGGCAGGAATCATGGAGTGGAATTTTGTGCCCCCTGTTGCACCAGTACAAGGTTCCATTGGGATGTCAGATGTTGTGGTCAGTGGTGGTCTCTGCACAGCAACAGTCTGCTGGGGAAGGCTTGCAGGGCATTGCAGCAGAGGAGTTTGTTATTTTTTAAAGGCAGATAAATTAAGTGGGTTTGCTTACTTTTATGGAAGATGTCTTCTAAACTGAAGGGAGGTGTGGAAGAGCTGACCTCCATGAAACTGCTTGATGGAAAAATCACTGATACAGGGCGAGTCATCTCAACCCAGCAGCTGCAGAGCATGAGAGGGAGGAATGCAGGAGGACTGGAGGAATAAGAAACCGTAAGAAAAGTCCACGTAGTGTCTCTCTGTTCCCTCCTTCTTTGGGGAGTTTTCTCTTTCTGGCAAATGTGAAAGGAAATTTTGACTTTGAACAGCTGAAGGGGATGAGAGCCAGGCAGGGCTAGGATGGGCTTTGCCAGAGCCTGTGGGGCAAGAACGAGTGTGAATTGCATAGTGTAGGGTACAGGGCTAGAAACAGGCTGGAGGTAGAGGGTATATGAGTGGGCTGGACACAGTGTGTACCCAAGCATGGGTTAATTTCCACAGAAAAGGAGAAGGAGCTCAATGACAGGCTGATGGATGCTGGCAGCCAGGGTTAACTAAAGACAGGAGTCGACCCTGTTGTCCTGCGGGATGGAGCTGGGAAAAACAAGTCTAGTAGCTTGATGCCATCAGGAAGAGGAAGCTGCTGGGCTTCACAAACATAAATACAGGAGAATTATGTTTCCAGCAGCCTCCAGGATGGATATCTGCGCGTACATGAGGCACCAAAATGTCATGTAAGTGCTACAGCGGTGCTGCCTGGAAGGCTGGGCAGCAGCTTGCACTCTTGTGCAGATCCTGTGCTGATGAATGGGAGAACTGCTAACATAAAGGTCAGAAAATAAACAGAATTAATCTGAAGCATCAAGCTGGCTGCATAAAATATATTTTCTTAGACTGCACGCTGTAGAGCCAGTGTGTCATGAAAGACACAGACTTCTTTTCTAGCCCACTCACAGGAAACAAGGATCTACATTTCTTACAAAAAAAGAGGTGACCTAAGATTTAGCTTTCTCAGGGAAGGAACACCAAATTAGATGATCAGCTGTCATGATGACTTCTGTTGATTGTTGTCTGAGACCAAGCCTTTTAGAAATGTTGATGAGGCTTTACATCTACAGATGTGTTCCCCCACTTCACTTTAAGCTAATATTTCTAGAAGTCTCTTAGCAGACTGTATGTGCCGGCTGCTGACGTGAAATCTGTTGTCCTGTTAGAGACAGAAACCCACAGGCAAGAAGTTGTTCCCCCTTGACTGATAGCAGGCTCTTGTCATCCCCTCCTATTTTAATTCATAATGCTGATTTGGCTTCTGTCCCACCTGAGTCTTATATCTGGCTCCACATGGGTTTCAGAGGTGACAGCAATGGGGGCAAACATTCCTCATGTAGCAGCTGCAGGGCATTTTGTTTTGGGGTGGTGCACGCTGCATCAAGAATGCTATTGGCCACCTGTCATTTGGGCAATTAAAAATACATCAGGAATTTAGCCCAACAATCAGGTGTGCTGAATATCTCCCAAACGATCTTTTCTCCCTGCAGCCTGCAGAGCTGCACATTTCATGGGTAGGTGTGGCTTTTTCTTCCACATCTGCTAGAAGTTCTGATGCCAGGCATTTAATTACAGCAAATCAAGCAACAGCTGATCTCTTTTGCAAATCCTTCTTTAATGTATCAGGCAAAGATGTAGATTAACAACTGCGTGAAATCAGCAGGGCCCAGTAGATGAAACCTCGCTCTGAAAGGGTTGTCTGGGATATCTCCATCCGCAGCCTCTTTGCTGCTTTAAGTGCCACGTATGCTAAATCAGCTTCTTGCCTCAGTTTCTCCATTTGGAGATGGAGGAAAACAGGGAGAAGGAGGAAAGTACTCAGTCCTTTGGATTACTGCTGAGATGATTAACGTTTCCAATGGGTGTAAAAGGTGCTCAAGCTGTTGTACATCCAATTTCTTAGCAACCCCACTCACATGCATGCTGGTGAGTGGTCCAGGCTGCTGGACCCCATGAATTGCAAAGTCAAAAGGACCTTGGTGGTGTCCACTCACTGCTCTCTTTTATCCTGGGACACCCATTTCCTCCACCACCCCTCCTACCCTGAGCAGCCTCTCAGGGTGTACATTCTGATGTATTTGCCCAAGTCTCTGGCAGTGATGGCTCAGGCTTCATGTGTGCTCCTGTTCTTGTGATTCTTCATAATTATACCTTGTTTGTCATTGCCTGGTTTCTTGTGTAACCCCTTGAGGGATGATGTGCCTGGAAGGCACAAACGCAGGCTTTGCAAAGGGAATTTTTAACTAGGTTTGCTTCAGTGCTTCAGAGTTAGAGATCTTTGTAAAATACCCACAGTCCTGAGATGCAAATGTGCTCATCTGTTCTTGCCCCCTTCACAGCCTGAAAGCATCCTTGTGTACCAAATCTAGCAGTCTGTCCGGCCATTCTTCTCCAGCGAGCTCTTTTTGCACATAGATGCTGCCCTCCAGCCGCCTCACAAATCGTCCTCCACATCCCGTCTCTCTCTCTCCTCTTTCTCATATGTCTGAGCTGAACAGCTGGAGCTCATCCTTGCACCCAGCTTTCGGGTAGAGACTTCATGGGTGTTGCCGTGACTTAAGGCAGCTGAACTTCCCCTCGTTCCGTAAGCAGATGTGACTGCGCGGTGCCTTTCTCCTTGCGTTTGCTCATAATGATCATTGTGATTTTTAGCACCTTCCCTGAGCTGATGCTCATTTCGGATGAAGTTCACGGGTTGACGGCATTGCCTCCACCGACTTCTACACACAAATTGCAAATTGGTGGTCAGCTGCCCGCGCACAGATAGATATAGACGGTGGAGAGGAATTCTAATTCAGTGCAAACCCATCCTGCTCTGTCCACCAGAGCCCCACTACCTGACAGGATCGATACCAAGAAATTGCCTGTCCCTAATTAGCCAATTCAATTGATATCAGCAATACTAAGAAACGAGGAACATCCTGTCTTACTGGAGTGAAAGCCCTGCCGTTTTGGCAAGCTGTTTCAATGCTCCCTGTTGCTACAGCAGAGGAAAAAGGCAAAATCCCAGAATCAGTGTGATCCTGTTTTGTCTATCGAGGGCCCCTGTGATCACAGAGCATATTTCTCACCCTGCTCAACGTTTTCTGCGGGAAGAGCTGACATAAGTTGGCAAGGACAGCGAGCAGCCCCTCCTTCTCACTCCTTTCCCAACCAGCGTCAGGAGCAAATTCAAAGACTCTTTGATAAAGTGAACCAAGGCACGATCACGGTGAGACCCTGCTGCTGTTTTCTGCATTCCTCCCTGTGGTGTTAACTGCAGGCTGCGGTGTCAGGCAAAGCGAAGCCCGTCCCTCACAGAAGCTGAACGTGTTGCTAAGGCAGATCTGTGTACCTTCCTCCTCTCCCTGATGTAATCAGAGTTTACTTTGGTTCTCCAAGGTGAAAAGGGAGCTGCTTGAGCCCATAAACCTATCAGTCATGGGGGATGTGGTTTAATATTCCCACTACAATGCCAAGATCAAATTAGTGCCTGGTGTCTAAAACTCAAAGTGGATTTGGTGGTTGCAGAAAGCACTTGGTCCTTCTGGGATCGGGTCTACCACACGGTGAGCTATCACGCAAGGCATCATTAGCAGCAGGCATGATGCACGCCTGAGTGCCTGTAATTTAATGGATGACTGCACAGAAATGTTCCCTGTGCTGTTACATGGATGTCCCCTGTGCTTCCACTCCAGAACTCTGGTGCCTTCCCTTTTCCAAGATCTCTTTTATCCAATGGAAAGATGCCTCTTTCCATTATAATTTGCCTTATGCTGATGCCTCTTTCTGCCACAAAACATGCTGCTTCCCAGAAAAGTGACAGTCCTTACTCAAGACCTCTTAGGATTCAAGGACAGGTACAGAGAGAGATTGGAGAAAAGGAATTGATATAGAACAGATATAATTTTTTTTTGTTGGTTGAGGACAATTAGGTTCAGCAGGATGGAAGGTACTGTGTGATGGGGAGCTGAGGTTGTCCATTTCTAGATTAGATACTAGAAAGAAATTCTTTGCTGTGAGGGTGGTGAGACCCTGGAACAGGTTGCCCAGAGAAGCTGTGGCTGCCCCATCCCTGGAGGGGTTCAAGGCCAGGCTGGATGGGGCTTGGAGCAACCTGGTGTGGTGGGAGGTGTCCCTGCCCAGGGCAGGGGGGTTGGAACTGGATGGTCTTTAAGGTCCCTTCCAGGTCTAACCATTCTGTGATTCTATCTAAGAACCACTCCAGTCCTGTGTTTCTTCATGAGCTCGCTGTAATGAGCTGGCTTGAAATGCGATGTTCACAAAGGATATAAATAAAGATGTGACTCAGTCTCTGTCCCACCTCTGCTCATGAGCTTCCTGCCTGTGGAGGCAGCTGGTAGATGTCTCATGGGGCCAGAGCAGGACCCGATGTACTGGCAGCACCAAACATCAAGAGGCTTGTCTTTGAGTAGCAGTTCAAGCCCCATGCTACCATGGCAGCACTTTGCCTGGCATGGTCATCCCTCTTTGCTTCTGAGAGAAGGAAAAAGGATGGAAAAACGCGGTGCACATCTTACCCATATTGCAATCTAAGGCTGGGCAGGACCATAGTGATTCCTCAGCCTGGCTTGCTGTGTTAGGTGCACCAAAACAAATCCCCATCCTGGTTTCAGTGTCAGATTTTGATCATGATTTTCAATGTTTCTTATCAAGTCTTGTTATTTAACCTCAGCAGGCTTCCCCTTCTCCTCTGAAAGTTACGTACTTGAGTGGTTTCAGGGAACAGTGGGTCTTTTGGCAGTCTGGGTGGGTGAAATTGTGGTAGAAAGTGTTTTCAAGATGAAAATGTTCATGCAGGGGAATTTCTTTTTCTAGGAGGGAAAAGGGAAGGTGGATGGATAGATAGATGGACAAAACCACCTTTTGGAAGGTAGCTGAAAATTTTCTGTTCAACAGAAGGAAGGAAGAAGACATTTTGCAGCCCTAGCATAGCTGAACTGAAGTTGCCCTCAGTCTTCAGCATTTGCTGAAGCTCCAGATGAAGCTTGCAAACGTGGGTGTCTCCAGAACCCACAGTCCTCCTTAAGGAAAGAGGGAATGTACATATGCAGTAGACGAGCATCAGCTGTTGATTTATTTTAATGTGCTACCAACAGGACTCCTCTGGCTCCTGGGCTGACCTCATCACAGCAGAAATCCCTGTGGGGCCCAGGTGCTGCTGAGGTGAGCACAACGGGAACCTCACCACTCCGGCTGAGTTTGTGGAGCAACTGGCTGGCCTGGGAGGCTCTGCAGTGGGCAAGGTGGAGAGGAGCTCCACGCCTGGTGGTGGACAGCAATGGCATTAACACAGGGCTTTCTCTCTCGTGGTAAGACAGCACATGGGCATGGCTTGTGCAGCTATGAGCGTGTTTGTGTCTGCAGCATGGATGGGAGTCAAAACAACCCCCTGCAGCGATAAGGGTAAGAGTGGTTGGAGCTGCCTGGCAGAAAAGGACCTGGGGGTGTTGGTTGACTGTGGGCTGAACATGAGGCAGCAGTGTCACCAGCGGGCCAAAAATGCCAACAGCATCCTGGCCTGGATCAGGAACAGCGTGGGGAGTAGGGGTCAGGAGGTGATCGTCCCCGTGGACTGGGCACCCTCCCCCTCAAGGGCGGTGTCCAGTTTTGGGCACCTCACCACAAAAAAAAAAGACATTGAGGGGCTGGAG
>VZRU01012177.1:78217-96637 GCA_013398155.1 Pedionomus torquatus
CACCCTGAGGTGGGATGGGCTCCTGGAGCACCCCGGGCACCCCGAGGTGGGATGGGGTCCCCGAGCACTCCGGGTACATTAGGACAGTCTGGGCTCCCTGGGCACCCTGAGGTGGGATGGGCTCCTGGAGCACCCCGGGCACCCCGAGGTGGGATGGGGTCCCCGAGCACTCCGGGTACATTAGGACAGTCTGGGCTCCCTGGGCACCCCGAGGTGGGATGGGATCCCCGGGCGCATGAGTTCAATCTGGGCACCCCAAGGTGGGATGGCTCCATCCCTGGCACCCCATCCCTTGCTCCCAGCCCTGCCGTCTCTTCCTTGGCAGTGCCCAGTGGGTGGCTGATTGGTGCACAGGTCTCCCTGGCCGGTGGCACCCTGGGAAAGCAAGGGACAACATGTCGGAGGAGTTGGACTACCAAAGAGTCCCCAGGTGTTTCTTGGTGAATGAAAGCTTTGCTTCGGTGTCTTTTCTGAGTGCTCCAGGAATGTGTCTGTGTGCGGGGGGACTGTCAGTCCTGTTTGGAGAAGAGCGGGAGGGTATTTGGGGCTCCTTGTCCAGCTTACGGGGTTATTCTGTTCCTCATAAGGATGAAATCCCTTTTGTGAAATCCTGGTGCACTGTTGGGACCAAATCGGATGGAGATGACTTCTATAAGGCAACCAGGAGTGACTGCCAAGGTCTCCTCTGTCCCTGCCCTTCTTTTTCTCCTTTTTGCTGTAAGCTGGGAGAGTGGGAGCAGAAAATAACTTGTCATTCTTGAAAGGGCTTTTCCTGGGCAGCAGTACACACTGTACGTGTTCAACACGACCCGGGGACCTTTTCACTAAGCACATTTACACAGCCAAAGGCACCGAATGGTGGTGGTACAGGGTACCAGACACCTCTCTGTAAGGAGGGATCGAGGGAAGGTGTGTCTCCCACAGCCATTTCACATCATCAGAACTTGTTGCGGCTTCCCCAGCGTATTGCAGAATTTGCGTCCGCAAACCTGCAAAATAGGGATGTTGCTATTTACCCTGATTTTTACTGAGCTTTCGGGTACTTCTTTGCCATGGTCTAGGGGAGTGGAAATGGTTAACGATGAGCTGGGCAACTGGTTGCTATACTGAAGGATTTTCTGATACTTGCATTATTCTTCCATTATTCACTCTGCTCCCTTCCTCTGCACTTGGATGGCTTGGAACAGTTGGGTGAACGGGGGGTGATTATATCATGTTTTTTTAAATGGCCATGCAAGGAGGCATTACAAATGCTTATTGCTCTGCCATGGACAAAGTCAGTCAGAAACTCAGTCCAGACTTGCAAGGAGGGGGATGCAGAACCCTAAATGGTGACCCATCATCCTCTGTCAATGCAAACATGAAGGCACAAGGCACGCACGATGCTGTAGTAGTTGGTATGCAATTGTAAACTGACAGGGAGGATTTGTCTCTTAAGAATATCATGCTGTCAGCTGGAAATCTTTCTGAAGCAACCGTAAGCAGATAAGAATTTATAAACTGGAGCCAGGAGGGACACTGCCACTTAATCCATTAGCAGTGGCTTTTGTGAGATTTTGAAGATGCTCTGTATGAATCACCTGATTCGGGGTGTGTGTGTGAGGTGTGTGTTAATGGCCCTTTATTTGCTCCTTTCTTCCTTTAATCTCTGTTTTAATTAAATTTCTACTTGTGCTGAGGCAGCAAGCAGAAATGTTCTCGTAATGCAGCAGAGCACTGAAATAATTTTGGAGGAAAGAGTTAACAAGGCATTGCCTTTGTTGTAAAAACCAAGCAACTGCCAGGGACAATATGTGGCTTTTCTGTCTTTTTTTGAAACTGGTCTGCCTCAGGTCCTACATTTAAATGCAGGATAAACAAGTCTGATTGCATCTGACAGGTTTCTGTAAAATGGTCTGGAGGCATAGCAGAGAAAGTATGAATGTCACACAGTTTTGTTACATATCTGCCATTTAACATTTTGTAAAGTGTGTTTTAATTGAAGGTCCCCAGTTGCTCTTCCCTTGGTGTCTGGCTCAGTGTTTGAGATATTGAACTTTGATAATTTGGTCACCCTTTCCTGCTGTAACGACCTCTTCCTGACCTGGTGTCAGGGGTGATGTAGGTTCATTCTTGCTAAAGAAGCAGCTACGATTGCATTAAGTTTTCTAAGGTGGTCTGGGGACTCTGAAGTCAGTCCCTAAACCTTCCAGGTTCATCTCTGCCGTGTAAGAAATAAGACTTCTGTAAATAGGAGAGCTGTTGCCCACATGTACTGAAAATTTTTATGCTTTTCTGTTAGTCCTGCTGAAAATCGTCACCTTTAGTTAAGTAAATCTGAAGACCAGGTGCTACTTTTTGGTGGTACTGAAGACATAACATACCGTTGAAGACTAGCATGGCTGGTGGAATCCTTGCTTTGCTTTTGATGGTCACGCTTAAGAAGGAAAGCACCCAACTTGATTCTCAGACTTGAGCTGCTGTTTTAAAACCGGGCAACTGAAACTGGAAGTTTTTTACTGAAGGTTCGTGCAATAATAAACCTGAAAGCCCACATCAGAGTAGGACAGTACTTTAAAATCTGGTATGTCCAGCCCTTTAGTGAAAGGAATACACGTTGCTGTTCGCCTGCTAGACACAAGCACTTTGGAATTAATGCCTGGGTTGTTAATCCTGATTTTGGTGTCACAGTTGTGCCTGGAGGCTTTGGCCGGTTTGGAGACAGTGAAAACTAAAGCAAGTGGAAAGTGAAGTCCTCCAGGACTGCAGCTGATCAGATACCACCGTCCTCATGTGGCTGTTAATCTTAAAGTCATGGCCAGTGGTTGGAGGAAGGTTGTCACTTGATGATACCATGTTGGGAAGGTGGAGGTGAGATTATTTCCAGCGTTCCTGTGAGTATTTCCCTTCCCATAACCCAGACGTGGCTGTTTCTCTGGAGTGACGGAAGGTGATCCATTGTGTGCTTTCCTAATGCTGAGCAAAAGCTTATGATTATCTGGTAACAATCTCCCTAACAATGCAGCCAGATGAACTCCAGGAGATTTTTTCTGTCCACCCTCTCTGAAATATGTTTTGTGGTAACAAGGTATGAGTGGCTGTTTGGAGAGGAACCGAGTGGGAAAACCCCAGCCCTATCTAACCTCCTGGATTCTGAGATGAAAAATATCAATCTTTGCATCGGTGGCTCTGTGTACTGTTTATTTACTAGTGTCAGGGCAGTCCGACGGCTCCAACCAAGGAGACTTCTATTATTTCTCAAGACACACATCCCCAGTGCAACCCATCTCCCTGCCCCAGGGTTCTTCCGAGATCGTCTGTTCAATCTCCTCCCTTAATTCTCCTTTTCAGTCCTGGTGGAGCTCGGCGAGTTACCCTCCTTGCCTGGAGTTCCACCTTCTGAGTCTCTGCGGCTGTTGTGTTCCTTCCTTTGCTGCTGCTCAGCCTTGCTGGATGCATGTAACACTTCTGCTGCGGTGTGTGGGCTGTGTACCCCGCTAGGGCTGTGGTGTAGTTCCCAGTTTTGCTGGTCCAGGAGGCTAGAAATGCATTTTGTTTTTTGCTAGCCCTTGGGCCAAAGGTGAGGCGTGGGAGACCTGAGTGCCCTCTCCCACGCTCTGTGAGCAAGAGGCTCTTTATTGTCACTTGTCTCTGTGTCCTCAGCTTCAAGAAGGTTTAACAATCTCTGTGCAGCAGATCAATATTACACAGTAAAAGCTCAGAAGTGGTACCATCTCCTCTCTTAAATCCTTCCCTCCAGCCTCCTGCTTAGGTTTGCTGCTCTTTCCTGAGCTCCCTCTTGCCTTGGCAGGTAGATTTCCAGGGTAAGTGACAGCGGGCAGGATTTCTTCCTGTCGGTTTTCTCGTGGGTTAATGCACCTCTGATATTTATGCAAAAGAATGCACGCACTGGATTACAGAGACAGCCTGAGCGAGTCAGAGATACTCTTTTCAGCAGTGGCTGATTACTCATGGGTTATTCTGTATTATTTGTATTACAGTGGCATCTGGAGGCTCCCGTCGAGATCTGAGTCATGTTGTGCTGGGTGCTTCCGTGGTCCCTTGGACTTACTGCTCGTTCATACAGATGGATCTCGCTCATGTGTCCGGGTGGTCTCTGTGGGGTGATGTGGGGTTGATGTCTCCAGACTATCATGTCAGGGTGATGTGGGGTTGATGTCTCCAGACTATCATGTCAGGGTGATGTGGGGTTGATGTCTCCAGACTATCATGTCAGGGTGATGTCGGGTTCGTGTCTCCAGACTATCATGTCAGGCAGGGTGGCACCTTTGGGGGATGGTTCTTCGTAGTCCTTTCTTTTGCTGGGAAACCTGAAGTCACCCGTCAGAGCAGCGGTTTGCTGAAGGCTGTGAGCTCCCAGAGACGCAGTTGTGCAGCTCTTTAACCAGGAGGCAGGGGCTTTACTGCTTTCTTTTCCTGGCCCATGGGGGAAACCAGTCATGATTACACCATCTTTACCTATGTTTTTTGCAGTTGCTGTTCCAAACTTTACATCCCACTGACACATAAATATGTCAGACTTTTTTTTCTCCTTTTCACTGGTATTTTATGAGTTCGTGCAATACATGCAGATGATAGTGACCTATTGTAGGTATCTAAATGCTGGTATAGGCATTTCAGTAATTGTCTGTTGTTGGTAGGAAAGGCTGTCCTGCTGCCAGCTCCATTTTGTGTGCTCGCCAGGTAAAACTAGGTGGGGAGTCAGAGGACATCAGCATCTGATGATCATGGGGATTAGAAATTGGGTGCAAGTAGTTCAGCCGGAATTTGTCAAGAGTGATGCTGTGAGATAACCTCAGCTCCCATTGCTGTCATAATTGGTTCTTCTTTCAAGTACTATATCATCTTCTTCTAGCCTTAGAGAGTCATCATTCAAGTTTTTGAAGGATTCCTGCTTCCTGCCTTTCTGCTTTCATTCTTTCCTGAATTGTGCTGGGTTCTCTCTGCCAGTGTGTCTGGGTTGTAGGTACAAAGTTGTTGTAGGTAGTTTTTCCTGCCTGAGCTTCTCAGGTTTATATGACCATCTCCCAAGCACTAGATTCTTTCCCAAGCTACTGAACTTTAATCTATTGCATTTAAACTGCCTCAAATTGCCCTTGTGTTCCAACCACAGCAATTTATTAATCTTGCTTTTCTTTTCCCATCATCTTTTTTCAAAAGGTGCTGAAGCCTCATAGAATCATCATAGAACCATATAATGGACAGAGTTGAAAGGGACCTTGAGATCATCCAGTTCCAACCCCCCTGCCATGGGCAGGGACACCTCCCACCACACCAGGTTGCTTCAAGCCCCATCCAGCCTGGCCTTGAACCCCTCCAGGGATGGGGCAGCCACAGCTTCTCTGGGCAACCTCTTCCAGTGCCTCACCACCCTCACAGCAAAGAATTTCTTTCTGATATCTAATCTAAATCCCCCCTCTTTCAACAGCAAAGAATTTCTTTCTGATATCTAATCTAAATCTCCCCTCTTTCAATTTAAAACTATTCCCCCTTGTCCTGTCACTCCACTCCCTGACCAAGAGTCCCTCCCCATCTCTCCTGTAGCTCCTTCAGATCCTGGAAGGCTGCTCTAAGGTCTCCCCGGAGCCTTCTCTTCTCCAGGCTGAACAGCCCCAGCTCCCTCAGCCTGTCCTCACAGCAGAGGTGCTCCAGCCCTCTCAGCATCTTGGTGGCCCTCCCCTAGACCCATTCCAACAGGTCCATGTCCTTTCTCTGTTGAGAACTCCAGAGCTGGATGCTGTACTCCAGGTGGGGTCTCACAAGGGCAGAGTAGAGGAAGAGAATCACCTCCCACGACATTACGGTGGAGCAGGTAATGCTGCAGCGTGCCAGAAATTTCCCAGGAAATCATGTGTTGCTTTGCCAACTGGTGGTGCTTTGTGTTTCTCATGGGCAAGAGTGGCTACTTTGAAAAAACAGGAGGAATCAAAATGGCAGTGAGGTGACTGAGCTGAAAATATTAGTCCAAGGCTCAGGAGCAGTTGAAAAGAGCAAATAAAATACTAGAAGCCAGACAGAAGAAAACAGAGGCCATGATTAGATTGTTGGATAAATCTGAGTCTGCGTGTAATTCTGGTTCTTCCCCTTCCACCATCTTAAAAAAGATTTAAGAAAACTGGAAAACCTTCAGAGGAGGGACAGTCAAAAGTCTGGATTAATCTCATATAAGGAATGATTGAATAAACTAGGACACCTGCGTCTGGAAGAAGGGAGCACTGGGGTGAGAAATGACTGGCATGTAGAGAAGGGGCAGAGCTCCACTCTTCACTGTACCTTCCAGTACTAGAATTAGGAGGACATCAAATGAAGTTTCTAGATTCCAGCTCCTTTTGAACAAAAGGAGGTTGTAGCCATCTGCAGTGGCTAGTAGCTCTGTAAAGCTCACTAACGGTGGATGTTAGAGGTGCTGAAATGGGTCCAGTTTTATGGCAGGTTGGTGGAGGTCATGGAAGAAGAATCCTTTGAAGTTACATACTTTGCTTTGTACAAAGACCACACGCTGGTTCTGTTCGTATGGACTTCCCAAGGGCTTCTTTTGAAGGCTATATGTATTCAGCAGATAAGGATAATGGAGAGATGAGAACTTAACACTTCTCCGCACCAGTGACAGGTGGAGCTGGGTTGTTCAGACACCGCAGTGATGGATGGAGGGATAGAGCCTGCTCTCGTGTTGGTTGGTCTCTAGCTGGATCTATCATCCTCTTTTGCATGAATGTCCCTGCCTGAGTGTTTAGAGAGTGGTTCATTGCCATGGCAGCACTGCAGTCACACACAGAACATCTAGGCTGTATTTGGGAGACAGTAGGGACTGTGATGAGGTCCCATTATGTTTTTCTTGGATGAGGCTGTGTATCCTGCACTCCGTGGTTTTGATAAATAAAGGTCTCTGCATTTGTGGGCCCTTCTGGAGTAAGAGGAAGCAGATTCTCTTTGCTTACATTGACCTCCCGAGAGACAGGAACCTAAGTAGCCCCCACTTCATTTTGTTTCCTAGGCTATTGAAATAGCAGTTTTTGTGGGTACCCCTGTATCTGGGAAGGTTTCTAATACAGAGGCTTGGAAGATTTCAGATTTGGCAGCTGTTCTTACCTACTGCTGCTAGGATAATTGCAGGAACCAGCTACTTCTGCATCAGTGAGATTGTTGCCCGTGGCAAATACATAAGTACATGTTGTTTTACTTACGGTACATACCTTCATGGTGCCTTCTTATTTCAAGCTGGGGATCCTTGTTTCCTCTTGCCTGGTCTGCCTGGAAATTTTAGGACATGTGAGCAATCCAGTTCTGAACTCTTCTGAGGAGTGGGGTCTGCAACGCCTGTGTTTCCATGTTGTCTTTATTCAGAAATGGTTGATCTAAGATTAACCTTAATCACAGCACAGCACAGGTGCTCAGTTCTGTACCACAGGATGACAAATCCCAAAGTACTGGGGATGAGCTGAATTTTAACTCAAAGGTAGGGTCAGGCACAGGGATACTTGCCCACAATAAGGTCTGTGTTGATGTAACTATGTGGTTAAAATTGGGGTGAGGTAGGTCTCCATTCGTTCTTGGGGATCTCTAGCTGATAAAAGCATGTTGTGTATAAGATTCTAGTTCGTGTTTATACTGGTGGTTATTTGGCATCCCAGTTACAGGATTAAAATAGGATTGTGTTTTAAAACGATAGGGCGGAGGATGCCATGGTGGTATTATGTTTATACAATTCTCCATTAGTCCACCTCGGTTCGATTCTTTGCTGAAGCACAGGGAAGGATTCTCAGCTCTCAGAAAACTGTCAGGTTAAGCCTCAGGGCTATTTTATACAAAACTCCGAAAAGTAAATGTTACCAGTTCTCAGCCGACTTGAGAGATAAAATAGCATGTAGGGTTTGGCTTTTTTTTTTTTTTAAAAAAAAACCCAACCAACCAACCAACCAAAAACCCACGAACAAGCCAACCACTTAATGCCGTAAGTTTAAACATTTTTTTGGAAAACCGTAAGAAGATTTTAGACAAAATAAATTCTAAAATAGCGGCATTGCTTGCAGAGTCTCCTTCCTCTCTTTGTTGCTCCATATCCAGTGTTTGGGTTTCGTGCTGGTAACACTGGCACTTCCAGATGTTCTTGCATGTGTGGGCTAACACGGGTGTGCAGGGGCACATGTGGGCATTCTCTGTTGGCTGTTGAACTCATCATTTTTATGATATGGCCAGAACGCAGCATCAGGATCTGAGAAGACTGGCAGCTCCCAGGTTATATCCCAATCCTTTCAGCAAAGCCGTGGCTGGGGAGCGCTGTGACTAACTGGTGCCAGGGTCACTAACAGCCAGGGAAATAGTAAAGCAGCCTGGCTTCTGCAGAGACAAGGGACCGTGAGCAGAGCTGGAAATCTGGGATCCTTTGTCCCCAGCGGAATTAATCCAGGGCACTTTGGGGGTATTTGTCTCTTACCTGGGGAGCTGAATGCGAGGATGAAAGTCTTTGCAAGCTGCCCCTGCCTGGACATCCCTCTGGCTTCACCCTACTTGAAGGTTGTAGCTGTAACCCCAACCCCGTCAGAAGAAATGTAATCATGTTATGCTTGATTCATTCTAATTTACATTGACTTCCCATATGTCAACATATGATTTAAAAACCCCGCTGATCATCTTTTATCCTCTGTTAGGCATAAGCTCTGCTTCATTTCCCTTTAACTGCTACTTGGATGGAGACGTGACTATGTTTTGTGCTCTGCTGCTCATCAACACCATTTAATGTAAAGATCAGTACTGGAGTCTTCACTTGCCACTGGACAGGCTTTTGCCAGATAAGCCAAGCAGCCATAGATGCAGACCTAATTTATCATCAGATTCCAACCCTTCATCAGAAGGTTAGTTCAGATCTCCTCCTTAAGTCCTAACTGTTCAATATTGCACTTCATTTTATTAGTATTACTCAGGATTTTGTTGATTTGAGCAAATGATGCCATTGTGGTTTTTAATATACATCTATCTTGCAGGCTCATTTTTGTCCATGACACGTGCCCTTTTTTTTTGTACTTAACAAGTATTTACTAGGTAGGAAGGGAAGAGATGGTTTCCCATAGAAATATTGAGTCACTGTAGAAGATTGGATGCAAATAACTGCAAATGTTGCAAACAGATCTGTACGTTACGTGAGTCACTTGAATAGATGTGGTAGAAAGTGGAAGAGAGAAAACCGATCATGATGCAGCATTTCAGCAAACACAGGAAGAGAAGTAGCTTAAAATACCTAATTTTTGTTACAAAAGATGGTGAACACATTGTAAGGGACCTGGATATTCTCTGATTCTAGTGCTTCTTAGTACCCATTCCCATCTCTGTGGTTTAGTGTACCTGTTTTAATGGTACGGCCCTTCAATTGTATCCTTTAACAGGCAGCAAATAAAATAAAAGGTGCTAAAAGTTCTCCCTGTTCTAAAAGCTTTGGAGCCAAGTGATAAGTGCTGACAGACGGGGGGCTTTGCTCCTCTGCTTGAAATCTGCCCTGCATTACCTGTGACGGAAAGTTCTCACCATCTGCTGGATGCCTCACGGCCTGTGGAGATCATCTGGTGTTCAGTGCATCTCCTTTGGACAGTTGTTCACAGACCTTCTTGGCCTGCACTGGAGGACTTAGCAGAGGGATGAACAAGCGGCTTGAGCTTTGAACCGGAGAAGTCCTGCAGGTGGGACCCGGAGCGATGGAAGGAGCAAGCTCTGGTTGCTCTTGCTCACGCTCCGTGTGTTTGGTGGCTGCTGCAGATATTGCCAGTCCAACACGAGGTCCAGGAGGCTTCATGCGATGGGTGGGAACAGAGACTGAGGGTAAACTCCCAGTTTGGGAACGTTAATGCTACATCCACTATTAATAACTCCACCGTGAAAGAAAAAAATAAAATGCTTTGCTGCAAATGAAGCTGTGACACAGGGCAGCGGCAGGCAAAATTAAAATTTCATACTTGCTGTGGTCTTACAATAAAGGTTTTGTGATACACACCCAGCAATGCCGCTATAAATAGTCTCGTTATCTAATCTTTCGACTTGGAATATGACAGAAGATTACAAGTAGGAAAACAGTTCAGTGTAGCTTTTAGCAATTTTCCCACTGCTTCCCTTGCTCCTGCTGGAGCATTATTGCTGTTCTCCTTTTAATTCACTTGGAGACAACATTATTCAGAAGTACAGAATGTCACTAGGAGGAGGAGAGTTCAGATAAAACCCAGAAGATTTATGGCATAGTTTAGATAAGGCCTTGTAGGAACCGAGACGAAGGCAGTAATGCTGCTGGACCGCAAAGTACCGTTTCTCGGAGTGTGGTGAGAACCCCGTGCCAGCTCCCTCGGGTCAGATATGGAGCGGGGCATGTTTTAATAAGGTGCTCTACATGCTTGATTACAGAGGCAGCACTTTTGCTAATGAGTAACCCGGACACATCATACATGCGGGCTCTGTCCACACGGGTCTAGGACCTGATCCAAAACCAACAGAAAGTTCGGCACAGCTAGCACAGAGAAAACCTCTTTTTCTTTTTGATCTTATTTCCCATGGGAGAAGGAGAAGTTGGCTGGTGGCAAGGACAACAATAGTTCCTCTCCTCCCCTCTCTCCTCATTTCTGACCCCTCCTTTGAGGGCTCCCCGGCCTGTTTCACAGGAGGCACCTGAAGTCAGCGAGGAGGGATGGCTCCTGGGAAAGCTCCCCATGAGCGTGGGCAGCTATAAATGACCTTCTGTAGCCTTTGGATGTGGACACAAATAACCCTTTGCCACAGAGGACTACAGATTGCTTTCTAAACCCTCATGAAGTTTTCTTGTGGCATCCACGGGAGGAGGCGTGAGGGAGTATACGGCTGCTGTAGATGTGAAACCCCACAAGACTTGGGCCACTCTCTTTCTGCCAGACTTTGAGTATTTATTCCAAACGCCATCGCTGCTTGCTCACTGTGGGGTGGCTTCCCCACCACATGGCTTGGAGGAAGCTCTTCATTGGCATCGTGTCAGCACATGTTCAGGCAGGTCGGTGGAGTGTGGTGGTGGTGGGCACAGACGTGCTCTCCAACCATGGCCACGGCCAACTACAGAAATCTTCTGTGCCTCTGTTGTGCCTTCTCATGGAGGAGCTAAAACAACAACAAAACCTGAAGAATTGCAGCTGTTTCAGGAAAGAGAGCTTGTCCCATCCCCTTGTCCTAAAATAGGCTGGTGACATAGAATCATAGAATGTTTAGAGTTGAAAGGGACCTCAAAGATCATTGAGTTCCAACCCCCCCTGCATGTCTAGGGAGGTAAAATGATTTGTTCATACAGGAGGAAGGCTGCATTGAACACAGTAATCCTACATCCATCAATTTCTATAGGGTCATATTAGAAACAGTGTGACCAGCAGAAGTAGGGAGACATCATTGTCCCCCTGGACTCAGCGCTGGTGAGGCCACACCTTGAGTGTCGTGTCCCGTTCTGGGCACCTCAACACAAGAGAGATCTGGAGATGCTGTAGTGAGGACAGAGGAGGGCAACGGAGCTGGTGAAGGTGCTGGAGAATAAATCTTATGAAAAGTGATTGAAGGAGCTGGGCCTGTTTAGTTTAAGGAAGAGGAGGCTGAGGGGAGACCTCATCACTCTCTGCAACTACTTGAAAGGACATTGTAGAGAGGTTGGTGCTGGTCTCTTCTCACCGATAATTAGAACAAGATTTCAAGCTGCAACAGGGTAGATTTAGACTGGACATGAGGAAAAAATTCTTCCCAGAAAGAGTGGTCAGACCCTGGAATAGGCTGCCCAGGGAGGTGATGGAATCGCCATCCCTGAATGCTTTTAAGGGTTGTTTAGATGTGGTGTTGAGGGATATGGTGTAGGGGAGGACTTTGTAGAGTAGGGTTGATGGTTGGGCTTGATCCCAAGGGTCTTTTCCAACCTGAATGAATCTGTGATTCATGTGATCCAGGCTCTGGATCCAGTTTTGCCTCCTAGGGCAGTGTTGGGATTTGGGCGCTTTCCCCTGCACTCCCAGGGGACACAGCTGGGCAGATATTCACCTCCATCTGCCTACCTCGCATTTTGCTGTTCCACGAAGCATCAGCAGCATCCTTCTGGGAGGAGGCGATGGTGTTCAGCTGCCACCGACTCAATCCCTTGGGCGCTTCTCTCTCCTGCAGCCCTCTGAAAAGCATCCTTAAAAGACAAAGAGCCAAAGGACATCCCCAACCCTGCTTGTCTGAACTGAGGCCTAATGCAGCAAATTCTTCACCGGCCCAGATTCTGCTATTTCAGCTTAAATTCCCAGGCATAAGCAATTCTGAAGAGCTGGCAGGTGAAATGCTTTCTGGACATGGGCTTTCTCATTCTGTAGCCTGTTCAGCAGGAAGGAGTGTTACCTTCTCGTGATTGGATTCTGCAGGCAGATCAAATTTGCTGTTGGAACAGAGTTTTTATATATAGTAAAATGCTCCCAGGTGTGCTTTCTAGTAGTGCTTCTGGGCTAAAGCAAGGATTTATTAATAAGAGGCACCCAAACCATATTATGCACCGAGGCAGAGCTGGAACAGGGTGCTTTTGCTGTGATTCAGGGAGCTGATTGAATTCAGTGACAGATACCAAGTATTTACGTCCTTGCCTGAGTTTATCTGTTAAATTTGAGGGTGTTAAAAGCGGGAGTTATTTATTTGAACAAACATACTAAATAGCAATGGAGAGTTCCAGCTAGGTATTGGTAGGGTGGTATTTTATTATTGTGTGTGGTTGTCCAAATTGTACTGCTCAGAAAGCCTTGGGGATAATACATTGCTCTAGGTTTGCACCAGAATACTTGAGTTCAGAGAACCGTTCTGACATGGCTTGGTGTAATGAAGAATACAGTGAAATTATATTTTTTGGATATGTACAGCTGCTTACAGTATATTGTTACACAGCTGTATTTGCTGTGAAGTCCCTGGCTGTCCACATTTCTATGCTAACATACAGGGGGGTGGGTGTATTTTAATTTTGTTTTAGCATATTGACAAATGTCCAAACCCTGGAGAAGCTGTTCCTTGCCTTGGAAACCATCGCAAACACACCTTTTGTTCACTCTGCCTCCTACCAGTACTCTTTTGTGCTCCTTGGTTTAATTTATTCTGTAACTTCATCTAAAATAGCCCGTGGCCTTTGTTTTTGTTTCTCGCTTGTTTGTAGTTCTTAATGGTTTTAAATTATTTTCATTTTATTATCTTACGACCTCCTTAATGAGTATTTTACCCTATTAGTCATTATTTAGCCTTTTAGTCTTTCCACGGGCCATCTTGAAGCCCTTGAAAGGTGACTCTTTGCAGCTGAACCCAGACTCAGGGTGGGGATGATGAGCTTCAGGCGAGTTGTTGCCTTTCCAGTGCCTCTGAGCCATCTTGTGCCTCCAAACCGAATGCCACTCACCAATTGCCTTCTGCTGTGCTCCACCAAGTACTTAAGACGCTGTAATTATTTGCGACAGTTAAAAATCTCCTGGAGTATCCAAATAAAAGCCAGACGTACAGAGGCAGAGCGTTCCCGTGGAGGAAGGTTAGAGGGGGAGAGATGGTTTGCTCTGTCTGCAGGTCACGTTGGCAAGCGAGCTAGAAATACGTGTAAGAGATGGAGACCTAGATGTGCTAGATTTAAGGGGGAACTCCGTGGCTGCTGCCATCGGACTATTTTCAGGTGTTTGGATGAGCGAATGACCCAAATATAGCTTAAGCCTGTGACTATTTCATTTTAATAGCAATGCAAATACTGTAGGTGAAGGCTAAGAGCGCCGCATCTAATTTAGCAGTGTTGCTTTAGCAACATCGTGCAGGATGCAAATAGTCTCCTTGGTAACACTTCCTAAGTGTCATTAGATAAGCGATGGTTATAAACACGGAAGCAGAGCAGAATGAGAGACGTGCTCTTGTGCTGTGCCTTTTTATAGCCCCAGACGCCGTGATTAGCAGGATGGCAAAAGGAGAGGGGAAAGCTGTCGCGAGGGTCACAGCGCTGGTTAGCGTTTGATGCTCTGTGCTTTGGAAAACCACACCAGCGGTGATGGGGGCTTAAATAAGGCTTTAATAATCACTCAGCTTAAATAAGGTTTTAACTAAAGGGAGGGTGTTGTCCCTGCCCGCTGATGGCACTCCTCGGGGATAGACACGTGTCCTCCTGCCTCTCCAGGCGATGCAGATTGCAGATGTTGATCCTCCCGCTCTCCACCTTAATGACATACTCGTGTCTCAGTGAGTTTTGGATCTACAGGTTGGGAATTGGAGAGGGAGAGAGACCCCAGAGCTCAGCCTGAGCGTGACCCTCCCATCTTCATCCTGGAGAGGATGTGGAGGTTGAGGTGGTGGTGGATTAAGGTGGGCTGGGATCAAGTACAGCATCTGCTCCCCTTCGGCCAAACTTCCTCCGCCCTGGTATCACTGCCAGTGGATTTCCTTTCCAGAATCAAATTTCCTAGGGATCAGTGACACAGTAAGGATGAAGGTGAGAAATGGGATTACTTACTGCTTGGAAACAAGGCAGGTGTTTGTACTGTTGGAATTGTCATATAGAAAAGAGTCATGAACTGGGGCAGCTGATTTTTTTTCCTAAAGCCTCAGCCGCTGGACTGAAGGGATTAAATGAGAATCCTAGCTTTTGTTTAAGCTCCCCTCTATTTTATATACTTCGATGTTACAGAGAAAAGCAGCAAAGTATAAAAGGAATATGACCTAATGGCTGAAAAATCAGAAAGCATGCAAAAGAACCACCAATGCTTTTGTTTTCAACTGATCTTTATTTTAATCCCACTGGTTGATGCCTGAGGATCTCATCCAAGGAATCTGAATGCCTGATAATGTCAACTGGGGCACATGAAAGACAGGAAGGAGCCAAGTCCATAAGAGCATCAAAACAGTTTTATTCTGGTTTGGGATGAAAGTCTGAAAGAGCAGATGGTTTTATTTTATCATGAGCTTGACCCTGCTTTGATAGAGGTTCACTTTTGCATTTTTTGGGGAAATCTATTGAACCAAAGCTAAGCCAGACCCTTTTAGCCAAACACCTCCTGGTCTGTGACCTTCAGGTCCACACGCAAGTCCAATGACTGGAGACTGGTGAGTCCAAGAGTCCCATGTCCATTTGAGCAGTGTGCAGCACCCAGTGATTTAGATAACTAGCAAAAGACTAAATGCAATTTTTCCTATTTTGATACAAAAGTGAATTCAAATGTCAGTAGTCTCTCTTTGCACGGAAACCTCAGAATAAAAATACCTCAACAACCAACCATCCCCCACAGCCCTTTTTAGCTCCTAAATCCTCTTGGAATTCATCCATCTTCATATCGCTCATATCTCATGGTCTCCATTGTAAATGTCAGTGCTAATTAATGAGACCTTGGCCCTCTGTGTAGTTAAGATGAGTAACAATTCAACATTTGTTTGTGAGATGAGTGCCCTTGCATCTCCCCTTCCCAGGGGAAGGCACTGGGGCTATTAGCTTCGTGTGACAAGCTACAAGAGGCAAAGTCCAAAACACCACTGTTACCTCTGTAGTGTCAAAAGTATGCAAATGAAACTGCCCTGAGCTGGGCAAGAAAAGTGTTTCCTAAACCTTTTATGAACCTTTCCCCTTACCACAAAAAAGACATTGAGGGAGCGGGTCCAGAGAAGGGCAACAGAGATGGGGAGGGGTCTGGAGAAGAAGTCCTTTGAGGAGAGGCTGAGGGAGCTGGGGGGGTTCAGCCTGGAGAAGAGGAGGCTGAGGGGAGACCTTCTCACTCTCCCTGAAAGGAGGGGGGAGCCAGGGGGGGTCTAGTCGCTAAAGCCTCTGGCCACCTCCTGCCCTGCACGGGCTTCTCACTCTCCCTGAAAGGAGGGGGGAGCCAGGGGGGGTCGGTCTCTTCTCCCAAGTCACAGGCCACAGGACAAGATGAAACAGCCTCAAATTGCACCAGGGGAGGTTCAGGTTGGAGACGAGGAACAATTTTGACAGGGAAAGGGTTCTTCAGCCTTGGACTGGGCTGCCCAGGGCAGTGGTTGAGGCACCATCCCTGGAGGGATTTAAAAGCCGGGTTGACCTCATGCTTAGAGACATGGGTTAGTGATGGTGTTTATCAGAGTTAGGTTGGCAGTTGGCCTAGACAGTCTTAAAGGTCCCTTTCAACCTAGACATTTCTATGATTCTATGATTAAAATGGAAAGTCTGGGTTCTCCCTACTGAATTTCTCCCATCCCATCCCTGTGCTGGGCTCCTGGGATTTCTCTGGAAGGCACTGGTGGTTTTGTGCTTTGTGAAGGAGACACTGGGGTTGCTGGACCCAGGTTGCTGTTCCAGCCTCAAGGGAACATGTTGCTGCCTTCCCTGTGCAACGTAACAGCCTTCATGATCTGAAGGCAAAGTTTGACTCTGCCTCCAGATTGTGCTGCAGTAGAGGCTCTGAGCAGCTGTTCCTCATCACCATTGCCCGTGGCTGAGTAGGGCACAGGGATTTAGCCAACCGTCTCTGCTCGGGAGCTCAGCCCTCAACCTACCCTTCCCTCTGCTGCGTGCAGAATAGAGCCACGTTGCTGTGTTTCTGCCACATGTCGTTTGGATACCGAGTTCTTACACATTTGGAGGCATCATTTTTTAAACCAGCTTGGGATCAGAAAATGATCCTTCTCCCTCGTGTTCCTGGCATGTTTCTGCTGCAGAGAGATGTGGTGAAGCTCAGGCTTTTTTTTGCTAGAATCAAAGGGCTGGAGGGGCTAAGCGAGGTTTCTTTGTGGTCTACGAGTAAAAATGTGCGGGGAGCAAGAACTGAGACCTAAACCACAGTCTTGCAATGAAGGTCTGATGACTCTTGTCTGGAGGCATGTGGTGCTGTGGCCATTTGTATGGACACTACAGGACCAGCTCAGGCTTTTCTGCACTTGCGCCACGTGACAGAAGCCCTTAAGTCCCAGGGACCAGTCCCCTGGTGCCACCACTCCTTGTCGGAGTCACACATGTCTCTATGGCTCTTCATAGACCTCAGATGTTGCAAAACCAAAAGTGAAGCCGTGCAGTGTGATTTAGACCTGATTCTGACTTGCTCTAGCTTAAGAGCTGGCTGGCACTTTGTTCCCATAAGCGCCATAAAATGCAAAGCACCATCATAGGTGACATTATCAGACTTTATTGTTGGTCGCTGCCCGAGGTGGGCTTCAGCCTGAGACTCAGTTTCCATGACAGCTTATCCCAATGTGTGCCTTCCTTTTTTCACTTGTGGGGGGTCTCAGGGGGGTACCTTGTCTCTGCCCGTGCCCTGGGGTGGTTGATGCAGCCCTGCTGCCGTCTTGGCCTGAGCCAGCGTGGGCTCTTCTGCCCTTGCACCCCAGGCTCATCCCGAGCAGCACCTCTGCAGGACGCCAGTTCGTTGCCTGTTCAGCAGCAAGAGCAATGCTTTTGTATTCCCAGCCCGGCTCCCTGCAGCACCTGGGTTTCCCTTGGAGATCTCCTGTTCACACATGGAGCCAGCGCTGCTGACGGGAGCACAGGGCCCTGTGGTGCTGCTGGGAGCCAGAATCCCCCCAGCCTCACCTCACACACCTGAGACCAGAGGGCTCTTGCCTTTGTGCAATTGCAAACTCCCTTTAAATCAGTGCTTCAATACAAGCAAGGCAGCTCTGGCTTTTCTGAGACCATGTGGTTTTGGGTTGGTTTTTTTTTGATCATAGTGGGAACCGGGAGTTTCACCCCCCATGGTAGCTTCCTAACCTGCGAGGAAATCCCTTCTTTTCTCTCTGAATCAGTTGATGCTGTGATTTTTGCAATGCAGCCTCAGCTAGAGATGGGAGAGCAGCGAGGAACTGCGCTGTGGCTCTGATGAGGGATGCTCTGTCCCATTTGGGGCAGTGACAGACATTGCTCCCCAGCTCCTGACCTGCCCCGTTCCAGTTCCTTGTGCCCTGGCTCCTCCATGTCTGCCCCCCCCAGCAGCCACCCAGGGCCAGACACTGCCCCTCGTCTGTTTCCCAGCAACTGGGCTGGTCCATAGATGGGGAATCAAGTGTGTCCCTGCTGTAGGAGGGTGCCCCAGTGCCCGGTCCAGCACATGAGACTCCTCTCTCTAATGCTCTGGTTCACTCTTTGCTGCCTGTTTCTGTGAATACGCTCCTTTTTGAGTGTCTTCACATTAAAACAGAAGAGTTCACGGCTAAAAACCCTTCCCCAGCAGCTGAGGCAGCCACGGGAGGACTCTCCCTTTGACACAGACGTCTCTCAGTCGGTATTCAGCCTCTGACAGCAGATGACTTTTGGCCACTCTCTTCTTTTCTTGCTCAGATGAGGCTGTTCTGTCTCTCACTGGTGCTTCCTCTGCAGCTGGGAGCTTCTTTCTTTCACACCCCGTGTCTTGGACTGGCACCCCTCTCCGGTTTTTTATAGATTTTTAGTGGCCTTCCTTGTGCAATAATATGAATTATCTTTTTTTTTTTTTTTTTTTTTTT
>VZRU01012177.1:96665-115402 GCA_013398155.1 Pedionomus torquatus
TTTTTTTGTCTTTTTCTTTTTGACAAGCATCTTCTTAGCAGAATATTAATGTATATAATTAAGGTAGTATTTGGCTGTTGAATCACACTGTTCATCCCAAAATTGGCTTAATTACACAGCTGCTCCTCTAGAATGAGTCTGTGTTTGTTTAAAAGCTTAAATAGGGAGATAGGGGCAAAATCTCTTCCTCCAAGGAGAAAACCTCCATTTCAGATTTTTAACTGTGTTGTAAACAGTGGCTTCTTTATTTTAAGGAGGGGAAGAAGTCAAGGGAATGATACTGCTGATTTTTGTTTCAATCCTCTATATTGGGAATGAGCCACAAGCTCCCCTTGATTCCTTTAGTAGGATTTTTTTCCTGCGTTATTGAATGTAAAAAGCTGGAGGATCTTGCATTCCTTGGGTGAGTTCACGTGTGATTCCTCTGGTTTTCCTCTCTCTCTGATGTCTTGACACTCAGGCATCCCTAACAGCCGGATGAAATCTGTTGGTTAAGGCACCTGCTTTCCACCAGCTTCCAGTTTGCGAACCATAAACCTAGCTTTAACAGCAGCCTTAAGCTCTCGGTGTTACGACAACATGGACGAAAAAATGCCTCCAGACAAGTCTGTGGGATGACTTTAGCTTTCTGTGAGGCAGCTGAGAAGTTATGTTCAATTTTACTGTCAATTCTTCCACTTTAAATATCGCTGCTGTAAAGTGTCAGCCCCTCCTTAGTATGTTCATGTTTGGAACTACGCAGTAAATCACATTATAGCTGCCCTTTATTAACTCTGATGCACAAGATTTCAGCAGCAGAGGCTTGATTCAGAGAAAATGAATGAGGATAGTTAAAGTCAAATATAAATAGAGCTCATTAAAAAACAAACAAACCAGCCCCTGTTTCATTATGTGGCTCTTAACTGCTCCGGGAGAATAGAAGAAACTGTTATTAAAGTCCCCTGGCAGCCCTGTTCTCTTCATCTTCTTCTGCCAACTTGTTCACCAGCTCGTAGGAGCTCTTGGGACATGAAAGCTGTCTGCACCTTGGAATGGGAGAAAAGGAGAAAGCATGTGCACACAGTAAAATGAGTGTAGCCCTGCCAGAGCATCTGCATCCCCCCCTGAGCTCCTCATCGCATCTTTGCAGACACCGCTGCTCCCCTGCACCTGAGACCCCTCTCCTGTGCTCTGAGCAGCACCCCGTCCTTGCTTGGCCAGGCTAAGCCAGGGAACCCCCCCCCCAATTTCTCCTCCCTTGCCCAGCCCACGGCTGGTCGGGTGCTGCTCTGGAGCCAGCAACGTGTCTCCTGCTGTGCAATGGGATTGGGATTGCTCCTTGGGTTGAGAGTGGGGAGAACATCCTCTCTATGCCACATCCCCCCTCAACCACCACAGCAAAGCCCATCATTGCCTGTAAAATGAGAATAAGCTGCTTATTCCCGAGTGCAGTCTGTGGGGAGCCTCTGCCCTTTCATCACCACAGCCGCAGGAAGAGCTCAGACTCTGATTTACGTTCCCTGTGTAGGTGGGTTTACTCATTTCTGGTGGGTTTTCAAGTACATATGTTTTGGGGGAAGGGAGAAGGTAAAAAAGCAATGATGAAGTCAGAGCATGGAGAAAAACCAGCTACGGTAGCAAAATACAAATGTATAGCAGTCTGTGCTGAAGGAGTGAAGGTTGCAGAGCGGTAACCAAAGCTTCCAATTCACTAACAAGCAACCATGAACTTTAATGAGGCTTAAGCTATTGCCTTAATGAACAGGACATCGAATCATAGAATCATAGAATGGTTAGAGTTGGAAGGGACCTCAAGGACCATCCAGTTCCAACCCCCTGCCCTGGGCAGGGACACCTCCCACCACACCAGGTTGCTCCAAGCCCCATCCAGCCTGGCCTTGAACCCCTCCAGGGATGGGGCAGCCACAGCTTCTCTGGGCAACCTGTTCCAGGGTCTCACCACCCTCACAGCAAAGAATTTCTTTCCAGTATCTCATTTAAATCTCCCCTCTTTCAATTTAAAGGTGTTACCTCTTGTCCTGTCACTACGCTCCCTGACAAAGAGTCCCTCCCCATCTCTCCTGCAGCCCCTTCAGATAAATGTTTAACTTCATGAGATCCTGGCTGTGAAGGTATAGTGAATGGGAAAAGATTCCTGGCAAGGATATTGGATAATGTCTGAAAGGAAGACCTGCAGTTCTGGAAAAGGAAGCTACTTTTAAAGCAGAGTTAAGACATATTTTCTTTTAAAAAGGGTCTATTAAAGAAAAGACCGCATGAAGTTTCATTACTGCTGGTGTAATGTCACCAGTGGAAGANGATAAATGTTTAACTTCATGAGATGCTGGCTGTGAAGGTATAGTGAATGGGAAAAGATTCCTGGCAAGGATATTGGATAATGTCTGAAAGGAAGACCTGCAGTTCTGGAAAAGGAAGCTACTTTTAAAGCAGAGTTAAGACATATTTTCTTTTAAAAAGGGTCTATTAAAGAAAAGACCGCATGAAGTTTCATTACTGCTGGTGTAATGTCACCAGTGGAAGATTAATATTTTGCTTAAGGGAATAAAACTGCAATATCTCTTGAGCAAATCTATTCCCATGTGAACAAGGGTGCTCAAAAGCAAATAGCAGCTTCATGCTATTTACGATTGCCCTCCTGGAACACATGTGGAGCCTGCCAGGGACCTGGCTGTATCAGCTGCACTTTTCTCATGGTTTCCCCCTGTTACAAGCACCAATTCAATCCCACTGTTGTCACCAGTTCAATCCCAGCATTAGTAGCACTGGGAACACGAGGTCATGGAGTCCTTGGTATTTTAAAGTGAGGCATCATCTACCCCTGCTCCCTGCAAGCTTAACTGGCGCGATGCCTGAGGGACTGCCACGAGGGCTCCCACCGTTCCACCCTTATGTGGAAAACCATTCCAAACTTTTAATTAATTTTAATTCATGATCGCAGAGCAATGTGCTGCGTGCAGATGGAAATCGGTAGAGAAGTGTTAGTTCATCATGCTTTAGTATTTTTTTTATGTATACATATGTTTTACAAAAAGAGTTGCGGCTTACTCAGAACCTGGACTGGACTGTGCCCGACTGTTTAATTACTGTTTACACAGAAGTAATTTGCAAAGTGTTAATTTCCAAAATCAATGCACTCCAGTCCAATAAATATTTAATGCTTCCATCTGCCATTTTTAGATTACTTACCAACCCTGCTAGATGAAGTCTATGAAACAGTTGTCTGATGTTGACATAAAGAAGGGCTTTGAGCTCCAGCTTGTGTGGAAGCCTAGTAAAAAGCAGGCTTCCTAAAACCAGTTATGTTCTCTTTTCTAGATTAAATATGGATAGGGAGAGCATTGCATATGGAGACAGGTTTATAGCAGGCCTGTGTAAAATTACATCTGAATTTTATGAGGGGAAATACATCCAGTCTTTCCTAGTGAGACTATGTCTGCAGATCCTTGGTGTGAATTTTAGGAAGAGTCTAGCTGGAGAGTGTGGCATCTTTTCCAATGGGAAAAGCCTAATGAAGCGAAGGGCACGCTGGCCATTTCAAAGGGCAGAGAGGAGGGGGAGAAGCCCCCTGCCCTCTCAGGCAGCCAGGGTGGGACGTCGACCTTGCTTTCTGCAAAACTGGGGGCAGTGAAACTTGCCTCCCCGTGGCTGCGTGGCAGACTGTTTAATTACTGATATTCATGGAGGATTTGGAGCTCTCTGGATGGGAATGCCCTGTGCCAATGCAAATGTCACTGCTCGCAGTACAACATGGGGGCCTTGATGATTAGTTCTGTTTTACTGTTTTTCTAGTATAATTATGTTTAATTCATGTGTTGTTTCATCAAAGTGTCTGTCACTCAGGGCTTGGCCTCATCTTCTTAAATAGCTGGATGTAAAATTACAATGTGTTCCTCCAGTGAGACCATATTTCCAGAACATCATGACAGCTTTATTATGACACAGGGCTTTCTCTTTAGCTGAACAGATATACTGAATTATCCTTTTAAAAAATCAAAATCTCTTGCAGTTGGATCATTAGGCTTGTGCCATATTCCATACAGGGTTACCCTAAATCAACATCGTAAGGATCTTCTGCGGTGGCCTCTAAGCTTTCTTGCTGGGTCATGGTGGGCCAGGAGGCAAATTGACCCTCCAGGGCAGGAGGCATATTGCAAAGCACCAAGCAAAGCAAGGCTGATTTTCCAACAGAAGATGTTCTCTGAGTCCTTCCCCAGCCTTGTGGCAGCGACCAGGGATTATCTGGTAAGCAGTGAACTAGTGGGAACGACTTTTGTGTCCCCGTGGTACCCTAAAGATCCTGTAGAAACCTGGAGGAGTTCCTGTACCAGCTGCCAGTTGCTGCCAATACCACCACGTGTTAAATGCCAGACCCCAAACTGCCGCTGTGGCTGCTGCGAGATGGGTGGAAGCCTGTGCCTGTAAATACAGATCTGCAGGTTACATGATGTCTTTAGCAGTGCATTCAAATTATTGCCCAAAGCTATTCCCCGCTATCCTCTTGCATGTGAAAAGACCAACCTGTCTAAGCCTAATGGGACCCTAATGAAATTATTTCCTGTAGCTTTATGCCATGCAGCTGGATGTAATAACTCCAGTTAATGCACCAGGGGCACGCAACAGCAAAGTTCTTCTCAATGGACCTGGTGAAGTTGCTGCTGTAGTGGATGGAGGGCCTTTGGGATGGGTAGAGGTGACAATCTCAATCCATAATGAGACTGCTGGATCAAAACAAATCGTTGGATTATGGAACAAGCTTCCGAATTCCTACTGTGATGGGCTGCCCCTATGTAACCAGGTACTAAGGTCTCCTTTTGGCTTTCCTGTGGGGGGTGGTGTGCCAGAAGGGGCAAAAAAAAAAGAGAATCGTGGCAAATTGTATTGGAAGCATAACTTGCAGTATTGCTTTGTACAAGTCCCTGGTTTTATATTTGTTTTAAGGATGGCTTTTAGACTTTGTGGGGCAGGTGCTGAATGGCTTGCTTAACCAGCATCCAACGCCAGGGGCTGGAAACAAATATTAAATTAACCACTCCTTTTGGCTTATGGCTGTGTCTCTGCTGCCACTGAAGTTCTGGGCAGTTTTCTCACTCGCTGCTTTTATCTGATTTCATGAGAGAGCCAGGATCACAGCAGTCAGGTGAAGTGCAGGGCAGAAGGAGCCTTCTCACTGTTTCTTACTCTTGATTTGGACGTGTGTGGTGGTGGGGCCATCCTCAAGAGCATGAGGCACTTTCTGCCCCCACCATCTCCTTTGCAGCAATCTCTGCAGGAGAACAGAATCGGAACACTGCAGAAATCTGCTTGTTAATGTAAGACAGCATGGTCTACTAGTCACAGCAGGGCTTAGTGGAGATAAATCCCTCTGCTTGATGTTCCCAGCTCTCCCACGCAGATACCAAGGCGTTTCACCTCCCTGCGCCTCTCAGTGCCTATGCATAGGGATAAAGGAAGGAGAGACATGGAGCTGCATTATTGTTATTATGGTCTAATTCTAAGCAGAACTGAGAGGCAGGAAAGAGCCGGCAGTTTTCGGTTCCAGCTCTCATCATTTAAACCCAAATTAGTGACTCAGTGTGGGTTTGAGCTGATCAGTGCTGGGTCAGCTGCAGGCTCGTACTTCCTCTCCTGCCGCTGGTGGCCACCTGAGAGAATCCACCTCTTTTGCCCAAAAAGCAATTCCTCTTCTCCCCACCTATTATGTTGAGCGGTTAGTTTTCAGCTGGGTCAGGCCCTGGTTGCCTTGCTGTGCCATGCGATGTGTCTGGAGGTGAGGGATGGGGTGGGATGGTCTGGCCAGATCATCTGAGGATCATCTGAAGTGGCTTTGCTGAAAATTAGACTTCATTGGAGGGGCTGTATGGAAGACTGAAGGCATGTTTAAACTCAGGGTGTGGGTTGTCATTTGACCAGCTTGTTGGCTTGATTTGATAAGCTTTTGTGCAATTTAGGGGAGATTCTTCCCCTGTGGATGCCTTCTCTATTCTCTGTGACAGCCCTGTGCAAGCAGGACCTTCCTGGAGATGACTCTATGTGCACTAATTTGCAAGGCCACACCTTACCACCTCCTGAAGGCCAGTTGCCCACCGCTGTGATTTTCATGTTTTTCTGAACCAAGAGTCCAACCATGTATCCCAAGTTCAGGTGAAGCTGATGGGGCAGCCTTGCTGGACTCCCCGTGTGTGTCTCCACGTATCTCCACCACAGGAGCCAATCTCCTGTCCTGCACAGAGGCCAGGCAAGACCTGGGTTTGTGGAAGAGCTGGGCCTCTTGCAAGATATGGTACTTTGCCTCTTCATCATCTCGCTAGAGGCCTGATGGTGCTGCCTCTGTAAGCTTCAATCGAGGAACTTGCTCCCAAAGATGATACCAGTATTCTGCAAAGAAAAAGGGGGTGCTTTCCTCATTGAGTCTGCTCAAAGGACTAGTGTCAGCTATTGTTGGAAAGAAAAACAGCTGCTGGATAAAATAAAGCCATCTAAAAAAACTTATGTTCTGCCTTGAATTATTTAGGCTCAAAACATAAGTTGCTTTAAAAGGATGGGGGCTGGTTCAGGAGAGCAGTGCTGTGAGAGCCCCACAGCCCCCCCAAAGCCTGCAGGGTGAGACCCCCAGGTACAACTTGACTTCTGTGGTCTCCTGCAGGGCAGCCAGCACAGAAAGAGCCTTGTAAAAGAGATAAGCAAAAGCAAGCTGGGGAATAACAGCACTTTCACAATACTGCGTAGAGTAATTCTATGATACAGGAATTTAATAGTACAAATCTGGCTGATAACTGTTTTGGTAAATAATAATGAAAGAGCTGTGACAGCTCAGCTCTAGCTTGACTAATGTAGTGATAATATCTATATTGAAAAGAAAAATGCAATAGCACAGAATGTTCCTTTCTGCCATTTGTCAAGTGCGTGGCTGTTACTGGGTGACATTCAGGGCCATGCAAGGGACCAGCACACGCTTACTCAGCTTTGGGTCTGTTTTAAGCCTTCTTAAAATACCCTGTTTCCATGTCCTGAACCTTTGTGCTTGATGCATTTCACCCATCGTACGGACAACTGCTGCCTCCTTCCCACATTTGATGCGGGGATTGCGTTTCTCTAACAGGCAAGAAGGAGTGAAGATAGCAACCCTGGCTATCTGTTTCTTTTTACTACATTAATAGCATTTGCTAGTGCTAGGAGACCTCTGCGGGCCTGGGCAGCAGTACAGATTGTGTGTTTTTCTTATTTAATGACCAAGAGGAGCCAGAGATAGGTGGTAAACTTGGCTAAACATCAAGTGCTGCATGGAAGGGCTTACATCTGACCAGCAGAAAATAGCAGGTTCATTGCTCTGCCTTCCTGTACTTTCCCAGTCACACCTTGTGGCATCAGAAGCTCAGAATTCTCTTGCTTTGGGTGAAGTTAATCGGAATTAATTGGAGTGGGCTGCTGAGTCATCTCATCCGATTTGGATATTAAAGCCACCTCACAGCCTTCTTCCCTTGCTATCCACCCTGGAAGCAGAGGTGTGTGTGGGAGCTCAGACCTGGCTCCCCTGTGCAGTAGCTGCTGGGAAGTGCTGCCTTCCACAGACGAGTTTGCTTTGCATCTGCCTCTTCTGGCTGCAGCCAAGCTCCCCTGTACCTTTCTTCCCTGGATAGACACTGATGTTCTTGGTCCCATCAAAGCAGGAGATACCTGCTTTGAGCAACAAATGTTGGGAGCTCTGCAAGGTGTCCTGGGTGAATTGTCAGCTGTGTTTTTATTTAAATAATGCTTCTTAAGACAGAGAAGAGAAGAAAAAGCAGCTAACTCTGCTCGTGCTTACTTGGATTGGAGCAGGCTCTGGCTTTCAAAGTGGTAGTAACCACTGTGTTGTTGGAGTTTATCTCGTGGTAAGCCAGAAGCCCCATCTAGGATTGTGGCCTGTGTGTTCTGGTGCAGGAAGAAATATGCAGGCTCTGCCTCAGAGAACACGCAGCCTTCTTAAAATGGTCTCCTGTAGACCAGTATGACTTTCCTGTCAAGCTGTCCTTAGCTCTTTGTCAAAAGGAACAGTCTTCAGTGCCCAGAAGTTCAACTTAATTCTTCCTTCTTTTCGGGTATTGTTTTTAAAGCAAAACTAAATTAATTAAAATGGCCACTTAAGTAAGGTAATGTTATTTCTAGGTTTCTAAGAAAGTGCTGGAAAGGGCAAACCTTTCCTTCATTTGGCAGGTTCCTTGGAAACTCTGTTCCTGTGTGAGAGCGCATTAAAAATAATGCTCTCTGGCAGCTCTCTTGGAGTCTGGAAGCTGAAAGGTAGTAACCAACTCTGTACCACAGATTTCTCACATCTTCATTAAATCAGCAATCATTAATATTTCAAACTTATTGCTCAAACTCATGGAGAGGAAAGCAGCTGGTCACGCTTAATTTTAATGACACTTCAGCATTACAGCTTTCTTCCTCATCCCTTAACCCCTGTGATGGAGTTTGTGCTTTCAAACGGTAATGGCAGGATGAACCTCACTACGTCTCCCCGATGGCTAATTCCTGGCTGTAAGTTTGCTTCTAGCTTCTCTGCTGATGTCCTCCAGCTATGCCGTGGCTTCAGCTGGGACTTCATCCAAGTTTGTAAAAGCAGGGAGGAGGCTCAGCCTCCTGAGTTGAGTTTTCCTGGAGTGCCAGTTGGCTGAGCGCTGGGAACCAACTGTACCTGCTCTGCTAATAAATCACACTTTCTCAGGTGATAAAAATCAGTTGTTAAATCTAGGATACCAAAGAAAGTGGTAGCTGTCGTTTAGTGGGGAAACAGAGAAGTAGAACACCCCATCCCTCCGGCCCCTGTCTCCAAAGTTGTTGCTAATCAGAGATGTGTGTTGCTAGAAACATCTTTCTTTTTGTTTTGTATGTCTCTTTCTTTTATTGTGTAAAGACTTATCCACTCAACACTCTATCAGAGTGTTGAAGAATGTTAGTAAACATAATCTTGTTGCTATTTGGCATTCTGATGCTTGGCTGGAGGGGATTGGAATAATAAAACCCCAAGTGTAACCTACAGTTGGGAAATACCCAGGGTTGTTGTTAGCCCTGAGGGTGTTGGGTTTTCACTTAGCAGTGAAATGAGGTCCTTGAATGAGACCCGTGTAATTGTGCTGGAGCTTTGTGTCCGGGGTTGTGGCTTCTGGTCACCTTCCCTGTGATGTGTGACCTGGAGAATTGCTTTGCAGAGGACGCTGAAAAGCAGTGATTTTACAGCTTTCTTTAGCTACATGGTATCCCCAGTTCCTCCAAGAATTGGTTTCTTTACCTCAGTGTTGCAGGAAGGGTAATTTATCTTTTTTTTTTTTCCTAATTTTTTAAAAACTTTCTGTTATCTTTACTAACAATGATAAATATTCAACAGGAGCACCCCTTGAAGGCATGCTGTATCTCAAAGAATGACATCATTTTCTCACTTTGCACAAATGTTTTACATTAAGGAGGGCTGGAGGGGAGGACGAAGGCACAAAGGCTGGCTTGATGAGGCTGTGGATGCACCGATTTCGTGACGATGCACCATGATGCACCGTGCTTCCTCAAGTTCATCATCCCGCAACTGTTTCAGCTCTCTGGCACGTGGCTCAGGTCCTCGGCACATCCTTTATTTCTTGCATGGTGATTTGATGCTCTTTTGCAATTGGCTGCCTTTAGTCTCGTGCATCAGTTCTGGGCACCTGGTTACTGGAAAGACTAACAAGAAATTCAGGCAAAAATAAGTACGGTAATTAATTTGACTGTAAAAATTGATTTTAAGAGCACAGATTAAAAAAGCTGAATATGAGCAGCTTTGCCAAGTAAAGACTAAACAAGTAGATATGTTTTTACTATATTTGATGGGTGCAAACATTAGGAAGACTCATTAAAGTGCTCACTGCTTATAGCAAGGATGAAATGAGAAGGCTAGATGTGATGAGCAGGTAAACTTTGAGTTATCACTGTGCTATAGAAGGCCTTGAAACATCAAACTTACTCATTCAGCTCTTGGGTAATAAATTCAGTTGAGGAACAATCCTTCTCTAGTAGAGGAAAATTAATTGATTTGGGCATGTAGGAGTTATTCTGAATCTGTTCAGATTCTGATCTGATCCCTGCTACAGTAAGTCTTCTCCTCCCTGAGCACTCCACGATGGTGTCAGCTAGGGGACCAATGCTAGCCTTGCAGGGAGTTGGGTTTTCCTGGATAATGGGATGAAAAGCTCTGAGCTCTGTGTCAGGAAAGCACTGTATAATTATCCAAGGAGGCTGATGTGTGCTGCCTTACCTTTAGACACAACAGAGAGACAGCTGGAAAGACCAAGTCTTCCGATGTTGATCCTCTGGGGATCTTCACGAGAGTTTAAAGTCGCTCTTTTTTTTCCTGAGCTCTTGCCCAGCCACCTTGCTGTGCTTTCTGCATGAGCCCCTTTCTCTGCCCTTTGTGCCAACGGGGAACGGAGCACTTTGTGCAGCACAGAACACCTGGCCTCCTGAGGGATGGCACCATCATCTTTTCCCCCTCTCTTCCCACACAGCTGGACGTGTCCAAGGATGTCAGTGCCCTCTTTTCCCACCCTCCATCACCCAACTGCCTTGTTGACCTACAGCCTCTGTTAATCTGTCACCACAGCAGAGCCTCTTATAATTAAAAAACCAATCGAGCAAGAGACAAACACCAAAACCAACCTGCAAAATAATCTTCATTTCCTACCATTTTTCTATTTTTAATTTCTAAGGCTCTGGCTTTGCTTGAAGGTGGGCAGCTGGGAGGCCCAGGGCCACCCTGTATGGAGCTGAGCTGAAGCAGGGGCAGGATGCCCCCTGTATGGTCTCACTACTGACTTTGTAGACCGGCCAGAGGAGTGCATTAGTGCCTGGAATCTGTGATGAACTCTCTTTTAATCTGTTTTGTAAGAAAAGACCTGTGAGCAGAAGAAAAGGCTATTTTGTTTGTTGTTGTTGTTTTGGTTTTTTTTCTATGAGGCCAATGTGAGGGACTTTATTTGTTCTTTTAGATTTCCAATATGGGGGAAATAAAACTATCTGGAGGTGAATGAGTCACTTTACTGAGTCACTAATAGTGGGAAGAGGGGATTTAATATTTGTGAATCAGAAGCAAAAAGTACAGTCTGTGCCCTGCTTGTGTGAGAGAAAATAATGGACAATTTCAAAAAGCTATTTTCTCCCCAGGAGAAGAATAAGAATCAGGTGTTAGACTCTTCAGCATCTCGGAGTGAGTGGCTGCGCCCATGGGCTGGGTGGTGCATGTCGCCTTGGGTTTTATTCCAAACCTCGGGACTTTTGTCCCATGCTGTTGGTGGCCTTCTTGGTGTGATCTTGGGCACGTCTTCCCACCAGCTGTCACTCACTGTCTCCCGTATTCGTCCTATGAGGATGTTGCCAATAACTTAAAATTTATGAAGAGCCGTCTTTCGTGCCTCCAGCGGCCCATTTTCTTCCCCACAAAGGGAAGATGTGTGAGTGCAGGCGAGTCCAGGAGGAGGGGGCAGCAAGCATGCTGCGACGTGGGAAATCATGGCCTGACTTTGCTCATAACTTTCAAATTCTTCAGCCTGGAGCAGAGAAAGCTCTGGGGAGACCTGGTAACAGCCTTCTAGTATCTGAAGGGGGCTACTGGAGAGATGGGGAGGGACTCTTAGTTAGGGAGTGGAGTGATAGGATGAGGGGTCATGGTTTTAAATTGAGAGGGGAGATCTAGATTAAATATTAGGAAGAAATTCTTTCCTGTGAGGGTGGTGAGACCCTGGAAGAGGTAGCCCAGAGAAGCTGTGGCTGCCCCATCCCTGGAGGGGTTCAAGGCCAGGCTGGATGGGGCTTGGAGCAACCTGGTGTGGTGGGAGGTGTCCCTGCATATGTCAAGGTGGGTTGGAACTGGATGATCTTTAAGGTCCCTTCCAACTCTAATCATTCTTTCTGCCCGAAGTGTGTAGGACCCCGTGCACCCAGTGTGTGTTCCGTGGCTCCTCTCTCCAAGGCTTGTGGGGTCTGTCTCAGGCTCGGCAGAGGAGGAGGATGCGTGGGGCTTCCCCCCGTGTCCGCCAGCTGTCACTGTTGCTGCACCCAGCCGGGGCAGCTGGAGCATTTTGTCTGGCTGAGATTTACAGCGGAATCTTCCTCACACCGACATCCCGCCGGCTGGGACCCGCGCCTCTCAGGACAGACACTGCCAAATGCTTGAGATGATGTTTACTGCCCCAAAAGACTGAGGGTGTTTGGCTCGTCCGCAGTGCAAGCCAGAGTATTTAGGTTCATCTTAATAACCTGTTCCTGAAGCCGTAACTTTATTGCCTATTAAAAGGCTCTGTAAGAGCTCCAGAGATAATTTTAGTTCACACAGATTTTCCCCTTTCTGGGTGTAACCATTTTGGAGAGGTTGTTGCAGAACTAAAACTTGCTCAAACTGCTTCTCTGATGAAACAATGGTTTGTGAAACTCGGGGGTGGAGGAGAGGAGGGGAGTTATAGTGAGTTAGGAGCAGTGGTCCTGGTGGGATCTGGCAGGCTTTGGCAGCGTGCACACACATACACGGATACCCACCTGCCTGTCTCTGTGTGCACAAGCGCCCAGCTTCTCCCACCTTGTGTCCTGTGTGAATTTCCCTGGTTTGGTTGAATTAAAAAAGAACTCCTCGTGCTTGTGAAGTGGAGGAGATGGAGTTTTGTTCCCGCCTGTGCTTTCTGAGGGCTAGTCTAATGTAGAAGCAGTGAGCTTCTTGTAGAAGCAGTGAGCACGTCCTCAAGGTGTTGCACTTTTACCAACTGAGCTGACAAACAAAATTCAATTGTTAGTCATCAACAGCCATCTGAAATTAGCCTGACATTCACCCTGTAAAGTCATAGAATGGTTTGATTTGGAAGGGACCTTAAAGATCATCCAGTTCCAACCCCCCTGCCCTGGGCAGGGACACCTCCCACCATACCAGGTTGCTCCAAGCCCCATCCAACCTGGCCTTGAACCCCTCCAGGGTTGGGGCAGCCACAGCTTCTCTATGAAACTATGGTTTCAGAGACCACATACCTGTATTGTAATCAAGTTTTGCTTGAGTTCAGATATCCCACAACCTGATACTTGAGAGGACTGAGTCAGCATGGTGTTACTTAAGTTAACTATTGAGGTACTTTACGGAGATTATGAAGCAGCAAAAAAAAACCTCACCACACTGTGTTTTACGAGTGTGTTTTGGATTTGAGGTTCTGATACTTACTCAGACCGGATTTTGCTTTGAGAGATACAGATGTGAACTGGAAGTCATGCCATCCCTCGGCAGTGCTGCTCTAGACATGCAGCAAAGAGCAGCACCTTTAAAATTTAATTCTGTTAAAAGCCAAGTACCAATCTACACAAATTTCGCTGTTTAGCTTAGATCCTGCCTCCTACAAACATCATTTGGAGGAGAAAGTGAGCTCCTGGTAGGGACAGATGGATAATCCCAGCCCCTTTCTTGCGCTCATGCACTTGCCATTGTCTCCTTTCAGACCTGTGTTTTCTTGTTGGCTGTCTCTCTTGAAGCTAAGCATTAAGAACAGCAAATTGATGTTTTTCAGTAGTTCTCTCAATTCCTGACCGGATTAGCAGTGCTGACTACAAAGGGGAAGAATCTGTGGGAACATGTGGCCATGTGGAGCCGGGGCTGCGTGGGGAGTCCCCTGGGAAGTGCTCGATTGAGGTTTAAATGGGTTCCTTCTTTTTCATCCGTGCTCCCGCCGCAGTTGGACCTCTTCTGTGCTCGGTGGCCGTGTGGCTACGGGGGGTGGTGGTGGTGGTGGTGGGGAAAGGCATCTTTCCCATCTGCATTTCTGCTTTAATCCGGCAGTGCAGAGGCCTGGTTTGAGCCAGGTGAGTCGCTGCGCTCATGGCGATGCCAGTGCCGTCCACGTCACACCAGGGGCTTGGGAACATAGAGGTGACAAGTTAGGATCAAAGAAGCCATTTGTTTCTGGAAGGCATTTACAGGTGCCCTTCAAATAAACACAGCCAGGAATGAAGTGTCCTGGTGTGTGCTTTGAAAACATGGTTGGATGCAAAGCTGTGGAAGGGAAGGAGGCTGGTAAGGAGTTCATAGAATCATAGAATGGTTAGAGTTGGAAGGGACATCAAAAATCATCCAGTTCCAACCCCTCTGACCTGAGCAGGGAAACCTCCCACCAGACCAGGTTGCTCCAAGCCCCATCCAGCCTGGCCTTGAACCCCTCCAGGGATGGGGCAGCCACAGCTTCTCAGGGTAACCTGGGCCTGGGTCTCACCACCCTCACAGACAAGAATTTCTTCTTAATATTTAATCTAAATATCCCCTTTTCCAATTTAAAACCATTCCCCCTTGTCCTGTCACGCCCCTCCCTGACCAAGAGTCCCTCCCCATCTCTCCTGTAGCCCCTTCAGATCCTGGAAGGCTGCTCTAAGGTCTCCCTGGAGCCTTCTCTTCTCCAGCTCTCTCAGCCTGTCCTCACAGCAGAGGTGCTCCAGCCCTCAGAGCATCTTTCATCCCTCTAATCATCAGTCCTTTCCGATCTCTCCTGCTGGGGTGCTGCTGCTTAGTCCTACTCCGGACTGTTTTTTAATTGCTTTCTACTGGTGTGGTGACTTCTGTCTGGCTCTCCAGGGAGCCAGCAGTAACACAGGCTGGTGTCCGTGCCTCCCACACAGCAGTACCAGCGGAGTGGGTCCTTAGCTGGGCTGTGCTACGGGAGTCCTCTCGCCCTACTGCAGCCCCAGCACCTCCCAGGTGGGGTGGGGAGGTGGCAGTCCACTGAGATTGGTTTTGGGAAGAATAAGGCTTCTCGGTAGCTTAATTATAGGGCAATAATGCATTCATAAGATGGGACTTATTCTTGATTTATACAAGAGGAGCTGGGCATGGGTTTCCTCTAGGTGTTGGTGAATGGTGTGGTTTGTGCCCTTGTTGACTCGTGAGACCTTCCCTTTTTTTCTCTTCTGTCTCTCTCCCGCTTTGTTTAACCGCAAGCACTGCATTTAAATTCTGTTGCAGAATACATGTCACATCCTGGGCAGCGTTTTGCTTTGCTTTCTGTATTTCCTTGCCATGTTGAGGCTTATCTTGTTTATGAGGTTTGAGTAAACAGCCTGTGGCTGCGTAGAGATGGGAAAAGCAAGGGAAGGGTTAACCATGCCGTACCCAGCTGGGATGTGAACATATGTCTGTGTGTCAGGCAGAGGCAAATTCAGTTTGCTTAGGCTGAACCAGAGTAAATAAGCTCCGCTGAGAGGTGGTAATATTAGGGTGAGCTCAGCACCGCACCAAGACGTGATGCAGCTTCCACACGGCTTGGAGGACAGAATAAGGCTGCATCTGTTCGAGGAGTGCAGCTTAACAATCCTCAGTTCAAACCCTGCTGCAGTAAATAGGAGTCCTGATAGTTGGAAAGACAACTGAAAGCGTTTAAATAACAAGGGGGAAATGAAGTACGTGCTGTTGTTTATAGTCACAACAGCGGTTAAAAGGTACAGGGTCCGTAGATGAAGTTTGCTGCTAAGCAGCGAAACCTCCCCTGACCTGAAACTTAACAGATAAGCTTAAAAATAATTAATTAAATAAATACATATCTGACTTCCTTGCTGGCAAAAATAGTGGGGAGATACAATAGAAAAACTGTTGCGGGCCCACACGTTAAGCCCGGTTCACATTGAGAGAAACTGGAGAGAGATGGTCTGGTTGTCCCAAAACGTGACTCGAGGCTTACGCCTGTTTTACTCCTCACTGAACCCGTCCCAAAGACTCTTAAGAGAAAGGAGATAACCTGGTGCTGGGTTCACTCTAGCGTGGTTTCCAAAAGAGACCGCTGGCTGCAGGACTCTCCTTCATCTGCACGCTGGAAACAAACAACCGATTTTTCATTTTTAGTGGTTAATTCTGAAAATATGAAGGTCTGTTTAGTCTTGTCTCCCTAACATAAACCAGCCAGAACAAGGCAGCTCCAGGGGAGTTTGCAACAAGTTCCCTTATTTGGAATAACAGTCCCTGGTGGGATGTGGCAGCCCCGGGGCTCTCCCCACCCGGTGGGGCTCGGGGGGTCGGGCTGGTGGGGTGATGCACCGCAGGGCTGTGCCGGGGGAGCCGCGGCGCCCAGGGACACGCTTGAGGATGCACAACAGGACATATTCTGCCCTGCCCTCTGCCTGTTGGTTGCACCCAGGGTGTAGGAGGAGGTTGTGATGTGAATGACGAAAAGCCAAAGAAAGTAGAACTTGTGTGGAGCCAAACTTCCTCATGTGACTTCCATAGCTGTGCTTCTTCTGTGTTCCTTCTGTGGGGCATAAGGCCATTCTACAAGCTCTTCCAGGGGGTGGTTGTTGCTATTTTGGATACAATAGGAGACCTGCTGTCCTTTGCTGGTCAGGTCCTTGTGGCCCAGGGGCCACCTTTGATGAGGAATCCTCGTGCCATGGCCATGAACTGACTGATGCAATGCCTGGGTGGCTGAGAACCTGCCCAGTACCTCCCTATTGCTGCCCTTCTTCTCTCCACACATGTCCTCACCTCCTCTGCTCACGGTGATTTTGATCCTGCAGAATGGCCCTTTTGCACATCATGTTGTCCTTAATGTGCTCTCTTTTTCTCTACCAGCACCAGGTTTTCAGTTACTAACTCTTTCAGTTTGCTAACGGTGCAGACTTGTAAGCCTTTCAAATTTACAGCTCTCTATGGTCTGAAATGTCACCCCTCCATCCTTGGTAAATGGGGGAAGGAGTTCCCTGAGCTCCTGCTACTGCTGCAGGGGCACTGGGAATTAGGGCTTGGTGAGCTGGGCTCCTCTCAAACTGGCGTGCTCTGTGTGTTTGAGGTCTGCCCACTATTTGACAAAAGCAGAAAAAAAACCTGAACATGTGCATTTCATTTCTAGATACGGGTTTTAACTTGAATTATTGTCCCTTATGGTGAACTGCTTTCTTACGTGCTTCTATAATGCTGTCTTTCTCCCTTCACTGGTAGTGTAAGAGCCTTCTTTTGCTCAGCTGCTGATGGTGTGAGTGTTTTTTCTTTCTTCCATGTTTTCCACTGTTAAAATTCCTGTATTTGTTCTCTTTGTTGAGATGGCATTGCAGGCTAATATTGCATGGCAGATGCTGAGCACACTTAGAATATGAAGATACTTGGATATGCATTCATCCCTGAAAGAGCCTTTTTTAAAATTATTTTTATTTGTTCAGTAAAGCACTAATGATGAGTTCAGATCCCAGACACATTCTATGTCCTCCCAAGAGATTTTGCAAATAAAACCAATAAACTTGGTTTTAATTGAAGCTGCTTTTATTAATTTTGTTCATAAATTTGGAAGGTGAATTTGTTCCTATAGGTAGACATTTATCATTTCATAGTCTTCTAACCAAATTTCCATAAATGGAGTTTTAAACACTGTCTAAATTATTTCCATGCCATCTGAAATGTTTCACAGACCATTTCCATGTCCTAATGATGACTCTAAGACAATGGAAATCTGCCATGCCATGAAGAAATGTTCCCTTTTCATACAGCACTTGCTGTCAGGCTCTCGCAAGGAGTCACTATAACAACTTGTATTCCTGCTCAAGGTGCTTTATAAATTCTGGACTGAGTTCAGCAATCCCTATTTAACAGAGCATTTAGGTGCATATTTGAATTATACCTGTTGCAAGCGAATGAGTCCAAATTCATGTGTCAGGAACAGGAGTAGACCCAGAAGAACTTGCTCCCTGGCCCTCGAACTAACTAGAGGACCACGTTAGGGGAGTTGTTCCTGCCAGTGCTGCAGCTGCTGGCCCAGGCTTTCAGCCACATTGCCCCTCCAAGATTTCTTTTTGAATGAATCAAGATGGGATGGGAGCAGCCAGAGCTCATCTGAGACGCTCTTGTCTGCTCAGCAGTTGTTAAAATCAGTGATTTTAAGACCGTCAGGGTTGCCACAATTAGCTCATGTTCTGTGCGTGGAGGATGAAGCACCGTGGGAGCCTCCCTGGCTTGGGGGGGTGGAGGGGCAGCGGGGTGTTTCTAGGAGCTCCCCAGCCCGGTTCAGACTGCATGGTACCACACCGTTTTGGAGCAGCCAAGCTCTTTGCCTTTGCCTGCTTACTCAGATGGGTGGGATGAGCTTTTGTAAATTTGCTTCTTTTTCAATTGTTCCGTTACTAACTCTTGCTGTTATTGACAGGCAGAACGACAAGAGTTTATTCCCCCTTTCTACCCACCTTTCCTTTTAAAACTCCCACTTGCAGAGCGAGCAATAATTACAGATGCCTTTGGGTTGCTTTGCTGTCTCTGTAAACACAGAGCCTGACATCTGGCATATTTTGAAGTTATTTTATTGAATCTTGATTGTTCCCGTAACTAGGCTGTGCATGTGTCATACCTCAATGGCAGTAAATAGATATATCTCTTCCTGCACAGACTGAATGGGAGATTTCTTCCAGGCAACTCTGGTGGCTGTGGCAGGTTGGTGGCTGGTAGATGGATGCCCCCGGGGCTGAATTTGTGAAGTAAGGACTTGTTTCCGCAAGAGTAGGAGGGCCTATGCATGCTCACAGCTACATCAGTGTTAAGATGCTGGTAGAAATGGATGGCAAGATGGGTAAAGAATATAGATGGAAGAGACAGTATCATAGAATCATGGAATTGCCAGGGTTGGAAGGGACCTCCAGAGATCATCCAGCCCAACTCCCCTGCTAAAGCAGGATTGCCCAGAGCACGTCACTTACAGGGCTGCATCCAGGAGGGGCTTGAAGGTCTCCAGAGAAGGGGACTCCACACC
>VZRU01012179.1:0-51486 GCA_013398155.1 Pedionomus torquatus
CCCGCCATCTTCAGTGCTATGCCGGTTTAGATGATCTTCTAACACCAAAAATGCCAAGGAGACGACAGGCTGAGCGTTACGCTCTCAGAAGTTCATGGAAGCAGGTGTTGAAAGAGGACCCTGCCACCAAGAGCGTTTAGTTTTATAAAGACGTGTGGGTTTTTTTAAGGCAGACTACTGAACTGGCATTCTGGAGGTAATGTTTTAAGGCTTGCAGTCAAATAGTCTCACCAGAAATGCAGTGTCACAAACTTCACTTTACTGGCTTTAGTTCCGTTTTTATCTGTCATACTTGAAAGAGGTACCTACCCACATCTTACATCTCAAAAAGCATAAGGCTTCATCTAGTAATACACATTTTATAGTAGTGTAGTGTCAATAGGGGAAAATTTTCTATTCTGTTTAATGAATTACATTAAATTGCAGAGAACAGTGAATTCAGGGGTAACTTGAACAATGCTCATTTTCAGATTATCTTGTTTTTCTGTCCAACTACAGTTTACTTACCTCACATTTCTCCATGTAAGGAATAATATGAGAAATACGAGATGCAGGAAAATTGTGGTAAGATATTCATAGAAATGAATATGATAGTAAAGTAACAGTATGTAAAGTGAGCTTGCAAGACCTAGCTTGCGCAGCTACCAGCAAATACAACTTGCTATGGCACTGTTCACATTGTTCCTATAAATACAGGGTTAAACAGCCCTCTCTCTGCCCTTTGAGTACTTACAGGGCCAGTCAGAAAAGGAGACTGAAACTTCAGAAATTCTATTGCGGTCTAGAGCTGAAATTTCCTTTATGACATCTGAACATCCAGCCCAGGTAGATGTGGTTGCTAGCTTTCCCCTCATATGATACGATAAATGTCTAAAGCTCAAGGCCAACCATCATCTGGTTTCAACACCAAGGAAGTTGTCAATGGAAAGGAAAGACTTGCATTGATGAAGGTGTTGAAAGGCAAAGTCACTACTGGAATACCACTCCTTGAACAATAGAAAAGATGGTGCTCTAGACTGAGCTTGATGTTACATATTGGGTTCTCACATGCAAGCATTTAAACAAGTGATTTGCTAAGGGCATTTGCCATTGCCTGGGTGGGTGAAGAGCTTATGCAGTTGTCATCAAATGGGGCTGCATCCTGGATAAATCCAGAAGAGAAGGTTACAGCAGCAGAGGGGGATGAGAGTGGAAGGAAATGGCGAAGGGAGGGACAAAGGGGATAGAAGAGAGCACATGAGGAGGAATCAAGAGCACCATGCCTTTCAGAAACTGTGCTTTGCTCTTGAAAAGGATTCAATCCAAAGTGAGTCATGGTACTACCTCAACAATATAACCATATTGGCCATAGATGGCCTACTCTGTTCTGTCCTTCAGTGTTGTCCCTGTCCTAGCCACCTCCTGTGTTCCCACTGGCTCTAGGTTTGCTTAGTCTGTCATGCCACAATGTGAGATTTAGACACATACTTCACACAGCAGGAAATACTAAGCAGGAAAAACTCCTAAGAAACAATCATGATGAAAGGCTAAAACATTTTCCACAGCTTTCAAGTTCACCTATGCAAATTTCAAATAACCCAAAAACACCGTCTTTTTTTTTTTTTTTCCCCCTCATGCATCTTTCTAAAAGGGCTGTTAGTCAATAATACTTTTTTTTCTCCACTGTTTTCATTTTGTCTCAGTCTGCAGTCAGGAGACTTCCAATGGCCAAGTATGAAGTTGCATTCAGGCTGGGAAAGGCACTGTGTCAAAATAGTACAGGAAACTTGTGGCTTACAAACCTGAAGACGTGGTTGTATACAGAATAATTTTGGCTTTCATAAATGGTGATTTTTTTTTTGTTAGTCTAACTCATTGGAAGTATATATAGTGTGGTGACAAAACACAGCTATCAGCATTAAGTAGCTGTTGTTAATGGTTGTTAAATACAAGGTGGTTTTTCAACGCAAAATACTTCATTGAAGGCTTTTCTCCCCAGTGTGGTCAGTGTAAAATGCATGCAATAGAATCCATTTCATCAAAGGACTAAAACCCCACTGACAGCCTTAGTGGTTTCTCTTGAGAAACTTGAAACTTGTAGCTGTAGTCCCGTTGACCTGCAGTCAGCTTCCCATGGCAGAGAAGAACTATAAAAAGTAAAGGTCTCCTTGGGTCAGTTGCATACCTCATGGAGTTACTATTTTTTTCCTGAAAGCTGAGTGTAGTAATAAAACTGTGAGCCAGTGGACCTTTTTCATTATTTTGCTTTCTGTATTTGCCACTAGGAAGAATGTATTTTATAATACATATACATAAATATATATGTATATATATGTGTGTACATATTAACTGATACTGATACTTAGAATGACTAGGGTCACACAAAGACGTGACACATGGTAGAAGGAGCAGGAGAAGGGTATGAAGGCTGGAGTATCATCAAGAGATCTGTGAAAGTCTGAAGTACCATTTTAAGTGTGCCAGTGGTGAATAAGGTTCGAATCAAAACCTCCTAACTTCTTGCAGCAAGATGGGGGTCACCTTTGCTGCTAAAATACATTTTAAAGCCCTTTATGCTAGTACTCCATAGCTAATACATTTACTGGAGCTCTGCTTTACACCCTCTCAAGCTGACTACAGATGACCCTTAAGCAGCATCTGAAATTTGCTCACGTGGCTCTTAACTTCTCAGTTTCTGATTAAAATCTTGGTCATGTGGAGCAAAGGACCTTTGATGGGCTTTCTGGGGTTTGCAAGATTGGTTCAGGCTGTTTTAGCTACCACCATATTTTCTTGGATTTGTATCTTTCGTTACATTATTGAGCTGCCAACAGTTGCGTGCAGAGTGGAAGTCTTTGAAATGGCACATCAAGGACAGAGTTCAGTATCTTTGCATTAACAGACCAAAATCACATTTATCTGGGTAGTAAAAACAGGCTCCACCAATGGAAGAAGGCCAGGCTTGATGGGGCTTTGAGCACCCTGCTCTAGTGGGAGATGTCCCTGCCCATGGCAGTGGGGTTGGAACTCGATGATCTTCAGGGTCCCTTCCAACTCTAACCATTCTATGATTCTATGATCATGTTTTTCTTAGTGACATTACTGCATCCAATTTCTAGAATGGTGATTTCCTACAGAACTGTAATTTATACAAAACCAGGGCGGGGGCTGCATAGGCTGAGAGAGCACCTCATCCTACTATCAGCTCCATTAAAATAACTGAACAGGTAATACTTTTTAGAGTGGTTTTATTCTTTGTATTGCAGTTGTGTTCATAGGCTACCGTGAGAGTCTGGCCCCAGTTAAATGTCACAATATTTCTTACTCTCCCCCTGTTTCTCAGGAACCAGCTTAAGAGCACCCTTAAAATCTGTAGCTGAGGGCACTGTTCAGTGCAGAGCTAGAACAGGAACACTGGATTTTTCGCAAAATGGACTTTGATAAAAATGAACTAGTAGTCCTGGCTCAGGTGCTAGGATAGGGCAGTTACAGAAGTCAGCAGCGTGAACTCAGTGGATCCAAACAGTGTAAAGTGTGTTTTTTCCATCAGGTCACTGGACAACTGACTCCCAACATAGTTATCCATTGTTAACCAATTTGATGTAGGCATTGCAGCTATGTTTTTCATTTTGCACTCTGGCACAGATTGTTTTCTGGCAACTCTTCTCCAAGGTTTTGAAAGCCTTTATGAAGGGAATCAGGAGGCAAGCCATACTCAGGAAAAGCTGTGGTAATGTAGTAGTGCCTTTGCAAAGCCTCCAAAAGATTGTGGGGGCCCAAAACCTATTCACAAATATAACCTGAGGGTGCAGAGGTGCCTCCTGTGGATTGTGTCTGAAGATTTCATTGAGCTGTATTGCCTACTGCCTCATGAGTTGGGAAGTGAATAGCATTGCTTTCCACACTGAATGGAAGAAACCGTGAACAGGAACGTACTGGAGTTTTTCTTTTCCCATTAATATTTCCAGTAGTTGTGGAGACGTGAAGATCACCTGCTCTTACATCATTTACAAAATACCTCTCTCTTGTCATTTACTGGGTATTTTTAAGCATTCCTGCCAATATCTCTCTCCCGTCAACCATATACATTTTGTACTCCTATTACCTCAGAAATGATTTTTCCATATGGAATGTCAATGTGTAGGAAGGGTTAAAATCTTGAAGCTATGACTCCTTTTTGATTTGTCATTGTTGAGTGAGCTGCAGAAAACCTACCTGTTCTTGAGTATACTGCAAAGTAAATTGAAACAGTGGAGCCAGGGAGAAACTGAAAAATCCAGTCCCGGTTGTGTGGTAACAGCAGAGAGGTCTGTGAAACGGAAGGTCTCTTTCTGGACTTCAGGTTGGGTAGACGCTGTATTTGCTATTGTGTTTGTGTCATGTTTGTTAATTATTGAGGTTTCTTTTCAGAAATGTTGGAAGTGTAAGAAATTCTTCTGTGGGCTGCAGTTGGAGAGTTTTGTGCAAGACCAAGGCAAGGCAAGAACAAAATTCTTTTTCAGAGACTCTGTTCTCTTTTGGAGGCTGCTTAGTTTAAGATAATGTGTTAAACCTGTACAAGACGATAGTGGCCTTTTTTTGCATCAGACACTTTCTTAGTTCTTAAGCAGATTTCAGCTCTAATCTTTATTGCAAGTTTTATTTAAAGTTTTTACAGACTGTTCACAAAGGAGAAAACAATTGTGATATCTACATAGTGGTAAGCAGAATAATTCATTATGGTGAGACCGGTACACAGACTGAAACATGGGAGATTTTCTTCTTCTACTTAAAGTACTTGAATACACTATCTCTGAGAAGACAAAAGAATTAAGAGAATGATTTACATATAGGAATTGGTCATGCATGCTGAGTTACTGAAGATAAAATTCAGAGTAATTTGTCTGCCATCTATTGTCATCCACAATGCAATTAGAAGCTCTGATTTAGACTAGCAGGCAGCTGACAATTTCCATCTCTGTCTCAGTCATCTGACTAACCTTGTACAATCAAACCTAGTATCTGACAGAGGCTTAGGGCTTTGATAAAACCAAGAATACCAGTGGAGCAAAAGTAAAAGCTTGTTGGTTTGAGAAAGCAGTATGGAATGACACCATCTTTTCTTGCCACGACAGTTCAGTTGTTCATTCTTTCAGCCTCTCACCTGGCACACCTTTAAGAGACAAATAAGAACATTATTAACTACAAAGCATGGTAGTGACTAAAATTGCTGTTTCCTGTTCCTCAATTGGAATGAAATTAAATGAGAACAAGGTAGCTCACCTGCATTAATGCTTCCAGCAATCCTGATAGATAAATATCTAGGAACTATGTACTTTAGTGATAGAAAAACCTGTCTTTCTGGTTTTATATTTATTTTTAATTGATCCTTAATAATCAGGGTAGACAGTGGCATGTTTGCAGGAAAAGCTAAGACAATTTTGGAAAAAGTTTAAGATTTGGGACTCCAGTTGTCTGTTCTGCATAATATAACATTGCTGCCTTCAAGCAATTGTTTACTGTGAGTTGCTTAAAGTATAGAAAAGTAAAAAGCCCATAAGAACTAGAGTTGGAATGACCAATTGAAGAGATTTTCAAAATTTGTCACAGTGGGGATTACGTTTTAGGAACACTGTTTCCCTGAAATCCCTTTTTCTTGCATAATCTCTTGGGGTGACTGTAAGGATTCCCTCAGAGAACTGATGCCAGGGCAATATTGATAATGCATTTTGTTTGCTGTATAGTTCATAAATCCACTAAAGAGCGGTGGTTTTTGAGGTGCAAAGTAGATCTTGTATTTGCAGCTGTTTGGAGTCTGACCTGATCGTATTAATTCCAACATAGAAGTAAGACCACAAAAGCGATTTTTCCATTGGGTTCTTGATTGTTTGTTTGAATTGATTTTAATGTTTTCAGACACATAATATATTGTCAGAATTTGCCAAGATATTATTGTACTTATTAGAAATCCAGGAATACCTCGGAGACTAGCAAGACTTTTTTGCTACTTCTTAATTAGGAGGATTTTGTACACAGGCGGGTACCATGATCACAATCAGATATATTAGAAAAAGATATGGCACTCTTCTTAGTAGTAAGGCCACAGTAATCACAGGCCCCTAATAAGCCATTTCCTAATGTAGCACTGGGAAGACTTGAAGTTGTCTTGGGAAACGGTGTTATTTCTAGGAAACTGAGTAGTGGCTGTCATTAGTAGTGAAAATGAGGATGAGTGCAAGAATTTTGAACAAAGAAATCTTACCTTTGTACTGTGAAAATGTAACAGAAAGAAATAATTTGTCACAGCTATAGTGAAGCTGTGTCGTGTGGTTATGTCGCACCACACTGCAGCTCACAGTCCCACTTTGAACTCAAAGGCACTGTGCTGCAGGCTCATGCCAGGACACCCTTCTCCACTCTGGTGTGATCACCATGTAATTCTCATGCATGCTCTGAATTTACCTTTTGCATTCCCTTCTCATATGACCTGATGTAGTCAATCTCATATATCAGTGTTTGGATAAACTGCGAAGTTTGTGTGTATGATGAAGGCAAGTTTTGTAGGGAGGCGTACTATATTTTATTTTATATATATACATATATACATACCAGCTGATGGAGTTGAAAAACTTTTGGACTCCAGTATATCCTAAGGGAGGGCATATATAAAAAGGATGTTGTCCTGTAGGAGGACAGACCTGCTCCTCTTTGGCTGGGTTTGCTCTGTCATGTTGACTCTGCAGGGGGTAGGACAGATGGTTAAATAAACCAGCCAAGACATGGGTGTGGAGAAAACGTAGTGGAGCAGAACCATTCAGTCTCGCCAACAGCTAATGCCTATCAGGGTACTTTCAAAGTAATCAGAAATCTGTGTGTTCTCCCACATTGTCTGCTTCCTGCAGTAAAATTGCTGGCTTGACTATCCACCCTTGTCCCAGTTTCATTGAGGGAAGGGATGGATACAGATTTTTTGCAACGCATGGTGTGCATCATTTATGATCTTGTTTGCATCATAAATGTTGTTAACAGGTCCCTGTGACAAAGGTGTGAAGATGCTAAAGGTGTGGTATTCTTTCCTGCTGTGTTTGCTGTCCTTGCAGCTTGAGGCTAATCCTGGTATCAAAGTGAGGATTACTCAGAAGGGGCTGGACTACGGTATGTCTAATATTGCCAGAAGTTAATTTATGATAAACTTATGCACAGAATATATTTCCTTAATAAAGGTGCAGTGTAGAAGCAAACTCCTTAAATGCTGAATAGAATAAATTCCTATTGTCACCTCATACCAGGAGCACTCTTTGTCTCTTCTCTCGCCTGTTTCCTTACTTTTAGAGCACCCCAAGTGTGAAATTACCCTTGTGTTGGGGATTACATTCTCCTACAGCCCAACGGTGTTTCTACCACACTCCTCTTATTGATCTACTTTCTTAGAGCCAGAATAAGATAGTCATATAATCATTCCAGTTTTAAAAGTGTTGCAAACTTGATTCAAAGTGCAATATTTAATTGACAATAATAAAGCATAAATGAGGAAAAAATTTTACAATTCTGGAACAGCCACATAACTGCACACCTTTACTCTCATTCCTCCATTTAGAGTGGGATAGTATCTACATGGGCCATTCTTCAAAAAAATCTAGTAATCATCTGCCATAATTGTCCCCCTTAACAGAACACCAGCAAGTTTGTGTGTGATGCTGCTAATCTCCACGACATATTTCCTTTCTCTTTCTGCTCATGCTAACTTTCACTGACTTTTACCTAAGACTTAGTCCATGGGTGTGGAGGGCGCACAGTATAATTTCAATTGTTTACAGAATTAACATCAATAATAAAAGTTAACAAGGCACAAATTCAACAAAGGCTGGGTCATGCTAAGGATTAATCATTATTTATGTACTCAACATGCTGACAGGTAAACAATGGACTTTTGAGATGAAAAGCAGACGCTTGGGGTTTATGCCTTTGAGATGAAAGCAAGGATCAAGTCCACTTATTTCTCTGTATGAGCATTGTTTTAAAGGCTTTTGAGGAGTTGGGAAGAGCCAGGCAAACATCAGTCACCCAAAACAGAACCGTTCTCCATATATTTTTATGACACATAGGAGAAATCACTCCCTAGATACCTCTTGTGCATTTACAAATGAGAATTTAGCCTGGCATTTCCTAGTGTGAGCCCAGCAGTTTTTGTGACACTCAGCATGGCCTTCAAGTGCTGAGTGAACAGACTAAATTTGCACACTCCTGCATTATCAGTAAGAACAGACATTAACAGTGTGCCTCCCAAAGGTATTTCTTGTATTTTAAGAGCATGGTGCCTGTCACGTCTTTTTCCTTAGTGTGAAATTTGAAAGCTAAGGCACTGGATTCTGCCTGCATTCTCCTTGCCTGCTCTTAAGAATCCTGAGAGAAATCCCACCTGGGATCACTGGCTGCCTTCACTGACAGTTGTGAGAGAGCTTTAAGTTATTTCAGTCAGAGCCCTTATTTTGCTTTGGAGGCAGGAATTCCCAGGGAATCATAACTTACCTCTCCTTCATAAAAGATGCATTTTATAAAAAGGTATTCCAGTATTAAGTTATCATTGATTTTTAGTTCAGGGAGTTTGAGGGAGAAAAAAAAAAAAAAAAAAGATATTTTGTATTCAGCAACTGTGAGTCCAAAAGCTGAAGAAACTCATGATAAAAATATCTGAAGAGGAAGACATCATTCAGTATTAAAGTTATATCAGTATCTTTGATAAAGGTGAGCAAAAAGAAGGAAGACACAAGGAATTTGAGATTTAAAGATGTTGTGTTTGTTAATGATAGGGTCTGTGTGTGTTAATGCACAAATAGCATTGAAGCAGACAAGAAAGTAGGGATTCCTTAAAGCAAGCAGCAAAGGTAAGGATATAAGTCAGAGATCTGCAGCATGCTGTAATGGATAAGGTGCAGTGGCAAAATATATGTACTTTAAAAGAAACGGGAAGAAAACATTTAAAAGGATTGTCTTTAAACCTCAAACAACTTCCCGTACACAATCAAGAATCCAGATAGTTCCTCATTTGACATAGCAGCACTTCCGATGCATAAATCACACTTTTTCCATAAGTATACTCTACATCTAGAAGTCCTTTTGCTACTTCTTAACTGGCTTTTTCATTCAACGGTTATGAAGACAATCTGAGCTAAAGGTGATGAACAAGTGTTTCCCAAGCCGTATCACATTGTGAGTGAAGTGAAGGAAGTATGACAGTTTCCGAAACCTGACAAGAGTTCTAGAATATAAAATAAACTCAAGGATGAGATGATCCTAACAGATGATCTTGAGTTAAAAGTTTGGTAAATGAGGTTCACAGAAGTTATAAATGGATGTATAAGTAGTTGGAAGGAGGGGAGGTGTAGGTAAGGATCATAGAGTGTTTCAAGAACTATGCTAAAAGCGATGACAGAATTATTTGTCAGTATATCTGGACTTTTGGGTGCCTGAATCCAATCTGCAAGGCGTGTGAGTTTCCTCTGTCTCCTTGTAGGCAGAAGGATTGGGATGGAGCTCCTGAAGCAAGCAGTACTGAAAGAGACCTTCCCAAGCTGGAGTGGGCAGGAGACTTTCTCGGTTGTTAAGGTCGACTATGTTATTTCAAGGTAAGTAAAGGTAAGTAAACTTTTCAAAGTTTTAGGATGATACAGCTTGTTATTGCCACATAGTAATAATTATGCAGCCATTTTTTTGTTCAGTGTAAAATGTTAATGGTTCATCTAACTCTGCTCCCACTCCCTAACACTGGTTGGTTTTATAAGTAAATCCTTCCACCACACTCAGAGATGAGCTTTTGAAAGCTTCTGAAGGAGCACCTTGGCTGGTTTTTTTAGTAGGTTTGTATCAGGGTTTGGGGCAAGACAGGTATAATCATGACAGCAGGGGAGATGGATTGGAAAGAGAGCAGAATAGGTATTATTAACAGTCTGCTACTATGAAGAACATGTGGCAATGAAACTAATTTGTTTGTATATGATGAGGATAAAGCCAACAAAGGGTTAAAATGAAAATGTGTGCAGGGGGACAGTGTATCTGGGCTGACATGGCAGGAAGATGGCTCTTTTTGTATGGATTTACGATGGTAAATCAGCATTTTGATTGGGTAGGGCTGAACATCTATTTCCTGATGAGGAAATCATTGTACCAAGAGTAGCCAGTAGAAAAACAGGTTTATAGACTTTCTTGCAATTTTTCCAAATAAGAAGAGTAATAATAAAAAAAAATTTTTTGCAGCCTTCAACCCCATCTTCCACTGAAAGCTTTTCCAACAGAAAAACAGAAAAACAAAATATTCTGATCTTTTAATATTACTATCAAGCCAAGCTGTGCTGCTCAGTAGCATTTTGCTTCCTTTTCCTTACAAATTACCCAGAGATTGGGGAATGTCTGTCCTCAGTGGTGTGCAAGACTCCAGTGGGTAGGGCTCCTGACGTGGCCCAGCTTTGAGTACGGGGGTTGAATCAGAAAATCTCCTGAGATCCCTTTCCAACCTCAATTATTATATGATTTTCAAAACCCCAATTCATTCTCCCAATCATAGTTCTTGAAATTGGCCTTCTTCCCAGTGGATGATCTGATTTTAGCTCACTGCAAACCGGTTTACTAAAGGCGGCCTTACTGTTGCCCAAGATGTTATTGGAAAATTATGGTCATTTTAACTAGAAATAGCTGATGCCTTCTGCCCCAGGGAAAGTAGATTAAAAGCAGTTGTTTCAGAGATCTCTGCCAGGTATCAGGAAACAATGAATCATGTATACTACATGATAAGATCACAGCTGATATCTTTACAATGTTCAGCTCAATTCAACACACCCATTTGCAAGACAATATCCTTGAGTATCAGAAAGATTTGTTTTGACAGAGAAATCTTCAAGTGAGATTTTTTTTTTAGAAAAATGCATCCTCTCTGGAGTCCTTTGCTGAGGCAGGGGAGGGTATACAGAATGGGAAAAGAAAAACTTTGATATTCTTCCGCAAATGTCTGCATTCAGGCAACCTGGATTTATTTATAGATGTAGCATCTGGGTTTAATGCACAGACTTGTTTTCCCTCAGCAATCACATTTCACTTTAAGGAGTTTGCTTTACTCCCAAGGGGAAGTTTTTGGTTTGGCTAGGCATCCTTTTTTCCCTGGCCAAATATCAAGGATTCTTTTTCCAAGAGTGCTACTAACTGTAATGTAACAGGTGTTCTTCTTTCCTAAAATATACAAGGGTCATTAATTTTTGAGAAATTATTTTACCAAAGCGTAGACTTTGCTTTTTATACGTGAAAGGTTTTCAGAGATCAGAAGTCCTTTTTACTCTTGTGACATGCAGTCTAATATATTCACCTTTCTGTATTCTGTAGGCTCAGAATTAATGATGTAGATTTCCCAGAAACTGCTGCTTCCTTCATTCCTGGGACTGGCATTAGTCTGTCGGTGGCACATGCTTCTGCTACAATCAGTGCAGACTGGAGAATGAACACGTGGCTGCTGTAAGTATTGTACAGTGCAATGCAGGTACAGGGGACGGTTTTGGGAGAAGAATGGCAAATGAAATTCAGGAATCTAGTTGGTAATTACTATTTTTCAGATCAGATATGCTTTATCATTCAGCAGCAATCTATTTGAATAAATATTTTAAGGAGGAAGCATCCCCTGCCAAATAATACGTTTTTTGTTAACTTTTAAATTATTCTACTCTACATGGTGTCTCTTTGAGAAGTATCAGGTCAGACATCTGTTAGCATGCTCAGTTTGTCCAGACTGTATATTACATGATATTACATGAATATTCAGGACAACAGAGATTGCAATGACCACCTTTGTTACTTTCTTTGTACAGTGTAACTGAAAGGATGACTCCATAGCTAATTTTCCATTTGCTGGTACAATGTATATTGTCATCCAAAGTGCTTCTATTAAAGGAAGAGCACTGTCACAGTTCCAAATATTCAGAACGTTGGAAACTCCAGTTTTCAACCCAACAGAATTTGGGTCGCTGTGGAAAACTGACTTGGATTTATGAGCATGTGCAGTATGAGATTGTCTTTAATGATGTTTGCATACCAATTTTTCCACTTTTTTATCTCACCATTTTTGCTATAGGATTTTAATATAATATTCTAGATTTTCTTGGGGCGGGGAGAGAGCTAAAACTTCTGGGGTATCAGCAGTTTGCAAGGTGCTAATCTCTGTAATTTGGGTTACTACAAAAGGGAGTAACTGCTAACAGTGGTGGGTATTGCTCTATTTGCGAGCCAGATAGTACAACAAGATGGATCACCAGGCTGCAAATTTCACAGTATTTTGCAATTGCATAGTATGTTGCAATTTCAAAGGGGCACGGGAAGTTCTGCATTCAGTCGTATTACTGTTGGCTGGAAACTGCTGTCAGTGTGCCCCCAACCTGTCTGTTGCTCCTTCTGTCGTACCAGTATTAGGAGGAAAGGGGTACTGTGTTCAGCAAGGCAAATCAGCTGTTCCCAGACACAAAGCCACCCTTCCCTTCTGCTGAAGGATAAGGACCTGAGAATAATATGGATACAGCCTAGATGTGTAAGACTCCAAAGACTTCTTAGACAGCAAGGGAGGCAGGGAGTTGGTATGCAGGATTTGACGGAGCAGATCGTGGTGGAGGTGGTAAAAGCCAGCTTTGGTGCAGTTTAGGGGCTGAAGGGTTTTTCATGACTTTTTGAGGGGCAGAAGGAACAATCTTTGCTGCTCTGTTCAGGATGATGTTTTGTGAACAGGTGTAGGTTTAGGCAGATGCAAAATATGCCCTGGTCTTCATCCGCTCCATTCCTTAGTCTTACCTGTTGCTTTCAGCATAGCGGACTAAGAGGGACCAGCTGAAAATGAGTTTTTCAAGGGAGACCATTGACCACCCACCTCTCCCAGGCCCAGGCTCTTTCCAGGGTCAGTAAAATGGGTCTTGTCACAGCTTTTTAATTGTGATAGTGTTATCTCTGCATTTCCAGCTCTCATTGTAGCCCTCCACCCCACTGTGTTGCAGAGCACTCTGCGAGTCATAAAATCTCCTTGCAGGCCTTTTGCTCTCAGAGGCACAGAGCTGAGACTGTGCCTCCGTGAATCAGGATTCCTCCTGAAGAAGAGCAGATATATGGATGCAGGAACAGAAGACCTGAGGAGCTGGGCTTCTCCCTATCTCCCAATCAGTCCAAAAAGAGAGGAAGAGAGATGAGGTCCTTTTGCGATGGTCTCTGTCACTGAAGGATAGGTAAACCTAGGTAGGAAGGATCTCTGAAAGTCATTTTGCCCAACCTTCTACTCAACACAGAACAATCACCAGATTAGATCAGGTCAGCTGTCTGTTGGGCTAGTTTAGACAAAGATGGTGATGCCACAACCTCTCCAAGTAACTCGGTGCTGTACCACCCTCCTTGGGAAAATGTTTTTCCTAATGGCTTGTGGGATGGGGGGTTGGGTAGGAACTGGAAAATGAGGGTCTGAAGAGCAATGCTTCTTCCAGATAGCCACTTAATGCACATATACCAACTGAAAGGTGAGTTTTAAAATGGTAGTGGTGGTAGGAGACACTTTGTGTCTTGCAGTACTACTTGCTGGTTTGGTCAAGAGTAGTCTATGGTTTGGGGCTGGATTAAGATTAATTTTTTGGGATTAAAACTGTTTCCCCCAGAATTTTTGCTTAGCCTGAGAAGTAAAGAGGAACGAAGAGAGACTTATGGTTTGAGCTTCATATTGGGCTGGGCTTTTTCTCCATAGTATGCTACAACCACTGTAGTAACACCTAAGAAAATAAAACCTGAGACGGAAATGGAACAATTGCAAAATTGAAAACCACTGGGTTGTATATTTATAAGATAACTGGCTTCTGCAGTCCCAGAGGCCTTCAGCGTGATCAGTCATGAAGGACTGGAATGTTTTGTATTGCTGTGAAATTGTGACATTTTTGCAAACCTGTCAAATCCTGCATTAACACTGGAAAATTAATGTCCTGGAAACTTATGTATATAATCTGTTTTTGAATACCATGCATGTCCCTAAGGTACTTTAATCCCCAGAGAACTCCTTCATCATTCTAGATGATAGAAGAAAGAAGTCCTTTCAAACTTGATTTACAGGTAGCTTCTTAAATTGTTCACTTAAAACAGATGTTTCCTTGACTGAGTTGTTTTTTTTTTATTTGAGCAGCAAAGACCAAGGAGGAATTACTGTGTCCATCTCAGGACTGTTTATTGCAGTTATCTTTGAAGTGTCACGGGATAGCACAGGCCACTTGTCCGTGTTGCTGCACAATTGCCAGCTGAGCATGAAAAGTGTAAAAGTCAAGTTAAATGGAGGATCTAGGTATGTACATTTTCTAATTACTCTGTGGGACATAGCAGGGTTTGTAGCATAGGGGCCATTTTTCAAATTTTGATTTTTAGAGAAACAGTTACCTGGTATGACTAACTATTGAAGGCTATTAAAATAGATTTTTGATGTCTGTTTTCAAAATCAAGCTTCTTTGATAAATGTGTCAAGTGTGGTTAGTCTATAGGTCTTTGTGCACATACCAGCAAATAAGCTGACTAGACATACTGCACATAAAAATAATTGCCATTTAAGCATGTTAAAGAGTACAAGATTGCAAATGGAGGTTTGCAGATATGAAGGTGGTCTAGACAAGCTGACCTACAATTTAATAATAAAACTTTCAAAAGAGAATATGAAACAATGCTTGTAGTTCTCCTTACTTGATTTTCTAGAATTGATAAAAACAGCTGCACAGTCTACCAGTATCACTGTAATTGCTTCTGATTAATATAAATGACATTGATGTCCCAACCTGACAGATTTTATGCTTTGGAGATTTTAACCCATGGTAAAAAGTCATTGTGTTCGCTTCCTTTCTTCCAGCTGGATCTACAGCTTTCTGTCTGGTTATATTGAGAAGCCCATTCAAACCGAACTGGATAAAAATGTAAGTTTGCAAAGATGCTTTCTACTAGTGAAAGGAGTTGAAATACAGGCCTTACATTACTGACTTGTCTCTCCTTTCATGTAGCTATGCCTCAGTATCAAATACAAAATCCAAATGATGGATGCACAGCTTAGAAAGCATCAGGGTGAGTTGTTGATAACAGATTTCTGTTAAGTAATCTTCATAGTGCTCAAATTGTAGCCTTTTTATTAGATGCCAAATCATTCCTGTGTTCACAGTACCAAAAAAAAAAAAAAAAAGTAGTAAAGGAAGAAAAATGCGTTAATTGTTCTGTGCCTTAACTTGTTCCATACTCCGCCCTAGAAATCTCATGCATGCACCTTATATTCAATATTCAGATTTATTCTCCAGCAAGTTAACTGTAATCTTTCAGTCTGTTGTAGCTGACCTGTATTGTTTCCTCAGATTTTCAAGATGAACATTTTCATGCTGATCCTTTATGCCTTTGGTACTGTGGACATAAGAAAACCTGAGTTAGCAGTAATCCACTAGAGACCTACCAAACAGCCCATGCTGCACTGTGGTCCTGTAAGATCTCGTAAATTTAGCACATCTTGTTTTGAACTTTAATTCAGTGAGATAACAAGATGCTGCAGGAAGACAGTGTCCTACTAGGCATGTTTCCTTCATACCAGGAGCAATTCCTATGTCACCCTTATAGAGACATGAAGACAGTACTTTAAAAAAGCATTTAAATGTAAGATTTTTGCTACTATAATCAATCTCACATAATTTTCTTTTTATCTTTTGTTGATGTTGTGGTTTTTTTTCCAAGACTAAGATTATTTGTAGTTTTCACCAAGTTAAATTCATTTAATTCCCCCAAGTCATATAATTCAGGTCAGAGACTTTGTTCCAACTCCACACTTTGCATTGTGGATATTTTTATTATCTGCACAGCTATAAGTAAGCAGAGTAAGTAGCTTTTTTTTTTTTTTTCCCTAAAATGGCCTATACCCACTCTCTGCCAACCGCTGGCAAATATTACTGAAAATCAGGGTCATCAAGAACGTTTTCTTATGCAGCACATACCTAAACACTTCAGGCTTGAGGGCACTCCAGCTTTTGCTGTCATATTGAGGATTTCATAATCTCTGTGTGAATTCACTATTTCTCTTTAAAAATATCTGATTATTTATACAATATGAAGAGATCTTACAGTCCAATCAAAAATAACAATCAGACTGAAGTTGCATGCAAGCACCTTTCAGAAAAAGTCTTCAGTCATGTTATGGCATAAAGTGCCCTCTATTGTTATTAACAAACATTCCTTGTCTACAACACTGATATGCATAAACTGTGCTAATGTCATCTTCCAAAGTATTTTATAGTATTTGCCAGTGTTTCACTAATCATATGGGAAAGTTTAGCTCTCAGGAAACACGTAACAAAAAAAGAAGACTATTGTTGATACCCATTTCACTGCATGGGAGAGATTTGTAAGGAGTCTATTCAGTGAATAACAGGAGAGCAAGGCGTAAAATGGGAGGAATGTGTTACTTTTTCAGAGGGAAGACTCAATTTTCCCTTATAAATATTTTTTTTAATTTTCTTCTTCCTTCTCCCACCATTATTCTTCTTCAAATTCATTATTTCTATAATGCCTTTGCCTCTAACTGAACAATAACTGTTTGTGATGTGTTTTTGTAATAATGGCTGTTTTGATTTTGTCCATCATTCTTCTAGTCTTAAGCCAGATTGATGCCTTTGCACAAATAGACTACTCCCTAGTTAGTTCTCCAGCAGTCTTCAAATCACACATTAACTTGGATTTGAAGGTAATTTATCTTTAATATCAGTGTGCTTTCTAAGGCTTTTCTGATTCTCTTTTGTGTTGATTCATTTTCTTTCACTACAGTCTTACTCAGTCTCTCTAACACTTAATTAGAAAAGCAGTAAGACATTTGGACATTTTGGGCAAAAGCTATTTTAGAAACCGGATACAATCATTTATTTAATAGATTAATTGCATTTGTTAATTAATCAAAGCCATTATTTTGAATTACATTGTTTCAGAGTTGAAACCCTTCAGGTGTGCTTTAGAAACAGCATTAAAGTGTTCTTTACATATACACCTCTTCCACTGCTGCTTGGTCTTCACCTGTTGCTGGTGATCCGTAATGATGGCTACCAGTGTGACTGCAATCCAAAGTATTTGTTTTGAGATGACTCAGCATCTTGTATGTGTATAGATCACACCCAAAAAAGACTTCTCACAGACAGCCCTTGAGCAGTACATGGCAGTTCCTTTCTTATCTATTTTTCACTTTTGCTGACAAGAGATATCTCAGTAACACCCAGCTATTCCAGCAGCTTCATCAGTCCTTGTAATTCAGAGCATCCTCATTGCTCTCAGAACTGATTTCAGTTAAGAAAGGTGTGCTAGAGCTATGGTTGAAACTTCCCTCTTGGTTATTTTGTTCAAGGAAGTTTTACCAGCCACAAAAAACACTCTGCAAGCAGGATATACATAACATACAGGATATACAGTTTAAAAGTTGTAGGTAACTATTGCTAACTAGAACTTACAGGCTAAGCTTTGATGTTTTGACACCCCAATGGGATACTGGATGAGTTTTTCTAAGTCAGTGATTAATCAGGTAAGGGAGTCACTGGTTCTCAATGCTCCTTGGAACAGGCAGATTCTTGGTAGTTATGAGTTAGAAGCATAGAATGAAAGAATAGGTTGGGTTGGAAGGTAGTTTTAAAGGTCACCTAGTCCAAACCCCCTCACAATGAGCAGGGATGTCTTCAACTAGACCAAGTTGCTCAGAGCCCCATCCAGCCTGACCTAGAATGTTTTCAGGGATGGGGCATCTACAGACTCTCTGGGTAACCTGTTCCAGTGTTTCACCACCCTCATTATAAAAAAGTTCTTCCTTATATCTAGTCTAAATTTACCCTGTTTTTAGTTTAAAACCATTACTCCTTGTCCTGTCTCAACAGGCCCTGCTAAAAAGTTTGTCCACATCTTTCCTGTAGGCCCACTTTAAGTACTGAGAGGTCACAGTAAGGTCTCCCCAGAGCCGCCTCCTCTCTAGGCTGAACAGCCCCGACTCTCTCAGCTTGTCATCATAGGAGAGGTGCTCTAGCCCTGTGATCTTTTGTGGCCCTCCTCTGGACCTGCTCCAACAGGTCTTTTCCTTCCTGTGCTGAGAACTCCAGAGCTGGATGCAGTACTCCATGTGGGGTTTCACAAGAGCAGAGGAGCAGAATCACCTCCCTCTACCTGCTGTCACACTTCTTTTGGTGCAGCCCAGGATACAGTTGGCTTTCTTCCAACTCGCAACATTTTTCTTGGGGTTTTATACCTTTCTATGTCAGTATTTTTCCTGTTGAATCTTTCAGTTACTAATCGCTACAGTGTCAGTAATTACTTACTGTCTGTTCTTACGTTTCTTGTCTTACATGGCCCCAACTCACATACCTTCTCACATTTTAGGCATTAATTTCTTAGTATAAATGAATCACCTCTGCAGCACCCAAATTTGGTCTTAGAGGACTGGCAGCTGGATCAGGGCTAAGAGTTAGGTGGTATAAAAGGCTCCTTTATGTTTCTGCCCTAAGCAGCTTTCAGCACTTTTGGGGTGTGCCTGAAGATTTTCTTGCAATGTCACCCTTAGAATTAAATTAACAAATGTGTCATCGCCACAAGCAAAAGAAAACTGTGATCCAGAAGATTTTTTTTGGTGTTTCATAGCTACTGTTGAATATTCAGCTGAATGCTCAAGTTCAAACTTTGAAAGGATGGAGGTCAAATTTTCTTAGTGATTCCTGTATTTTTCCAATTAGCTGATTTTCAGGGCATATCACAAACTTATTTGGTTGCTTCGCGTTTCAATCTTTTCTTCATGTTAGGAAGAATTCTTTTTCTCCAACCACTGCTAATGCATTCTGACAGATACTAATCTTTACAACTAGAAATACTTGATAATGACTCTTTTCAGGGCACAGTCTATCCAGTAGGAAATCACACAGACCCTCCCTTTGTGCCAGCTCCATTTGCCCTCCCAGACCAGGGTGATTCCATGCTATACCTGGGAGTCTCCAGCTATTTTCTTAGCTCAGCTTCGCTGGCTTACTACAGAGCAGGAGCCTTTAACATCACCATCTCTGAAGAGGTGAGTATAGTTTGCATGTAACAGAATTAAAAATGTCAGCAGTATGGGTAGTCAGCAAGGGAGACAAACGTTATGTTTGCCATTTTACACAGAGTTGGGTCACAATTCTGCCATTTGTAGGGAGGATTCTTGACATTCATTCTGTGTATCATCATTTAAAATAGTCAAAGTCTGTCTCAAACCTAAGTCTGAACTTCTTGGCAGCTCTAGGCAAGGAATGACAGATATGAACTTGATGTGCAAGGAGTAGCAGAAAAAAACAAACAAACAAAAAAAAAAAAACCTTTTCTCTGCATGGAATCCACTTAGGAAAGGAAAGGGCAAGACAGGAGAAAGTGTACTGAAGTCACAGTCTGCTGCAAAGAGGCTCACAACAAATGTATTGGCTGTATTCAGAGCTAGAACAAACCCTCAGACTCAACAGAACATCAGAATGAGGCAAGAAGCAGGTACAAGGAGACTAAGGGTTCAGCTGAGGGTGAGGAACATACAACACTACTTTCAGAAATTACATTTCCACGCTGGCATTAGTAGTCAGACTTTCCAAAAAGTATTGCTAAAAGGGTCTTTATAAAAATTGGTGGCACAAAGGGCACTGACAAAGATTATCACAGTGGTTAGCAGCAAAAGTGCAAATAAGACCTTTGAGTCCTGCCCCTGACAGTATATTTCATGTAAGAAAGTCCCAAAGGCAGGAAGGAAGTGGGATGCAATGTCTATTCTTTCTAAGTATAATGCATGTTCACTGGTACGTGCTTCGAAAGCACGTCCACAAGAAATCTGTCTCTCGTCTGTCCCATAGAGCACTGTGGGTTCACCAGGGATCATCTGGGGCAAGGAAATACTAAATCACAACATGGATTATCTAAAATTAAAGTAAACAGGATATGTTTGGGTTTTTTTTTTCCAAGGAAAGCCTATTTTTCAAGCTGATATAAGGATCTAATTTATTTTATTTGTTTACAGCTTGCTACTGCTTTCAGTCTAAACACCACCTTATGCAAAGATTTTGTTCCTGAGGTGGGTACTTTTGCTTATACAGACCATTTAAGAAAGAGCAGTAGCTAATGTTTCTTATGAATATTAGATATTTGTGTACTAGCTCATTTGCAAAAGTTTGGAGTAGACAGAGAAACTGAGGTGATTTATGATTAGAGCAAGATTCAAGCATACATGTCTACCCCATCATAATTCTCTCTTTCCTGTTTATATCACGCTACTTTTCAGTTGTTCTCTACCCCTCGAAGTGCTAGATTTCCTCTCAGTCTCTGAAAGAGTTACGACTAAGTGGTAAATATCTGTGAGATCCGTCTCCTTTTATTCCTGTTCAAAGTAACAGTATCTCTGCTATTGATAGCGTGACTTCTTTATGCAAAGGTACCTCATTTATGACCACCATAGATTATACTCAATAGGAAGTAATAGTCATGATTAGCTAAGTTTATAAATGTGATGCAAGAAATTAAGATACTATGAGATGCTTTAAAAGTCCCTAATATGGCAATTATATACATTTATTTATTTCAGAAATAATTACTATAAAATTATGAAAGTTGGAATCTGTGGCATTGCAAACTAAAGTTCTGTCCTCTAGGAGTCTCTCTATTTTTCAAAAGACTGACTCTTTTGGAAGGCTGCCTCTTTTCCAAATTCTTTATATTGTCAGGGTTGTTAATTTCTTTTTTTTTTTTTTTTAAAGTGGAATCACTAATTTCCCTCATTTCTTTAACATGCAGTGCTAATCCCCTCCTCTTGAAATACCTTTTTCAGGAACAACCTTCAAATTATTTCTTTATATATGTTCAGTATTGGTTAGTGTAAAACTTCATAATTTGTTTTACGTCTCTGAAATTCAGTGTATATGCAATCGTAATTTCGTCATTTCAGTTGGTATAATTAAAATGAAGTATATTTAATATAGATTAATTAACAAGAGGACTGGTATATAGCACCTGATTACAGTGCAGCCACAGAAACTGTAGCTTAATAAAAGCTTAGCTTTTCATTCAGTGGTTTTTTACCTCTTCAAAATTCCACAGGTTGCTCCGAGTAATGGAACAGCGTGCCCAGTGCTGCTGAAACTGATGGCTACATCACCACCTGTGGTCAGTTTAAATGCAGACAGATGCATCTTCCAGACCACTGGCTCTGTAGAAGTGTTTGCTGTTCTGCCAAATTCAACCACCCACTACGTCTTTACAGGGAATCTCGTAAGTAACATGAGGTAGAAGATAACACTCGTGCTGGGGCTGAACAAATCACACAGTAATTTTCCAGATCCTTTGAAAATCATAAATATCAATATGAAATGGCATATACTGGTCTGCCACAAATATGCATAATGTTCTGTTTTATTTCACAGGGAGGAAACATGCACCACATATTGTAGAATTTAATAGGCATGTGCAGAGAGCTACTTATGAAAGCCCTTTTTGCCTTGTGGGAGGTTGAGTTATAATCCAAGAATAAATTGTAATATATAAAAATGTGATTATCTGATGCCCAGTCTTCCTAACTTGTTTGTTATAAAATAGTACAGTGTATCCCCAAATATCTTTTCATTAGGTTGAAAGTGAACAGTATGCCAGCTGTGCAAGGACTTAAATGAACCTAATGATAAGGAGGCAATTTGGGTAGTGTTATCACTTCACTCATGCCATGTCAGGTGCTGGCAGAAAGCAGCAAATTCACACATGATTTCACTATCTATATGTATTGATCAGATAAAAAGGTTAGATGTGCTTCCAATCACAGAAGCAATTGCATTTGTGCCTGTATCTAAGACAGTATCTGTCACAGAAGACTGTTTTGTTTTTTTCCCTGCAGACAGCCAGTACCAGAGCCAATTTGACAATAACCAAACAGAAGTTGATTATCTCATTACTTCTGAAGAGGTAACCAAGGAAAATTCAGAAAGCAACATTAACAATCCCAACATTAGGACACAACAGAACTTCATTGTGTCAGCCTGACAGTGCTTGTTTCATCATAAGAAAATCAGTTACCTTCGTTCTCGCAGGGCTCTAAGATACTTTTGACTTTGTCTAAGTCTTGCAGAAAGTAGTCATATTTAGCAATATTAAATAGTAATAATTAATATTATACATATAGTAATATTGTGGAACAGCCATATCTCATGTGTAGAGTGATACTCCCCCTTTCTGCAGGTTAAATACCTTTCCCAATGACAATGTTCAATTTATTTGTTACCTTCAAGGCAAGCTACCTACTGTCTTTCAGCCTGTGCTGATGCTGCAGAATGAAGCTTAACAGTTAATTCGAAACCCTCTAAATGTTGCTGCCACTCCATGTCTCAGCATCATAAACAAAACTGCTAGAGTGCAAGCACTGCACTGGACCACTGTAACTAGCCCTCTGTATGGCTTCACATGAGGGGAAGGGAAAAGTGAGACTACATAGCACGTACTGCAACCACAGACACCATGCCATCAAACAAATGAGACTAGAAAGGTGTCTGTAGTTAGAAACAAAGCTCACAGCTTTTTAGATCTGCTTAGATCTTGCCGGTTTTGTGCCTACCTGCAGTTACAGGTGTTCTCAGCTGTCTTAGAATAAATTTTATTCACACTTGAAGTTGGACTGGGTTGACAGCCCCTTTCTCCCTAAGTGCACCAGGTGGGTAGAAGCACAGACTTTCAGGCAAGTAGCTTACGTCAATGTTTCTTCCTGTTAGCTCTATACTCCAAGTTGGGGCAGAATTCTAGAACACATATTTTTTAACCTATTACATTTTAATTAAAGCAAAATGTGAGCAGCCTTTTCTTCATTTTGGTCACTGGACCTTTTTAACAGGAAAAGAGGACTTAGGTTCGGAGCCAGTTTAGAGTGATCAGAACCACAGTGTCAGCACAAGTTTGAGAAGTAATGATATCACTCACTTAGGGCGTTTTACACAAGAATGTGTTCTTCTGTTCTTCAAAATGTTGGTTTTCCCTCACATATTTACAGTTATCTGAGGATGCATTTCAGCATCAATGGAAACAGGAAATCATAATGGTTAGGAATGGATATGAGTTTATTGAAATCATAACATTTTAGGAATGTATAGCTTAGCTACTGTGGAAAATGACAATTCAGAAAAATCTGATTTCCTAAGTCTTAGAGTCCCAGCCCAGGACTACACATGATTGTAGGAGCATGTATAGTATCAGAAAGATCCCAGTGATCCTAGAACTCACTTGTAGTCATGCCAGTTTTGATTAAAAATTGTTGGGAATCAAGAAGTCTTTAGGGAAGTTAAATGTGTAATTCAGCATTAAATCAGTATGAAATTCCATAAATGAATCTTCAAGCAGTGTGTATAACTTGTGCCTTCATCCTTTTTAATGAATCCTCTTCTTTTACCTCTTTTCCTCAGGCTCCAGTTCTCCCTGCTGCACCCAACTCTTGGCCTCTCTGAGGTAAGCTGATGGTTTCAGTGCCTAGGAAAGGTAGCTGAGCCCTTCAGAGATAAAAGAAATTCATCTGAACTTGTTGCTGGACAACTCTTGGTCCATCTTGAGGAAATCACCTGCCACTTCTTTTTCTGCTTTGAAGTAGTACATTCTCTGCTTTTCTTTTTCTTTCAAGTAAGAAGAAACACATCTTGGAGTATTGTTTGTTCGTTTTTCTTGTCAGAGGCTCCAAATGCTATGGAGTTATTACCATGTAACATTATTTGAAACAAAGAGAAATGTCTGCCTGGGCCTGCATGACCTCACAAGTCGTGATATTTGATTCTTCTCACTTCTGTGTTCAGCAGCACAAAGGCAAGCGTGGGCCTAGCACCTCTTCTAGCTGTTTCTGACAGCCAGCCTGAATTCACAGCTGGATTGAATTGATGTAGCAGCTGGAGCAAATACGGTGTCAGGCTTAAGCTCAGTTTTGGGAATTGTCTTGGATCACTTCAAACACGGCACACACAAAAGCATAAAAAGGGGAGTGAAAAATAGGGAAGGAAAGAAACATCATGCCACCACCTTAGATCATTCGCTGTAGACCAAGAAATGGTCAGTGCGACTCTGCAGCAGCTGAGCCCCACCTGCAACTTTAAGTGAAGGGAGGACACTAATCACAATGGCATAAGACCAGGAAAAGGCAGTTCTTGCCAGGAGCACCAGGAAAGGGCTTGCCACTCAGACAAGTTCTTGCCACTCAGAGAACAGTTCACCTCTGAGAACTGAGTTCTGGCAGCTGAAATGGGTTTGAACATATTCCATTCCTAAAGTGAAGGTTCAACCTAGATATCTAATATACAAAAATAATAAAAAAGACAAACTTGAATTTAACTTATTGTGAGAAAAATGCACACCTCTTTGCCATGTGTATTTTGCATAGTTCAGCTGCAACTTAAACCAAAAAAAGACCTTTTTTACCTAAGATTTTCTTTGCCAAGCTCTGTTCTGATCTTTTTGCATGTTGCTCCATTTCTAACCCTCCATCTCCCTCATGAAGCTGCAATGACATGGGCACCCAGCAATAATCACCAAATGTGTTTTCCCCCTCAGCAGATGTCACCGATGGAGAATTTTCTGTCTCATGCTTTGCGGAGTGCAGTGATCCCAGTAATCAATGGTAAGGATTGTGGTCAGTTCCCGAGCACAGTTGGTGGGAAAGCAAGGCTGAAACCATAAAAGCAAGCACCAAGCTTTAAAGACTGTGTTATTGGAGGTTTTCTGTCCATTTGGCTACACTTGGACAGTTCTACTGTGTGCTGGACTTCAGTCCCTCAGTCACCTGGATTAGGGGCTGGAATAGAGCAAGTCTTGGTTCCCTTCCAAACACTGGGGCTGGGCTTCCTTTTTGCTGGATCAAGCATGGCAGCAGAGGTGAGACATGCTTGAGTCTTGTCCTGACACAGAGCCAAGCCAGAACCAGAGAATGTCCCAGACTGGGGAAGCACAGAAGCACACTTACATCCTGGGGCTTTGGGAGAGCATCTCTAACTTTATCACCTCCCTCTGCCTTTGTGCTTCACCTGCTGCCACAGGCAGGACAAAGTGGAAAATCAGCTTGGTGGGATGCAGAGAGTGAGGAATGACAGAGACGAAGGTGGAAGAGTGTAGAATGCGCCTGTGAGGTAAACAGAGGTGAGGTGACTGATGAGGAAGGAAGTGAACTGATGAGGAGAAATACTCTGCCCTGGTGAGGAGGGATGCAAAAGTCAGGTGTTTGGAAATAGGAATAGAGCTGGGGGACCAACAGGATTAGAGGATCAGGTAGAGAAGAAAATGAAAGGAAGATGGAGAGTAAGTCAGAATGTCTTGGTGCACCCCAGGAACTCAACAAGAGTGTGACCAGCAGGTCAAGTGAGGTTATCCTGCCCCTCTACTCTGCCCTGGTGAGGCTCCATCTGGAGTACTGTGTCCAGTTCTGAGCTCCTGAATTCAAAAAGCACAGGGAACTGCTAGAGAGGGTACAGCAGAGGACCACCAAGATGTTTAGAGGCCTGGAGCATCTCTTATGAGGAAAGGTTGAGGGACTTGGGTCTTTTTAGTCTGGGGAGGAGAAGAGTGAGGGGGAATCTGATCAACACCTATAAATACTTAAAAGGTGGGTATCAAGAGGAAGGGGGCAGTCTTTTTTTCAGTGATGTCCAGTGAGAGGACAAGAGGGCGCAAACTTGAACATAAGAAGTTCGATCTAAATATGAGGAGGAAGTTTGTCACTTTGAGGGTGACAGAGCACTAGAACAGGCTGCCCAGAGGGGTGTTGGAGTCTCCGTCTGTGGTGGCATTCAAAACCCACCTGGACATGTTCCTATGCAGCCTACTCTAGGAGGAGTCCTGCTTTGGCAGGGGGGGGTGGACTAGATGATCTCAAGAGGTGCTGTGCCTTCCATCCCCATGTCATTCTGTGATTCTGTGAGTGGGAAACAGCAGAAGCCAGATCTTGTGGGGTGGATATCTGGAGAGAGGCAAAGGCAGTCAGATCACAGTGTCAAACAGCTGAGAGATTGTAAGAGGTTTGTATGCAACTTTTCACAAGACTTTGCTAAACGCAAATATGAGCAATAGGTCCCTTGAGAGGTGCACGGACAGCTGATTAAGGGGATATTGCAAAACAAATTGAGTTCCTTGAGAAAGATGCTCCTGAAGTGCATATTATTATTACATTACATATATTTTTATATGTCCTTTCCAAAGATAAACTAGGAAAAGGATTTCCTCTTCTTAACTTGGCCCACACTATCCTGACTGGACCTGTAATACAAATCAAAAAGGTGAGAGTTTGATTTCTTGTTAAAGAATATTGCTTCCTTTTCAGGCCTGTGCATTTGTGTATGTTGCTATGTTGGGTAGATCTAAACATTGCTAATAGTAAAGATTTAACTATACACTGGATATAAAATCCAAACTCCACCCCCCAACCCCTAGCAGTTATAAAAGGGTCCGCTAGCCCTTTGGGGTCTGCCAGCACGGGGACAACACAAGGAGAGCTCTGCTCTACCAAGCTGGACTTAGGAGCATTGAGTGCTTGAGTCTTCACTTCTCTGATCATTCTCTAGGAAGGCTCATAGGCAACCTGAGTGTCTCAGTGGTATTACTCAGCCTTTTGGAGGGTTGTATTAACTTACATCAGAGCCCATTCCTACCCTAAAGTTAATTAAAGTTGAGGAATAATGCCACTTATTGGCTGCCCTGCTGAGGGACTTACTACAGGATCTAATCCCAGAGTACTGACCCTGAATATATCTGTCCAAAATTTAAAGTAATTTTACATATTCTTCTTTCCTCAGGGTCATCTGATCATTTCCACTGATGTTCACTACGAACCTGAGGAAGGGGGAGATGAGGACCTTGACAGTCACTTCTAGTGACCTTTTACTTTTAAGCAATAATACAAGAAAAATATAGTCTTCCTTCTGTTGGCTTGTAGGGAGTAGATGCTATAACGTTAGAGGCATGGCTTTTCATCATTATTTTTAATGTTTTAATAAATCCTCTTAATCACTTTTCACAAACTGAGTCTGATTTTAGTACGGTGAATGTAGCTGACAATGTTATTGATGCTTTACAAAACTTACTGCAGCCTGATGAGGTTCTTTTCAGTAGAGTTATAGACACCATGTTTTATTAATTTTAGAAACCAGTTCTTGCATTATTCAAATTATCTCCATTAGTGTTAGCAAAACTTTGTGTATGGAGCAAGACTTTATTATTCATAGAATTTCCCCTTTCCCTTTGTAACTGTATACCAATAGTGGGAACAGGTTTATAAAATCCAATTAATTATCGCATACTTATAGAATCATATCATCTAATTAGATCAGGTTGTTGAAGGCTGTGTCCTGTTGAATCTTGAGCCCTCCCGAGGATGGATATTCCACAACCTTGCTGAGCAACCAATTCCACTATTTAACTACCTTCAGAGTAATATCTATTTTCCTAATAGCTAATCAATATTTCCTGTGTTCTAACTTGTTCTGTTGCCTTGTGTCCTATCACCACACACTTCCAAGAAGAGCCTGGCTCCATTTTCTCTATATTCTCTGATCAAAATGTTATAGACAACTAAAAGGTCTTCCAAGCCCCCTCTTCAGGCTGAATAAGCGTGATCTCTCGGACTCCTTGTAGGTCATGTTCTCCAGCCCCCTTGGTGGCTCCTGCTGGACTTGATCCAGGATGTCATTATCCTTCTGGTACTAGGGAGCCCAGTCTGGACACACTACTCCAAAAGTGGACACTGTAAGTGTCAAATAGAGGGGAAGGATCTGTTACTTGGACCTGCAGACTTCTGTTCAACTTCTTGTCCACTCCTTCCCTGCAGAGCTGCTTTCTAAACAGCCACCAACCTGTACTGCTGCAGGGAGTTATTCCCTCCCAGAGGCAAGACTTCACACTTGCTCTTGTTAACTTTTATGTGGTTACCATTGACTCACTTCTCCATCTTATCCACGTTTCTCTGAATAGAAGCCCTGCCCTCCAGCATGTTGACTGCTCCCCACAGTTCGGTGTTGTTCACGAACTTGCTGGGAGTGCACCCTGTCCCATCATCCAGGTGGCATTAAACATTATTGGTCACACTGCTGATTCCTGTGGAACCTCCACTAGTTACTGATCAACAGCAAGACTTTGATGATCACAGCTCTTCAATTCTAGCAGTCCAACCAATTTCCTACCTACCTTCTCCAGCCCATATGTCACGAACTTGGTGATGAGACCAAAGGAATCTGTGTCAAAGGCCTTGATGAAATCAAGGTATAGAACATCTGTTGCTGTCCCCTTGTCCACAGTGCAGAGGTGGCAGATATCTTGCAGCAAGCAAGCTTTGAGGCATCCTGTTTTTCTGTCAGGTTCTCATGACCAGTCCACTCATCACAGAAAGCAATGAAGTTGGTAAGGAATGGTCTGCCCTGTAAAAAACCGTGTTGGCTTCTTGTCACCTTCTTATCCCTTATGTGCTTCAGAAATGGCTTCTAAAGACGTTTTGCTCCATAACCTCAGGGACCGAGGTGAGACTGGCTTCTCTGAATCATCCTCCTTGACTTTCTTGAAGACAGGTGTGATATCTGCATTGTTCCAGTCATGAAGAACCTCTGTCAAGTGCCATAACTCTTTGAAGATAGACAGACAGCAGCTTCACAGTTAGATCAAGCGGGCAGAACCTTCAGCAGCTCTAGATACTCCTAGATGCATTCGGTCCCATAGATTTGTATATGTCCAAGTGGCTTAAATGATCCTGAGCTCGATCTTGGTCTGCTGTGAGTACTGCCTCCCTCCTACAGACTCAGCTAGGAGCTCAGCGACCTGGGAGGCCAGAGGACAAGTCTTGCTAGTAAAAATGGCCTTTTCTGTGTCTTTTGTCACTAGTCCCCTGGCCTACTGAGCAATAAGCTCATATTCTCTCTAGCCTTGTATGTAGTAACAGAAACCTTTCACCCTCCAAACTAATTTCAGCTCCAACTGAACTTCAGCTTTCCTGACTTCGTTCCTACATGTGCAAGCAGTATCTTTGTGTTTCTTCCAAGTAGCTGATCTCAGTTTCCATCTTCTGTATGCTTCCTTTCTGTGTTTGAGTTCACTCAGGAGCTCCATGTTCATCCAGGCTGGCCTTCTGCCACAGTTGCTCAACAGTCAGAACATTGTAATGGACTATTCTTACACTCTAAGGCGGTTGCCCTTGAAGATTAGCCAGCTCTTCTGGGCCTCTGCTCTCCAGGGCAATTTCCCACAGATCGTGCCAAGCAGGTCCCTGAAATGTGCTCATCTGAAGTCTATGGCTGTAATTCTGTTATTTGTCTTGCTCACTCCTCCCAGGGTCTGAAACTCCACAGTCTCATGCTCTCTGCTGCCAAAGCTACCCTTGGCCTTTACATCATCCCACAGCTCTTCCTTGTTTGTGAGTAGCTGCAGCTCTTCAAGGGTATCAACCTCCAAATAATTCTGTACCTCTCAGATTTGTAAATTGGAGCTGGAAACTTTATTTGTATTGTGCCAGTGTCACCAGGGACATTCGACCAGGGGATATTGAAGTGTATGGAAAAGAAAACTAGTCTACAGTCATCACACTATGAAAATTTCAGTTCCAGCTTGGGACAGAAATGTAGCTTGTATTTGATTTGTAACTGAATCAGGTTTTTTATCTAGCTGTCTGCTACAGTTTTTTACTGAAAAAAAAAACATCCTAAAACCAAACATCAGTAAAGCACAGAAAGGGCTTCCAAGTCATCATATTCTGTGGTACGTGAAGAGCAACTAGAAAAAGAATGGAAGAGGAAGATTTCAAAAGAAGAGACCTTCTAGCAGCCTTCCAGTATCTGAAGGGAGCCTACAGGAGAGCAGGAGAGGGACTCTTTGTCAGGAAGTGTAGTGATAGGACAAGGGGTAATGGTTTTAAACTGGAAGAGGGGAGATTTAGATTGGATATTAGGAAAAAATTCTCTCCTGTGAGGGTGGTGAGGCACTGGAGTTGCCCAGGGAAGTTGTGGCTGCCCCATCCCTGGAAATATTTAAGGCCAGGCTGGATGGGGCTTTGAGCAACCTGGTCTAGTGGGAGGTGTCCCTGCCCATGGCAGGGGGGTTGGAACTTGATGATCTTCAGGGTCCCTTCCAACTCCAACCATTCCATGATTCTATAAAAGAAATGGAGATTTTTAAATAGCTTGGTGTCCCTCCTTGATAACACTTCAAGTACTTCCTTCTGCCTGTTTGGGGGAGAATTTGTGGGATGGGAAAAAGAGAACTAAAGCTCTGGTGTCTATCTCTTCTCTCTTCAAATGGGACACATGCTCCAGGACTGACCAGCAAGTGCTGTGGCTCAATGGGCCTTTTCAAACCGGAGCTGTGGCTTAGCTGCTGCTGCTCCCAAACAAAGTAATTGTCTCTCCTAGGACTTAAAAGGATGCTATGTACACCAACAGTTCCCCTCTATCATCCTATACTTTACCTGTTTGTCAGGATACCATTTTTTGGTCTGGTATTGTTTCCCCATTGACAGAACAATGGAAATGACGCACATCCCTCAGTGTGCTGCAGACTAGAGTGCGTGTTGAAAGGGGAGAACTGGGGGAGGCAGGGAAAGGGAACCGGTAGAGTATTGAGCCAGGGGCAACAATGGAATCATGCAAAGCCAGAGTGATCTGCAGAGATGCAGCAACAAGTCTCCATTGATGGCCATGCTGATAAGCTCAGCGGGTTTCTTGAATATTGGGTAAAAAGGGTTGCAATCCATATCCCCTCGAGCATATAGATAGAAGCAAACATTTGGTGGCTCAACAGAGAAAACTGAAACAAAACATTCCTTTTAGGGGTTGCTTGTAACACCTTGAGAGGTGAAAAGCTTGGGTGTAGAAACTATTTATAGCGTGTTTGAATGTGCTATCTGAATGTGCCTTCAAGCAGATATTTGGCTTTTACTGCTATATTTGTAGAAAGAAATGATGAAACTGCTCTGGAAGCCTTAGTCTGTCTTTGTTAACTTTTGCTGAAAGCTTTACCTAAACTGGGTGGTACTCCATTAGAGGAGCCATAAAATGTTGAAAGGATGTGATGAGGGTAAGCTGAGATGTTTTTCAGACAAGTCAGTTGTTTGCAAATCTTGGAGTTCTATATGAATGGCAATAGTGGAGCTTTTCCCTTGCTTTTGAAGGAGCAGCAGAACTTGAGCAAAGAATATACAGGAGAGTTTTATGTAACTGAGGTGTGATTCTCATTTATCTGCAGATGAATGAAAAATGATGAGATATAAATGATATGCCAGAGATATAAATAATGAAATTATTCTGCATGTGACTCCCCATGGTGAATGTTAAATATATGCAAAGCGTTTGTTGACCGACTGACAAATGTTTCTACCTTTTTCTATTCATGGATTGCACAATGAAGTGACTCAGATTGTCCACCAAAGTGCTCCATGCCTGGGGGAATTTCCCTGGTTTACATGCAAGCTAATTGATTAAATCACCTCTTTGACAAGCCATGTAGTGCTTGTTAGCTAAAGTACTGGTTAACCGGATAAGGAAGCAGAAGAAATGAAAAATATTGACTGCAATGACTTGATACTATGTTTGAAATATATATATATATATACACACACACTGTAGTACATATATATAATATCATATAAATACTGGTTTTCTGTGTCCCAAGCAACTTCAGAACAGATGGGCCTTCCATCTGTTCTTCCTAATAGTAGCAGGTTCATTTATTTCTCTCACAATACAGACCTGACCATGAGTATCAGTCATCTGGAACTGCTGGAATAGAGTCCCCACTGGGGTTTACTCTCACGTCCATCTGAAAAGTCAGTGCCAAAACAGTGCACCACAAAAGCAGCATGTCACCCTGAGCATAGCACCTCGGTGCCTGAGCATCCCCACCCAAGAGTTTACACTGCCCTTTGCATAGTCCCTAAATGAAATTAGAATGATAGATTTCACCTGGGACACCCAAAATTGTTTGGGACGTGATTACCAGAGAGGCCACTCCCTGCATGATACCACTGGAGATGGCAGCCGTTGGCTCTCTTCAGGCTCACAGTTCTTTCCTTTAAAAGACGTGGCTGCAGAGGGTTTTCTCTGCAGCATCCTCAGCCCTGTGGTGTGGTACAGCAAGGGTCTTCTCTTTGCCCTCAGCGGAGAGGTATGGTAACAACTATCCTACGATTACCTTTTGTTGTCGAGTGGCTTTGTTGGGAAGGGATAGGTGTAGCTAAATGCGGTTAAATTTTGAGATTTTTAAGCTATGAGAACTGTGCCTATGTGGAAGATGCATGTTCTTCTAGTAGTTTGGTTTTTTTCCTTTTGTGAAGTGTGTTTATTTTCACCTCTCAACTTCTGTCAGTTAAAACTGAAAAGAAAATATTAGTTGTACTTAAAGTCAAAGGTGTTCTGTGGGATTACTTGAGACTGTTATACAAAAACTAAGTGCATGTTTTCTCATAATTTTGCAGTTTGTTTAAACTGTGATCAGGACTGAAAATATCTTAGATGTTTGAGAGAAACAACCCGGAAACGAAACTGCTATCTGATTTTGTCCAGTTTGGTTTCAAAGTTATCCATCAGCACAGCTTCTCCCACTCTCCCTGGGACACCTTGTTGGCAGCAACAGCTTCCAATTGTCATGCTTCATGCAGCCTGTGCCTCGCAGCAGAGCTCCATCTTGATTTAAACCCAGTCACAGAGGGCCCTGGGATGGGACTTTGCTTTCAGGCCACAAAAGGGAGTGGGAGGTTTCACTCACAGTATTATAGAAAAGCTGCCATCAGCAGAACTTATTGTGAGAAAGTAAATTGTCTCTGGTTATTGACACGTTATTTATTGGCATCATCCAGAAGTTGAGTGTCTTTCAGAAGGCATTTACGCCTTTAGGAGCAGGTTCTCTATGTGAAGAATGGCCAGGAGGTGTGGGGCTCCCCCATTAATAGAAGAATCACCCCAAAACCATACAGTTACTGGCACATAATATAACTGGTATAGGTTCAGCTTACCTACCTTGTCCCACCTTAGAGATAGACATTGAATCCTGTAGTTACAGTAGGAAGACGAGCACTCCCAAGAGGGAAATTTAAGACAGGTGACTTTGAGACAGATGCATCTCTCTCTGCTATGAAGATGACTGACTTAGATGAGAGACCTAATTTTTTAATAGCTCTAATTAAATGAAACAACTTCACCCAAGTATATGGGGAAGGGCAACCATCTGTGAATGATAAATGACTTCTTGGGGTTTTTCTTGTTCTGGACATTAAGTCACTGTCCCAGGCTATGAGTATCCCCTTAAAATTTTGTGAGAGGAAATAGTAAAAGAGCTGAGTCTTTTTTTTTTTGATGCTCCCAAACAAGGGAAACAATACACCAACAAAAATATATAAGTTATTAATAAAGGTACTTACGTTGCCTTCATTAGTTTGTTCTTATAAAGTCCTTTTAACATTGAAATCCCTATCTGTAGATGGAGAAACAGGCTATGGTTCTCGGGGGGGGAGGTTTTTAATAAGAACTGAAAAAAGCAACAACAAACATAAATTTGACCACAAAGTTTGCAAGGAAGGCTTTTGGATAAAAATGTATTCATTGACGTGCAGATTAGGGGATATGAAAATGTTGTCTACTGGCACAAAATTATTTTTCTTTTGTTGACTGTCAGGAGGGAACATAAAGAGTTTCTCAAAGTTGTGGCTAGGATTTTAATAAGTGGCTCCTAAAGTGGGGATGTCTATGTCTATAACTGAATGAGTTAATCAGGTTTTCCAAAGTGCTAAGACCCAGTAAGGTCTGCTGAATCGGCAGGAGGCACCGAGAGCTCCATACATTTTGTGGGGAAATAAGAAGCTTGTTTCACTACCTAGAGGGGAAATAAAAACAATTGCAGCCTAAAAAAATCCAGTGCCACTTTGTTTTCAACAGGATTTGACCAGAAGGATGCATCCCAACTGCTTTCTCCACCCCTTATGACTATAAATAGGCTGACTTCTCTACCCTGAGGAACACCATTTCTTTAACAGGCTCTGCAGAACAGTTCTTCTCTTCCACAGTTGCTGGGCTTTCCACTTTATCCTTTCTGGAGGGAAATGTGGTGACGTCGAACAGCTCCCTCCAGGGAGGGAGAAGAGAGTGCATCCACCATGGGACATAGCATGAACTGATTTTATTATTATAAATTATTAACAGATCCTGTAAAAAAAAAAAAAAAAAACCAAGGAAGATGAAGATTTGCTGTTCCCTCCTCCTCTTAAGTTTGCTCGGTGGGCAACTCAAGGCCAACCCTGGACTCAAAGTGAGGATCACCCAGAAGGGGTTGGAATATGGTACGTGTGATGTTTTCAGGAACTGGTGGTGGTATTGCATTGAATCCTGGTATGACAGGCATCTTGGGAAGCAAGGGCAGTGGAAGGAAATGATCTGAGCACAGGCTGTAAAGAAAAGGAAGGTTTAAGAGTACAATATAGCAGATAGATTAAGTTGCTTGATGGCATTGTACATCATAACAAGGTTCATTTGATTTCAAATATTGAATTGATAAGTTTAACTCTTGCCATGACTAGGAGCAAGATCTGAAGTAGGACTGCTGGGTCCCAAATGAGACACCCTCTTCCTTCTGACTCAGTGTCCATCCCATCTCCTAAGCCAGAAACATAGTTAAGCTCCCAAGCAGTACCAAAGGCAACTGAACTGATCCCTGTTTTCCTGTAGCCAAGGAGGTTGGTCTGGAGATTCTGAAGCAGAATATGGAGAAGGAGCGTTTCCCTGATCTGAATGGCTATGAGAAATATGGGCTTGGTAATGTCAAATACAACATCTCAAGGTAAGTATTCTCTCTAAGGGCAATTTCCATTTGAAATCTGAATCTTGTTTTGTGTTCACATGACTCATGAAATACAAACCTCTCCTGTTCTTTTTCTTCCCCTTATCTCTTTCATGCTCTAGCATACACATCACCGCTGTTGAATTCCCCAGTGCTTCCATATCCCTCATACCTGGGACCGGGATAAAACTGGTGATTGGAAACGCTTCTCTAACCATCGATATGAACTGGAACATAAGGACCTGGATGTTGTATGTACAGCCTCATGTGTCCTGGGATTTTTCTCAATGGAGAATATAGAGATAAAAATGCAAAGTTCAGTTTTTCTTGTGACCCCTTCATGGCAAAGATGGGCTTTAACAGATGGTAGCAGCAACCCAGGAGTACAGATTGGTCTCTAGCAACAGGTTTGCTGGTAGGAGATAGCCCCTGCCCACTCAGCCACGAGGACTGATAAAGAGCCCATGGCTGAGAAGCACCTCTGTGAACAGTAAAGGGTCGAGATGCTCTAGCTGAACACTGCCACAGTTCAGCCTGCCAGCTAATGACAAATTTAGAAAAATTGTAGTATGGTGGATCACAGTTCAGCATAATAAACCCTCCCATTGCAGCTACACTGCTAGAAGCCCTGTGCTGTGCCCCTGAGAGATAAAGTTCAAAAAGCTGATAGAAAATGGACAAGCAGATGGCAGTATCCTCAGAGCAGTCTCCACACCTTCCTAGTCCCAGGCTATTGCAGAGGAAAGAAATCCCTCACTGACTGAATTACAGCAGTCTCGGGTCTGCAATTCTGGGGTTCCGCTGTCCCTTAAGGACAGCAAGGGCTGGCTGCCTACAAGGGAAGGGGACCCGGGTGCAAGGGGAGGTGAGGGTGATGGAAGGGCAGTGTCCTCACTGGCAAGTGAGTGCTCAAGCCAGGCAAGCAGAGCGGGTGTGGCAGTGGCCAGGAACAGCCACCAGTCCAGACCGCCAGGCAAGGCCACAGGGAAGAGGCAGGTCTGAGGCAAAGTATATTCCAGTTTCCTCTGCTGTGGTCAACTGGTACAAAATACTTTACAACAGTAAATTGCCTACTTTTCTAAATGCATCAATTCCTAAAACTCCTAGCTGGGAACCTGTGTGGAATTTGTGATTCTTTGCAGACATATTAAAATCTTTATTTTGATTATGAGCAATGAAATAAAGTATTCAGATACAGCTTCATCTTCAGTGAATAGAAAGGAGTCTGCTTAAGAATTAATTGAGCCTCAAACTCTTATTAAAAATAGTTTTTCAGTTATTTCTTTACTTTTACTTTACGCAGCAAAGACACTGGAAGAAGCACCGTGTATATTTCAAAGGTGTTTGTTACTGCCATCTTTTCCACACCCCTGGACAATACAGGTCATACATCAATATCACTTGCCAGCTGCCGGACAACTTCTGGTGATATAGACATCAAGTTGAATGGGAAAAGTAGGTAAGTGGAAGAGATCCATGTACACTCTAGGAGAAGGTAACTGCCAGTGAATGGCACAAAGACAACTTCACAAAATAGGGCAGGTATTCTGGTGTCTATAAGCACCACAAATGAGAATCGGAGCCCTAAACAGGTGTAAAAATAGCCAAATAGGCCAATATTTTGTATTTGTGTACACTGTTCCTTGAGTAGAGGATAAATACCGTAGTTCTGGTAAGATCAAATAACACCTTGGGCTTCTTGAGCACTCACTTCTCTCCAAATACTGCTCTAATCTGCAACTCTAGGTCGAAACTGCATGCTTGTACTCCTAGTCACAGTGCTATCTAAACTCAACAGAACCAGGTTGCTGTCTATTCTGCCTCTGCTTATGACCACGTGCAACATTATGGGTGTGGATGAGAAGCTCAATATGAGCTGGCAGTGTGCACTGGCAGCCCAGAAAGCCAACCATATTCTGGGCCGCATCAAAAGAAGTGTGACCAGCAGGTCATGGGAGGTGATTTTTTTCCCTCTACTCTGTCCTCGTGAGACCCCACCTGGAGTCCTGTGTCCAGCTCTGGAGTCCTCAACAGAGAAAGGACATAGGTCAGTTGGAATGGATCCAGCGGAGGGCCACAAAGATGATTAGAGGGCTGGAGCACCTCTCCTATGAAGACAGGCTGGATGGAGGTTTGAGCAACCTGGTCTAGTGGGAGGTGTTCCTGCCCATGGCAGGAGGGTTAGAACCCAATGATCTTAGTTGGTCCCTTCCAATTCTAACCATTCTATGATTATTTCATTGTTTTCATGTGCTTCTCACTCTCTGAATACAACTCTTGTAATTTGTTAGGTTTGGGTTTTTGTTTTTTTTTTTCACTTGGTTGGTTGTTTTTACTTGTATTAGAAGTTCCTAGTGCAGAGGCTATTTATTTATTCCATATTTATGCATACATTATGGTAATATGAAGACTTCCTTATTCATAAAGACGAATATACCCAGACCACTTGCTGAGATGCCTAGTGGTAAAACTATCTCTTTCTAAATGGTGGCTCTCTGATAGTTCATATTTCAGAAAGCTCTTTTGTGTGCTTGAATGAGCTTTCTGAAATATGAACTATCACACACAGGGCATTAAATTCCTTTTCTTTGGAGGTATCTGATTACCTGTGACTGACTGTAGTGCTTGACCCATGAGTGCTTTCTTCCTTTCCTCTAGTTTCCTGCGTAACTTCTTTATCAAGTATCTGAAGAAACCCATTCACAGGAGCTTGGTCGCTAACGTAAGCCTTTCAAATTGTCTAGGGGAGGGGTTTAAGGAATATGACTTTCACAAGTCAGTGCTGTGGACTTGGCAAAGGAAGAATTAGTAAAATAGTATAGTCCTGATTGATATAGTCACCACTTTGTCAGCCAGAAAGCTTCCAGATAAAAGTGCCAGCTTCATGGCCAAGATATCGACTAGTCCACAACTAGGTTCAACCAAGGCAGCATTAGAGTCAGAAAACGTAGTTATTTTCTCATTCCAATGCAGAATAAGTCTCTGCCTACAGGCATCTTGGGGTCTGGGTAATCTTTATACTTGGCAGACAAAATGTATATTGGGTGATGCACAGAGAAGTTGTAGTACATCCCCTGATAGAATGCCATATTTAAACTTCATATCAAAGAGGTATGTAGTTCTAATGACAACCTGCCCAGAGCCTCTGAGAGGAGACGGAGATTGAGACAGCTCACAGATATCTCCCAGGGATCTGTCCTGAGAGACCAATGTGAGATCTGTATCCTTGTGCTATTTAAGGCTGTGGTTTTGTCACCCCCATCAGGCTGCCTTTGGCAACTTCTCACTTGGTTGCCTAAAATCACCTCTTACCTGACCTGGGACATGCTTGCATTGCACCGAGTTGGAACCTTGGGAAAACAGTTAATTGAAGAAAAACTGATGTAGGTGTTTTGACAAACAAATGGGGCAATGTGTGTCACATAAGCAGACATATTTTCTACCTCACACACGGGTGAGAAGTGCTTACAGGTCCACACTAATCAAGCCGTAATTTGAATGTGCTCTTATACAGTCATGTCCCAACATCAGATCTGGGATCCACTTGCTAGATGAAGACCTCCGATCACTGAATGGTGAGTCACCAGTGATATCTTTTTTTTCTCTTTTCCCTTTCCTGTTAAGTGAAATTCTGCAGCTTCCTTAGTAGCAGCTGGTCAGCAGAGCCTCCAGAAGTGGTATTAGACCCTCTGATCTGTCTGCTCCCTTGCTTACAGGACCACAGTTAAATAAGTTATACTTGGACAAGAAAATCATATTTATGAGATGTGACAGACTTGGGAGATATTTTTCAACTTGCAAATTGCCAGTGCTTCTGCTGTCAGAAACGCTACTGAAGACACAAATGCCTCTAAAGGCCCCAGCACTGATGCTAAGGCAGTTTTCCCTTCATTCCTATATTCCCATGCTCTGAGCCCTCCTGCACACAGAGCACTTCACAAGCAAAAGCCTGCTCTCCTAGCCTGCCTGGAAATTTAAGTTTCACTTGCCTATTTATCAGACTTGGCAAAGACAAAATGAAAAAGCTCCTTTGTGTTAAAAAAAAAAAAAAATCTAAACTTCTCACTTCAATCATTTTGGGTTAGAAGTGCAGGAATTTGAGACCTGCCCAATACTTTGAGTACCATGTGCAAAACACAAGTAAGCAGATCAGGCACCCACCATTCCGGGAAACTGTTTGCAAGTTAGAGGCATTCACGGTGCTCTCAGAACTCCTTGACAAGAAATCCCAACACCTACTTGTGCCCTGAAGCACTAGTATGGCCACTTTTTTTTTTTTTCTTTTAGTTAGATCAAATTTACTTTTCCACTATGAGAAAACATTAGACAAACTAAAGAGGCTTGATGCTTCTACTGGAACACTATCAGAATGCATGTTATGGAGGTTCTTGGTTGTGTTTTCCCTGTTCTTTGGGACAACTTGTGTTCCTTCAGGAACTGACTTAGAATTTTATGTATACATGAAAATCTTCCTCTGCTTTTTGTAATATTGGGTATTTTGCCTTATCTACCACCTGTACAGTCCCAATGCCGATTGATGATTTGGCTGAAGTAGACTATTCCTTAAATACCTTTCCAGCAGTATTCCGACAGTTCATTGACCTGGACTTAAAGGTAATTGCATGTAGTTCTAATCACCAAGATTGGTGTGGGTTTTATTATTGTATGATCCATTTCTGAAAATGAACAATTGCTATTCTGAGCATTAAGACTCGGCATCTGAGAATCCAGACATTTCAAAGCACTGTTGCATTTATTGTAATTTTCAACAATCCTGTTACAACATGAATTATTACCCTGTTATAACACTTAATCCTGTTACAACAAATGAATTAGTCAAAAGCCACATCCTTTTTTTAATTGCTGTTGAGATGGCAATAGCAAATAGAGAGCAGTAAAAGTTGACTAAGCAAATTAGAAGGAAAAAGAGAAAGGTGAGCTTCATCCTTCTCTTGCTGTTTGTTAATATCTGTGACTTCTTTGTTCAGTCAGTCAGGGGGAGACTTCTACACATTGCCCTAACTAGATGCGCTTGCTGTCAGATGAAAGAGGAAAAGAAAAAGCAAGCCTATAGGAGCTCTGGCACCTTGCTTGGGAAGACTGAAGACCCTTGAAAAGGCATGGGAGCCCAAAGAGTGCTGCTGAGTTTAAAGACCTGAAAGTTTCTTTCAAATAAAGGAAAAGAATCTCCTTATGTATTGAAACTAAAATCAGACTAGTTCCTAATCCTAGAATGACTTGACTGTCATTCTGTGTTAGGTGGTTTGGTTGAGAGTAGTTATCATCACTGTAGTATCCAAGATCCTTAATTAAGTTTAAGATGCCTTGCACTAGATTCTTGCTACAAAGGGAGAAGGAAAAGAGAGCCTTGTGTAAGATCTTACAAATTAAGTATTAACAAGAGACAATGGGGAGGTAAGAGGTGGGAACACAAAGGAAGAAAAAGCTAGTATCTATCAGTATGGCAGATACTGGTCTCAGCACACCAACTCTGCAGCTGCTGTCAAGCTCTTCTGGATGTTGTAGCAACGAGATTTTAAGCAGGGGGTTGAAGTAGATGAAAGAGGCAGCTTCATGGCTGTTCACAAGAATGACTTTTCTACAGAAGATGCAACATGGGGGGAAAAATACAAAGTGAGTGACTGTTAAATCCAGGGAGGACTGAAAGAGGGGGGCGGGGAGGGAGGGTATCATGGGCAGAGACACAGAATACATTTGAGATGAAACAGAAAGGGGAAACTAACGAAAAGGGTATAAAAAAATCTTAGCCTCCAAGTTCTTTCCTCCTTTTAAATTGGTTTTACCTTTTTGTTCTCATCTGGATGCATTTGGAAGCATTAGATCTGGAAGCTAGTATAATGGGCAAATTAGGTTTTTATGATTGTCAGACATAACTTTTCTTTCTCTCATAGGCATTCTTTTGGCTGCACAAGTTTCCAGCTTGCTTCTGGGCAGAAAAAAAGATGCTGATTTAAACCTAGAAAGATCTCTGATTTCAGAGATCCTATTTTGTAATTGAGACCATTGGATTGCCCTAGGCAGCAGTTCTCAGATTTAAATTCCTGGAGATGGGGAAAGCAGAAAGTAAGCCTTTTCTACAAGCAGGACCCTTAGTCATGCTCTCCATGCAGTATGTAGACCCTTAATTTAGAGGCTCTCCAGTATATGATCAGCATATCAAAAGATGGGTGTCAGGTGTGATCTGTGAAGGTGTCTGGTCTCTGGTCTTCACCACTTGTTTGAAAGCACCAAGGCTTCAGAGTGTACTACAAAGCCTACATACTTGTTTATACACTAAATAAATAGCCTGGCCAAGGGAAGGACTATTAATTGTCTGCAGTCACATCAAAGTCATATTTTGATTGTGTGTGGGTTTTTTGTTTTCTTGTTGTTTTTTTTTTTTTTTAAAATCTCTGCCAATACCTTCCAGGGGATAGTCTATCCAGCTGGAAACTATACTGGCTCTACCTGTGTGGCAGCTCCCTTCACTATCCCAGACCAAAGCGACTCCATGCTCCACCTTGCCTTCTCTGAGCATTTCTTTCAGACCTCCTCATTTGCTTACTACACTGCAGGAGCCTTCAACATCACCATTGCAGAGGAGGTGAGTAGGACACAGAGGAATGGGGTCTGAGTGGCTCAGGTCATCCAAGATGAGCCTTTGACCTGCCAGTTGTCAACGTGGTCATATAAAGCTGCTAATTGGCCTGTGAAGTCCTGAGAGAGTAGATCATGAATAGCAGAGCATTGTTGTGCTCTTTTAGTATGCTCTATGTAGGTGTCTCGTGCCACAGCCAGGGTGCCAAGTTCCACTAAGCAAGTTGCCAGTACTTGGTACCTTTGCTACAAAAAAATCCCAGAAGCATTTGTAGACCTGAAGCATAGACTTTTCTAATGCAGACAATGGATTTACTCTGGGGAATTTATCAGCCTTGGTGGCTGTTTTCTGAAGAGTCTTCACAGACTGTAAGTACTCCAGGAGCCGTGGAAGACAAGCATATGTCAAAGCCCAGTAGCTCTGGATTGGAATCCAGCAGACTTGGCTAGCCTGCCTCCAGGAGGTTCAGTAAATCACAAAATCTATCTGTTGCAGGTCAAACTACAATGATATCAAGCGTTTGCTTTCCCAGGAAGTATTTTGGTATATATTATTGGAAATCAGCTTGAAGTATATTTAGTCCCTTAAGAATATTTCTGAGAACAAAAAACACAGAATCAAAAAATCATTGAAATGATAGTAATAATGCATTTAACCAAAGCCAACCATGAAGGTCAAAATTGGTAAACTTCTATTTTATATATTTATTTTTGTCTTCTCCAGACTTGCAGCTATTTTAATATAAGCACAGAGATATTTGGCAGCATCATCCCTGAGGTGAGTACTGTTACTTTTATAAACTTTTAAGAAACTGCCCAGTGTGGGTGTCAGACACCTCACTACTGGGGTATCCCAAGGCCTTGTAGGACAATCAGGGTTCCTGCTGTGGAGAAGCTGGCACGTGTAAGCCTCATAAAATCAGAGCAGATGGGCCTTTTCACCTCCCACACCCATAAGGTGTTGGATGACTTGTACTGTTACCAAAATTGGCCCATATTCCTGCACATCAATTTTTACTTTGGGCACTGTGCCAAAGCCACAGTGGTTCCCACATAAAACCAGGTCTAGGCAGGAAAAAAGCTTCCAGTCATGAGTCCTGCTCTGAGGGACTTCTATGAGGGCTTCAGCTCAGCAATAACTCCTTTCTCCTGTCCAAACCTGCATAATTGTCTTCGCTTCACTGCTAACCTGTGACTGTCAAGCAGAAAGGAATTCAGTAAAGATCTGAGAAGGGACTATAGTGGCCACATTCAGGAAGCCAAGCTAACAGATGGGCAGGGAATGCTACATCTATGGAACAGACAAAGCAGAGACACAGGATTTCCATTTTAGGTGGAGGAGATATAACAGGACAGAGAATATAAGCATGCATAGCTTCTGCTGGCTTTCTCAGACAGAATGAGAAACCAAAAACTAGCATAACAGAGCCTAGGCCATGAATGCCAATGACAGATGAAATCATGGTACAAAGAATTTCACATCCTTGCTTGCTTCCCAGATGGTATTAAGTTCCTTCCTCAGTAAGGAATGCTCCAAGGGCAGTCATCATGTGGTTTTCTCCATAAAATGCCACAGTTGTTGATGCTAATATTCCACTCCCTCTGTTTTAAGTAATGAGCTTGGTGAATGTACTCACTATTCAGGCAATGGCCAGAGTGAGACTCTTCTGAAGACAGCTCAGAGCAGGAACTTATGTCATGAGATGGGTGAATCTCCAGCTGAATGACTCCTGAGCTCTTTTATTGTGCGACTTAAATGTAGCATTCACGTTCCATTCCTGTGTTCACAAACAAGTATTTAAAATTATTGAAGTGACATAGAAGAAATCATATCTCTAGAGTGGAAAGAACTTTCCACTCCATTCCTGATGTGGCCAAGGCTGTTTATCACCACAGAAACCTTCTACCTCCTGTTTGCTTGAAAGAATCTTCTGTAAGCAGCTGTCCTTAACATTCTCTTCAGGAACTTCAGAATGCTTTTTTGAAAATGAGGAAAATGTAGTTTTCTGTGTTCTACAAGAAAATAATTTTTCTCTCCTTTGTTGTTGTTGTCTTGGAACATTACAGGTAGCTAAATATTCAGTTACACCCTACCCAGTGATGTTGAAGTTAATGGCTACTGAAATACCTGTCGTCAGCTTAGAGCAGGATTCCTTCACAGTAGAGATTCAGGGCTCCATGGAGGTGCTTGCTGTTCTGCCAGACTCAACCACCCAGCTGTTGTTCACTATGAACATAGTAAGTACGATGAACGAGGTGATGTTTAACTCGGGATTAAATATGTTCCTTCTTTCCTTCTGTTCAAACTGTTGGGTTTTTTTTTAAAAGTGCCAGATTTCTAGTACTTAAACATGCAAATTCCCCTTAGTCAGAGGTGGTGCTTATGTGGTCCCACTTAACCTACAGGATATTTCTATGACAAAGAACCTTTTCCCATAGATGGACAAAAGTCCAAACATATGGCAAGTCTGACTAACTGAAGTTGTATTCTCTGGAATGACAGTTTTGCAGGCACGAGTCATGTCTCTTGACAACTTGTTCATTTAACTGAAAATGTCTCAGTGAAATCTCATTACCCACACTTCAGCTCCTGTCAGGGCCATTCAGACAAGCAGACATCTGCTGTGTGCAGCCTTGCATGGGCCATGGGCTAGGGAGGAAGTTGCATCTACATGAAACAGCTTCCCTATGTAACTGGGAAGATGGTACTCCTGTATTTGGAACTAATTCAGAGCAAGGGTTCTGTCTCGTCGTGTTTGGTAACCCATGGTTTCTCTCTTCTGCAGGCAGCCAATACTAGCATTGCTCTGAATGTATTTGACCAGAAATTGGTGGGCTCGCTATGTTTAAACAGGTAATTCAATCTGGGATGGAAAGGATTTTCAGCTGTCTGGAAGTGTTAGCAATGCCAACGTTAGCAGTTCAGGCACATAATCAGATAACCATGATTTAATGAATGTGTTTCCCTGGTGAGTTCATAGGCATTAGATTCTTTAATTCTCTATGGGGTTGTACAAATACAAGTTTAGAGGAGTCAGGAAGCTTCTCCACAACCACCACAGTCCTCAGGGGACTGCCCACCAGCTGTGGATTGCTGGAGGACAGGGGTCTCATTGGAATTCTCTGTTCCTGACATCTACTCTCCCCTTTGAGCCATCTAAATGAAGTGTGCAGGGCAATTATGATGACTGAATCATGTGAGAGCTTCCCTCGCCCCTTTCCAGATGGCAAGATGCAACTACTTTCTAGCCCACCTGTGACACTAAAAAAAGTGCAAAAGAGGCTGGGACACATAAAGAATCTGGACCCCTACAGCTCCCCTATGCTGGTGTTCTTGTAGCAGAGATTCTTCACCTAAGGCACTGCAACTCCCAAGGGTCAGAAAGCTGGAGACCAGAGGCTTGAGCATTTAGACATGTAACATGACACACTTTTTAGAAAGAAGCTCTGTACACCAGGACCTCACAGCTGGGAATTGGGGTCCTTGTTTCACAATAGTCCCTTGGGAAGATAGCTATAGGGTCAAGAATATGCAGAGTTTGTCAGGGCACAGAGACATTAGGAATTTAAGGGGGGGTAGTACTGTTTGGTTGGGGGGTTTTTTTGTTGTGGTTTTTTTTTTTTTTACAACAGAATCAGAAAGAAAAATCTAGTGTGCTGAGAGCTGGGAGATGCTGGTCCTGTGGAAATTCAAAAATCACACTTTGAATGTCTGGATACTTGAATATGTACAGAATAAGTATTTGAATTTGGAAACAGAAACATTAGCAACACAGCCAGCAGCAGCAACACCATACCATGAACAGAATTTTTCTTCCCAGCTCACATCAAAGCATTATGCAGATGTACCAAAATCCTTGCAAAATATCTGAGCCTGCAAGTCCTTGATGCTCAGCCCTGGTAAAGTCAATTGTCAGTAGGACTTCCAAAATACTGCACAGAGGGAGAAGCATATTCACATTGCTGGCTACAGCCCATCTAGCTTATTCTTTTGTGATGTTCTAGGCAAGCCTCATCTTTCTCTCTATGAGGCAATATGCATTGTGTAAAATATATTGCTTCCGAAGTCTCTTTACAGATGTTTCTTAAGACCTGGAGCTCTATAGCAGTGACTGCACGTGCATTTATCCTTTCTAGTGACTCATCTTGTTTTGTTTCTTTCCCTCAGGCTCCAGTTCTCCCTCGCCCACTCCAATGTTGGCTTTTTTGAGGTAAGTGGATAGTTTAAGCACATAAAAAATGCAAACCAGGATTTTCAGTGTTATCAAGGCTAAAAAGCAAGCTGCTAAATTTTATTTGTATTTCTAAATCATTTGGCTTCATTCCTGAATGGCTCTTTTCCTGTCTTCTGGCAGCTGCCTCTGCTGTAGACCTAAAAGTACATTATTTGGGGCAAGTTAGTGCTCAGAAAATGAAATATTTTGTAGATTCCCCGAGCGGTGCATTGTATTTCGTTGGTAGCAGAAAGATCTCTCAAATCCTAAGGGTGAAACGCACAGCGCTCAAGGGAACCGAAGCCTAACCGGAGACAGCAGTGTGCTGCTTAAACCATCACATGCACAGCTGAGGCACAGACAGGCCGTGTGGTGGGCTGGTGCTCATCACAGATGCTCAGAATTACAGCAGGGATTTGGAGCCAAACCACTAGTCTCAGATGCTTGAAACAGTGCAGTTGTAGCCTTGCTGGGGAAATACCCTGCCTCCGCAGAGAGTCATTTAATTCTGAGTACAAGCAATCTGTTCTGAGTAGCTGAGGAGAAAGGATTAAGACTCTTCTGGTCCTGCTTTGCTATTGGTGATAATTTATCTCACAAATAAAGGGAACAGATCGTTTTAAATGAAAATGTCGTCCAAGCATGATGAAAGCCATTTGCATTTTGCATCCCGCTTCCTTTGTGTTATTCCAAAGACTTAGGATCCAAAGGTCACTCCAGGTTATGAGTCTTTTGGGCCAAATTAGAGCTGAAAATTGAACATGACCCCACTAATTCTATCTAGGATTAGGGCATCACAGTTCTACCACTATCAGAAAGCAACAGCTAACTCTGTTTTCTTGTCTGTGGCAGATCTCACTTCTGGAGAACATCCTGTCTTACATTTTACAGACTGAAGTCATTCCATCAGCTAATGGTAAGGCTGTATCACTAAGCTAAAAGCTTCCAGCAGAGTGGGACTGTCTACTGACTTTCTGCTTAAATTCCCATTAACTTGAGTGAAAAATAACCATCGGCCAGTAAGCAGTAGAAGGGGGAGATTGATTTGTAGGGGTGTGAGCATAGCCTCTCATTGGCTCTGCCCTGCAAAAAGGACTTGCAAACCCGTCCTTCACCTGCCTGTGCCTCACTCAAGGTGGCCCTGGTACATCAGGGAGAAGCGTGTTTCTCTAGCCTGCCCACGTGCTGGAGGCCACCATATGTAAAATGTATTCCCTCTCTATTAGACCCACATGGGGCTTCTGCCTCTCATCAATCTTATGTAAGGCCCTGGAGGGAGAGACGTGGCTTTGTGCCAGCCCTCTGTACCGGGATGAACTTCACCTTCCTTAATGAATGGAGACAAATGGGTACAGGTTCTAATGATGCAAGATCTCTATGAACAATCCCCCAGGCCACTAGGGACAAAACACTGAGCATGAAATTTGTGGAACACTAAATGCCTTGGCTTGGTTGCAACACTCCACCAAGAGAAAAGCATCTGTAATTCTTTTTCCCCGTTAGTGAATGAGCATCCTATCTACCTCCTAGTGTTGCTTGTGAAAACTGGGAGGTTAACTTTGTAGATGATGTAGAAATCTCTGGACAAACAGGGTTGTTGAAGGGCAGGTATTTGTCTTTCCAGTGAATATAAAAATAATTCTATTTATCTGTCTCTTTTTTTTTTTCAAGCTAAACTGTCAAAAGGATTCCCTCTTCCCAATCTAGCCAATGTTACCTTGACGAGACCTCACATTACGCTTGTACAGGTGAGATTTTGACACTCCCATGAAAAGGTTATTTGCTCTGGGTTTAAACTGAGATCTGTAATAATGGTAAAATCCTATTAGAAACAAATCTATATTTCTTTGAGAAGAAAAGCTAGAACTGCATTAAACGCCTAACCACAAAGTGATCCAATGCACAGCTTGCTCAGCCTCTCAAGTTGCAATTGAATGTGAAAACAGGTTTATCTTTAACCATTTGTTCGAGCTTGGCCAATAAAATCAAATTTGGAGTTATTGCTACCCATATAGTCCTGCTGAATTTACCAGGAATAGTTGAAATATGAGGGTGAGGTGAATTCAATTTTGTGTGCCTAGCATGACTGGATTTTGTTAATGATCGGTGATAACAGCTGAGGATATTAGTCAAAAGTACTTAGTGAGCTCTCAGAAAATACTCTTTGCCTTCTGGTTGTCTTCCAAATCACACCATATTCTGTTGCCTCTCGCAACACACTCTAGCCATTAGACTGAACATACAGAACAATCTGTATGTCTGCTAGACAATCTGCAAGTACAAAGGCAGTGCTGACAAACGAACTGCCAGAAAATGGGTAAGACACATTTCTCCACTTGTTTACCAACTTTTTCAGTGATTTTTCAGCCCTGCAGGGACAGTCTTGAATCCTTGTTTGTGATCAAGCACAATGCACAACTTGGGAAAGAAACACATTTATATTTTTTTTTTTAATCTTTCTTTGCATTCTACATACCTGGCAGCAGCCAGCTGTGCAGCTCTCCTACAAAACAAATGCTTGGAAACTGCATTCAGTGGCACTCGTTGTCAATGACCTTATAGGCTAATGACAAATGAAGGGCCCATTCCCCCACCTCACTTTCTCAGATCAGTCTCCTCATCAGTAAACAGAAATGAGAGGGGACACAGGAGAATTGCTGTACCTTGGCAAAGTGAATGGGATTCCTACTGAAAAGCTTCAGCCTGTTTTTATAGTCCCAGTCTGTTGGCTATGGTCAATAGTAAGAAAGACAACTCTTCCCACTTTTGATAGATAACCATATTAAACTGTCATGGGCTGCTCTCAGCAGGTTCCTTGCTTTATATGTGCTGACAATGGGGGAAGTCCTAAGAGTTAATTGAGATGAGGTGGCTAATTCTTAAATGGCTCAACAACCCCACTTTGTGATGATTGCCTAGTGGCCTCAAGGCTCAGATTAACTTTTCTGTGTTGGCTGTATGACCTTTAGATGGTGTGAAGGAATAGCACCCAGGGAAAGGCAGGGGTCTTTTGCAAAGATTTTTCTGACCCGTAACACCAGGAGCAAGTTGAAAGTGGGGGGAAAAAAACAAGCAAAAAAAGAAAAAAAAGTTACACCAAAAACACCCACAAGAAAATAAATTATAAAACAAACAAACAGGAAAATCCACCAAATTGAAAAACATCTTCATTTTGTAATTCATAGCATTTCAGTGACTGTTGTTCTCCCCACAGGGATACATGTTGATTTCTACTGATGTCCACTACAAACACTAAAGGAGGAGACCACGAACTTCAAATCAATAATGGGAATCTCAAGGCTAAACACTGTCTGGTTCTGCTGAAATGTATAACTTGAGCTCTTGACAAGGGTGATGTTGTTCTGGCTGGGGGCAAAAGGGGAGGTGGGGAGGTAAAGGAAGCTGGTGGAAGGGTTAGGCTGTACTATGGAGGAGAACGTATGACACACGTTTGGCATTATTTATTCTGGAGTTCAATTGAAAAAAATATTTTTAAGAGTAATGCCTCTCTTGAAATACAGTCTTGTCTATACACTTCCAGAAAGGCATTTTCAAAAGAAGGAAAAGTACATCGTCAAAATGCTGCTCAGGCAGACATGCCTGCTAATATTTTTCTACTATAATGATCTTAAATAAATTAATTCTGAGTATGACAATTTAAGAATGAAGTGAGCCCTCTCCAGAACCCTGTCAGACTGGGAGCTGTGCCAAATACAGCAGGAACTAAAATCTTTGCAGTGTCTTAAATAAATCTCTGGCGTAAGTCTTAACAAAGATGCAGAAGCAGTTCAGAAAGAGAGACAAAGTGGCATTACTACTGCCTTTTATAGTCCCTCTTCCCTTGCAACTCCTCATGTCCCCTGCTTGAAATAGTTACAGATACTTTATCTCTTACTTAATTTCTGTATGATGTCTTGCCCTCTTTCTCTACCTTCTTTTTCAATACTTTATTAGCATGCAAATCTGAACACAGTTCTGCTGAGGGCTATGCCTGCCCTGCAGTGCTTAGGTGCTTATGCTTTGGCCAAACTGGTCAACGCTTGCTCAGGCCTCCCAAATTAGCACTAACAGAGGTGAAATAAAGGCTGGGATGCCACAGCCTGCTCTGTTCTGCTGTTTTTGTGAGCCTTAAACCTCCCCTAAAGCAAAGCCCCGTCTGCCTGGTGTGCTGCCCATACCCAAGCCATCCCTACACCTCTCACTCCTCAACCAGGAGCCATTTTTGAGCCAAGAATGAACAGCACAAAGCTGTTGTTTGGATTTTGGTTTTTTTTTCGCCTAAGATGAGAAACGCAATTGATGATGGGATACAGGCAGCTTTTGCCTGACCACAGTTGAGCAACCTCCATCTACCCACAGCACCGTGTTACCTAAATGTCTTGCAGGTTGAAACTGCCCTGCCATGGGGGAGTTGGCGGGCAGGCACAGAGCTTGCATTAGCCACAAGCCCTTGGAAAACCACTTGTTCTTTCTGCAGAGCCAGCCCCAAAGAGGAACATGGTGGGAGGGAAGATGTTGCCAGGTGTGATCTCAAATTCCTTCACTCTAGTATGGCCTGGATCTTGTGCTCTTCTTCGTGCCCTTGCCCCACGGGTACTTGTGCTGCCCGCTGCCATGGGAGGCAGCTGTGGCACACGGGGAACTGGGAACCAGCTGGATGACTCGACCCCGGCATCTCTGCTGGGCTGGAGCACCTACAGGCCTAACGGTGGTGCATCCTGTTAGTGTCAGTGATGGACTTGATGATCTGAAAAGTCCCTTCCAACCTAGACAATTCTATGAAAGTCCTGTCTCGTGGCCCAGCAGTGCTGTTGTCGGGGACGAACACATAACCACTGGGTGCAGTTATAAGCAGTGCTTTATTTCGAGGCCCCGGGAAGCAGGGGTAGATACCCAAACCTGGCTCCAATGAGAGCGGTGTCAGTTTACAATTTTATACCCTTATGATTACACAATCCTATACATACTCAATGATCACCCTATCACTCTTCATTGCACATTCATTAAGGATTACTTCATAGATTGTGACATTCTGGCAATGGTCCAGTCCCTTCTAGTGGTCTTTGGTGGTTGTTCTTGATGAAGTAAGACGTCTTCCTCACCATGTACTTTTCACCTTTTGTTGTTCTGGTAAGTTTCCAGCCTCAGGTTCAAATGCCAACTTCCTCCTTATTCTTCTTGACTCTTTGAGCATCCCCGGTACACCGCCTCCCCTGCCTCAGCAGTCCCAAAGCTACAGACTCCCATCACCAGAAGCACAATGTCAGATCACAGTACACAAAGATTTTGCAACAAGAATATCAGAACAAGTTGTATTTTCCCAACACTGTGGCAGGAAAATCAGCTGGTCTCTGCCTGGCTGTTGTTATCAGGCCCATCCCCACCAGGCTGGTGGGCCCACACACTGAAGTGCTGCCAGCTCCAGAATTCTTCACTGTTTCTCAGTGTGCGCCAGCTGCATCAGCAATTGTGGTGCTGGGCTGGTTTGTGCCATACTGCGTGCCTCCTGCTGCCAGCACTGTGCCCAAACACATTGGTGATGCCATTGCTGGTGGTACATCACATCCAGTCACTCACAGCAGCATCCCAGGGGATGCACTGAGCATCCTGCCAACACCAGGAAGGGATGGGCAATTAACTGCAAAGTTAATTAAATCTAAAAGATTATTTAAAGTTAATTACTATAGTGAGAAAATGAAAGAGATGAGCACTTTTTGACTAGAGCCTTTGTGCTGGCACTGTAGGCACACAGACTGTCCTCTCCCTGGGGACATCTGCCTCCACAGGGCAACACTGTGGGGATGCGCCTTGCCAGGACAGGCCGAGCCAGCCGAGCCAGGGCTTCCCCCACCGAGGCAGCACAAGCTACCTGCCTCCC